>OY754309.1:2556322-3077237 GCA_963573325.1 Astragalus glycyphyllos
ACATGGAATGAAATATGCAGAGCTATTTAGTAACATATACCATGTTGAGAGTGAATATTGCAAAATGAGCTTAGTTCTTTCATTGATTAACAAAATACCATTTATACAAGATGAATCACAGTTAGTGAGCTTAGGGGTGGCAATGGGGCGGGGCGGGACGGGGGAGTACTTCCCCGCTCCCCACCCCCACCTCCCAAATTGTCCCCCATCCCCATCTCCATTCCCCGCTTCGAGGGAGTTTTCCTCCCCATCGCCAACCCCACGGTCCCCGCGGGGACCCTTAGAATTCATTCAAAGTTATCAAAAATTAAAATTAAAGTATAATAAATTTGAAAAAATGTATAAAAGTAAGACTAAAAAACAAAAGTTTAACATTAAATATAAAAAAATTATAAAATTTAGTCTTAATTTGGTATTTTAATATTTAAAAAGTATAAAGGTAAGAATAAAATGTAAAAATTAGCACAATTTAATATTTTATTAATATTTTTATTAAAATCACATATTAAAAGACTAAAAAATCTATAACTTAGAATATAAGATATATCTATAATAACAATATTTATGTAATATATTCGGGGGCGGGGGATATGAACCCCGTCCCCATCCCCAAGTTGACTGCGGGGGGATTTTCTCTCCCATCCCCGTCCCCATGGGGAAAAATTTCCCACCCACGGGGCCCCAAATGGGGTAATTCCCGCGGGGATCCCCACTTGCGGGTAGAAATTGTCACCCCTAAGTGAGCTAACTAAATGTTTGACAATAAAACAAACTACTTAACATTAACAATTAAGTTGACTAATTACAATCACAGGGGCTATACAATGGACTATGCCACTTAGACACAATTGGGCCATTACAGACTTGCTCAGCTCTTTGCTCAGCTTATGAAATATGCTGCATAATCTTCAATGCTGCAGTATACCAACTCAATTTCTTCATCCTTGACTAAGTCTCTTAGAAAATGAAAGGGCACATCAATGTGCTTGCTTCTCCCATGTGGGACTGGATTCTTAGATAACTTGATTGTAGAGCTATTGTCACACAAGATTACATTCCTCCCCTCTGAACATACCTTAGTTTCTCAAGGATCCTCTTAGGCCAAATGACTTGACACGCACCTGGAGCAGCTGCAATGAACTCAGCTTCAGTGGCGGAGAGAGTCACCACTGGTTGCTTTTTTGATGACCATGATATTGCACTTGTTCCCAACATGAAAGTATAACCGAACGTGCTTCTTCTGTCATCAACACTAGCATTTAACCCGTGCATACACACGGGTGATACTGTACGTGTGTATAATTTGCTATGAAATTATAAATACGTTGAAAGTTGCAAAAAGTTAAAAAAAAAAGTTGGTATCTTCTTATAATATTAACAATGGAGTAAAAATGAGGAAAAGGGAAACTACGATTTAAAATAAAATAAGCACCCTCGTTGGTGCTCCTGTTGTCTCTCTCATTGTCGCTCCCATTGGCAATGTCGTCGCTGCTCTCATTGCCGCTCCTGTGCGGCGCACACAAAAAAAGCAACTGAGATTTAATTATTGGTTTTTTGGCTTAAAGGTATGTTCCGTCCCTACAAATATCTCAATAATCCAGTTTGGTCCCTGCAAAAAAAAATTTAAAACAACCCTTGCAAATACCAAACTCTTCTAATTTAGTCCCTGCTGTTAGTTTTTGGCTAACACCGTTAAATGATGATAACGTGGCTGCCAACATCATCACCTCCTTCATTCCTCTTTTTATGAAACTGAAACTCTGTCTTCTTCTTCTTCTTCTTCTTCTTCTTGCTAATTTACGAATATGTGAGATTTGTAGAATTTGTTATTTTCAATCATATCCAAACCTAAAGGTAATCGTTTCTTGTGATTTTGAACTAATAATTCCGTTCCTGTTGCTTTGTTTTAAAATATTTTAAACTTACGCTTATTTAAGAGTTAAAACACGTTTTCTTTTTTGGTCATTCTTGGCTTAAAGGTAAACCCCGTGACATTTCACTTCTTTTATTAATCTTATCAAGTAGCTCTGTTCTAATGAAATTCCCGAAAGGGTTTGTCAAGGATGAATTAGTGGGAGATTGATTATTAGAATTTTTGAATCTTAAGAATTGCAGGAGAATAACACATAAAGAATCAAAACTCTAAAGTCTTCTAAAGTTGAAATAGATATTTAGTAGATGGATAAATGAAGCTCTTGTCAATTTTTGATGCCTTAAGCACAATCATTTAGTTGAGTAAGATCCATGCATTGAGTTTTTCCTTTTGTACTGTTAAGGATAAGTTGTCCCCTTTCCCTTCATAATAATTTGTAAACACTTGGTATTTGGTAACAGATAAATGAGGATAATAAGGAATAAGCATAAAAATTGTGTGAAATCTCATACCATAAAACTGGTTACTGAACTCTTGTGCACAAAGAAACAATGCCTTGAAAGTTTCATCTTCAGGCTTCCCAGATCTCATGAGAAGAAGAAGAAGAACAGAGTTTCAGTTTCGGAGAAAGAGGAATGAAGGAGGTGATGATGTTGGCAGCCATGTCATCATCAACTAACGGTGTTAGCCAAAAACTAACAGTACGGACTAAATTAGAAACGTCATCATCAACTATCGCTTTTTTGACAATTTGTAGTGGTTAAATTAATTGGTTTTAGTAGTTTGAGTAGATTATAGTAAATAGTAAATTCTACATAATCTACTATCAATATCATAAATTTAATTGAATTATTAATTTTTGCTAGCAGGGGAACTTTTTTGACAATTGGTAGTAATTAAATTAGGTTTCCACTAACATTGACCGGTTTTTTTGGGGTTCACCGGTGAACCTTCGAAAATGACTTACTATAGTCGGTTTTCGCTGCTTTACCCGGTTACCATTAGAGAATAAATGAGTTTTACTATTACCCCGAAATTTCTTCATTTCACAATTTAGTCCCTCTCCCTTGATGTAATAATACCTCTCCCAGGGTCTCTCTCTCTCTCTCTATATCCATTTGTTCTATCCCTCTCACTGTCTTGAACCTGTGCTCCTACATTGCAAAACTTGGGGTTTTCCCATCTGCTTCAGTGTGCTCGCGCTATCTATTTGAATCGCACTCTATACTTCAGTGGGTAAGTGTTGCTTTTGTATTTTGTTGAAATTTTTGAAGGTCCATCTCTCTCACTTCACTGTCTCACACATTTGCTTCTTCAATACAAGTTAGGTTTTTACATCTGCTTGAGTGTGAAACGTGCTCTCTGTTTGAATCGCGCTCTCTGTGTGAATCACGCTGCTTCGGTGGGTAAGTATTGTTTTGTAATTTGTTGAAACGTGTGAACGCATTATTTGAGGTTGTTTGTAATGTGATGTTGAATAATGATTGGAGTGCAGTTATTCATGGTTTTTGGGATGGCTGGAAATAACAAAGAAGACTGTCAGAGTAATATTGGAAGCACATCACAGGTTGCATTTGTTTATTAAATTTTGAGGATGTTGTTATATTCTGAATCTAAAAATTAATATTGTAGGTGCTTATAGATTGTTAATGACAGGTTTCTGTGTATTATAGTTGTGAGTAGTGGCTTAGGTTACAATTGTTATTTTTGATACAGTTTATGGGCAATGAAACTGATTGAAGGGATCTGAATGACGATTCTAGATATATTGAAAGTGATGGACAAGATTGTTGCACTGGTATAAATGATGGTATATCAGCAGAATTTCATCAAGGTGATGGAATTTTTGTAGGCAATTTACAAGATATAGCTACCATTGATTTTTGTAACTTCACAACACAAGATTTGTTGCATTTAGTTTTTACAGTTGGTTTGCTCGAATGAAGAGTTTCGCTGTCAGTAAAGACAAAAAAAGGAGAAACAAACAAGGAGAAATTACATTTAAAGGTTTTTTGTGCTATAGACAAGGTTTTAGAGAAGATCGTTTTGGGGATGATAAAACTCGTAAGTGTGAGGCAAGACTTGAGACAAGGTGTGGAAGTGAGGGCAAATGTAGTGTGCAGATTGATTGTATTAGTCAGCGTTGGTATGTTTGGGATTTGAACAATGTGCACAATCAAGATTTGGTGAACCAACATAATGTTGGTTTCCTAGCAGGCCATAAGGGGATGGATGATGATGATATTCTCCAAATGAAAAAATTAAGAAGTTCAGGTATTAGAACACAATAAATTTATACCTCATTTGCAAATCATTTTGGGGGGTATGAAAATGTGACATTCCTAAAGAAAGACATTTACAATCCGATAGATAAGGAAAGGCGAGGTAAGGGATGTGATTCAAGAAGTGCGTTAGCGTACTTGCGTTCTTTGGAGAATGAGGATCCTGACATGTACCTGAGCCATATTGTTGATGCAGAGGGCAGGTTGCAAAATTTAATCTGGAGCTATGGTATGAGCCGATTAGACTATTCGATATTTGGTGATGTTTTGGCATTTGATGCGACATATAAGAAGAACAAGTATTTGTGCCCTCTGGTTGTTTTTTCCGGGGTGAATCATCACAACCAATCTATCGTGTTTGCTACTGACATTGTTGGGAATGAAGTTGAAGACACCTATGTGTGGTTGCTTGAACAATTCGAGGAGGTAATGAAAGGGAAGATGCCAAAATCTGTGATAACTGATGGAGATGTATCAATGAGGAATGCAATTAAAGGGTAGTTCCTAGTGCCTATCATAGGTTGTATGCTTGGCACCTTCTTCAGAATGCAACATGCAATATCAAAAATACTAGGTTGACATATTTATTTAGGAGATGTATGCTGGTAATTACGAAATTTCTCGTTTTGAGAGAAAATAAAATGAAATGGTACTTGAGTGTGAGGTGAAGGATATGTGGATTCAAAAACTGTATGGGAAAAGGAGATGTGGGCTAACACATGCGTGTAAATTTTTTTGGTGGTTTTAGAATAACATCCCATTGTGAGGGTTTGAATGCACAAATTGGGAAGTATGTAAACTATCAGAATAATTTGTCTGAGTTTTTGGAGCATTACATGCAATGCATAAAACTAATGAGGTTCAAAGAGGTTGAAGCTGATTTCGCATCAATGCATGGAGATCGAGTTTTGCAAACAGATATTTGTTCATTAGAGCGTTCAGCCTCAAAGATATATACAAAGGAAATATTTCTACTCTTTCGTACAATTCTTCAAAGGGCGTCCAATGTGGTAGTCAGTCAAACTAAGAAAACAACCACTCATTACACATTTATTGTGACTAAAACTTCTATACATGATCCTGAATGGCATGTTTCTTATTGGCCTCTGAGTAGGGATATTAAATTTTCTTGCCTTAGAATAGAATCAATGGGTATTCCTTACGATCACATAGTTCATGTTATGGTTTACTTGGGCATCCTTGAACTTCCTTCGTCTTTGGTGTTGGATAGATGGACAAAGAATGCCAAGGAATTAAAAACTTGTTCAACGCAACAAAAGTGTAGTGGTCGGGACTCAATGGTTGTATGCCGCTATAAAGCTTTAAATCAAATATGTAGGGATATCAATGTTGAAGCTTGTAAGACTTTTGACGATTATGTGGAAACTTTACAAGTGTTGGATGCCCATTATGAGAGGCTCAAAGAAAAAAATGGTATACTATCTGAGGAGGGTGAGAACATGAAAGAATGTGCTGACCGGTTCCTCCGAGATCCAACTATTGCTAAGACTAAGGGGCGTGGTGGTGGCAAGGGAGGATTTAGACGTCCACTTAAAAAACGCAGTGTGCACTGTGGTTACTGTGGAGTCGTTGGCCACAATAGACAGACTTGTCCGAGTAAAGGTAATGTACTCGAGGATGAATATGAGGCAACCAACAGCTACCGTAGATGACGAGGATGAATACTCTGAGGATGATTAATAAAATAGATTGCAATGACATTTTGATCATAAAAATAGTTGCATGCATTTGCACGTAGGATGTACTAAATAAAAGGGAACAACATTATTAAAAAGGAAACAACACATTACATTAGTTGTAATATAATTAAAGAAGACAATGGATGATAAAAAACAACAAAGAACTGATAACCATTATCCCAAAACTAATCATAAGGTGATATCAAACTCTCAACATAGACATTTGGTACCAAACACCCATCATCTCTTCGCCAACCACTATTGTTATGTTGAATTTCTGGACTCTTGAAGGTACCGTCACTAGAATTGTAAACCATCACTGTTGACCAAAGCTCCACTAACACCTCTTCGTACTCAGAAACATAAAGTTCCCTAGCATTTCTCCATCGAAGGTTACCAAATTGACTAGGAAAATCTATGGGCACCCTGAACAGTTTGGTCCAAGACATCCTTAACACCACACTCCTCCATGACCCAGATATCAACAAATTTCCTACAAGGATGGACAAGCAATCTCTCAACACACTCAATGATACAGGATCGTCAACCTCTCCATATTCCGGCTGCAAGACCTCTTGATAATACTCGTTCCCCAAATGAAGAGAAACAATCTTCAGGTAACGATTGTTGCACCCCGAAAAATCCTTTGGAGGGATTTCTCTTCGCACAACATGAATTGGAGTCGCCACCAATATTTTTTTTTAGAGGTAAAACATTGAAAAAAAACCTTTCTTGAAAGACAATGGTCCTTGGAACCACGAGATTTGAGTTCGGGGGTCGGTTATGCATGGGGAAGGTACGAGCACCCCACACATCCTTTCTACTGAAAGGGAACCTCGATTTGACGTGTGATTTAAAAGGTTGATTTAAGAAATGCTTTGTTTTTATCTCTCTTTATCTCTCCTTACTTTATGGAAAAACTTAAGGAAAATTTAATCTTTTGCGCTTGACGGGAGGGCACCGTGCCTACGTATCCTGGGGAGGGAATCAAAGCAACGTAGTTCTTGTTTTCGAAAATTGTTTTGTTTTTAGAAATTGCCTTGTTTTGGAAAAGGGTTTGTTTTTTTGAAAAGAAAATGGTTTTCATTTGTCGTGCTTGACGGGAATGTGACCCGCTCCTACGTATCTCCCAGTGCGATGGAGAATTCAAAGCTTACGTAGTTCTCGGTTGTCGAGAAAAGGTTTTTATTTTTTAGTTGTTTAATTGTGAAAATTGAATGTTCACAGTGATCAAACAACAAAGGTTTCGAGTGATCACCACTAGCATCCCATTATTGACGATCGTGCAAGCAAAGGCTTCGCATTATCCTCAACAAAGTTTTTAATTTGTGAAATGAGAGTTCTTTTGAAAAATGAGTGTTCATGATAATCAATTGAGCAAAGACTCCAAGTGATCACCACTAGCACCCCATTGTTGACAATCGTGCAAGCAAAGGCTTCGCATTATCCTCAACAAAGTTTGATTTGTGAAAAATAGTTTGGAATTGTTTTGAGAAGAAGTGAAGTTGTTTATCAATGATTATGTAAATGCAAAAAAATGTTTTGAAGTTGGAACGTTACTAACGAGTAACAAGTTGTTCTTTGTATGCAACATGGTTTTGAAGTTTTGGAGAGTTACTAACGAGTAACAATTGGTGGAAATCAAAACAAGCAAATTGTGAACACCAATTCAACATTTTAATGCACCACAAGCACATAAACAAGTATATCAAGCATGGAGTACCAAGCTTCAATTCAAGAATGCATGAGTAGGCAAGGATGCAAGAATAGGTAAGAATGCATGAATATGCAAAATGCATGTGCATCAAGGTTAAGTGAGCCTATCCTTTGCCGAAACTTCACAAGCTTCAAACAACAATTTACAATAAACTCAAAGAGCAAAGAAAGCATGATTAAACTTGAGGATGCATCAAGGTCATTGGAGACCAATCATGTGCGCAAATTCAATTGTTTATAGACCCCTTTTTGCTCACATTTCACAAACACATCAAATGGGAATTGAATTTTTAAATGCTTACAAGCATAGGCATCAAGGTTGAAGTAACCTACCTCTTGCCAACTTAGCATAACCCAAGATCATTTGTGGATCATAAATGAACCAAAAACCCAAATTCATTTTTCTCAAATCACAAATTTCACAATTAACAACATAGGTTTGAATATTTGCAAGTTTAATGGCCAATCATCAATTTATTCTAACAAGTCAACCAAATCAAGCAAGCGAGTGACATAACCAAAACATAGATGCATTTATTCACAAGATTCAACCATGATAACCAACAAAAATCATAAAACACATATTTATTTGAAGCATGCGAAATTATTATCAAAGCAAATAACATTTTATTTCACTTAAAACAACAAAATCATGCATATAACCCCAAAATCAAAGCATCAAAACAAAGATTCATGAGATTAACATATGTACAAGCATAAAAATGAAGTTAAAAGAGAGGATCTACATTTTTGGAAGTGGAAATCTCACAAATATGCAAGAAATGATGACTTTATGCAAGGATTTACAAGAGAAGGGGTCTAGGAATCACATACCTTAAGATGAGCTCCAAATAAACACAATAGATGAAGAAACAATCAACCAAATCAACTTATCTTCAAGCTTGGTCTTCAATCTCCAAAAAATGACCCTTGATCTTGAACTTTTATGTGATTTTATGAAGGATTGATGGTTGAAAATTAGTGTTTAGGCTTGGAAGATGGATTGAATGTGTGTGGGTAGATGAGAAATGAATAAGTGAGTTAGAGAGAAGGGAGAGGGGGTGGCGCATAAAATGGAGAGAAGGTGAGGAGGGAGTTGTGTGCTAGGGTTTATGAGTGAATGGTGAGGCCAAAAGCTTTTCTTTTTTTGTGAGGTGAGGTTAATAGGGTATATATAGAAAGCAATTAGGTTTAAGGGTAGTTAGGTCATTGTGCACTAGTTGTGCTCTAGGTTTTGATTTTAATTTTGAATCAAAGGTTAGGATTGAGGCTCACATGGATTGAGGACATTGAGAAAACACAAAATGAGAGAATAGAGAGGGGGTGGCGCATAAACATTGGGAGGGGTCCTTGGTGACCAAGTTTTGCAAGTTGTCATCTTGTACTATTGTACTATTATATGACCATTCCATTATCCCTTCATTTTTGATTATTCTTCTTAGGATAATTGTACAAAAATACACCCAATTTAGGCCACATACAAGGTATCTTGAGGAATATGCCATTTTATGAGATCACCATGACCAAAAATATCATAAAAACCTCATCTTGAAATTTTTGTAGAATATTCCTTTTTGATGCCTTTTTTGAATTTGAATTTTGTGCACAATGTATGCATGCATGTGCATACATACATACATGACCAAAAATGTTTTGCCTCAAATAAATTTCTCTAAAATTGCACAATGATTCTTGATGAGAAATTATCTTATTTTTGACAATGACCAAAATACCCTTTTGCCCTAAAAACCTTGTTTTTTAACAACAAATGCATTTCCACTCTAACAATGAATTTAAAAGCCCTAGAATGACTTTTAAAACCCAAAAATGCATGCACAATGCTCTTCACTCTTCAAAATAAAACCACACTTCTCAATTTACTTATTTTTTTGCGGAAAATTAGGGTTTTAAACCTAGGCGGACAAAATTAGGGTATGACAACGATGATCCCCAGAGGTCATCCAATTAGTAGTTCCATTGACGAATAATCCGGATACATTCCAAGGGATATGGTGTCCTATAAAAGGGAACTTCCAATCAATCCTTTTCCAAATATTGGTACCTAATGTATAAACCTTTACTTCTGTACAAAAAGCTTTATGGGGATCTAAATTGCCAAAAACAACAACGACCTTGTATTCATGATTGAAATGATCATATCCAAAGCCATATATTGTGATGCTTACACTCTCTAGATGTGGATTTTGTGAGTTTGGCATAAATTTGAATTTTCTAATGGAAGGGTTCCACAAAAGATCAAAATTGTTATCGATGGCAATACAAAAGATGCCATCGCAAGACCCAACAAGGCGATAGTAGGGATTCTGATTGTACAGAGAATGCTGAAGCTGCAAAGCAGGGGCAGTGGTTGTCGTTGTGAAGACGGAGAACAGGGGGTAATCCATGAGGCCGGGAGTGATGAGGTAACAGACACTCTTGAGTTGCATGAGGTACTTGACGGGGAGCCTAATCAGGATTTGCTCTAATACCTCGACTGGAAGAGTGGAAGGAGGCTTCGCATGAGATAGTCTATAGGATTAAATTCTCAAACCTGTGTTCATTGAACATATAAACAAAATTGAAATACAATAGATACTCATGAGGACAAAAACCTCATTTCCAAACAGTTGGTATTCTAAAGGTCGTAGCTTTCACTTCCAAAACATCAAAGCCACACTACTCAACATGCAATGAAATCACATAATCCTAAACAACTCCCAACTAATGAAATTTCGATATTCATATTCCGAGTTTCTGCTTAGAAAAAAAATGAGTTGATAAGAGGGCACAATCACAAAGGCCAACATCATTTTCAGAAACAAACATCCAAGCGAATCACAATAAAGAATCGAAAAAACAATCAAACAAAAGAATCACATTTTCAGAATAAAAATGGTAAGAGTTGTCTTACCTAAACAAATCGCGGAAAAGCTCTGAACGCGTCGCACAAGAGGAGAAGGGAAGATTGCCGATGTGTCGCACAAGGAGAGTCGTTAGTGAATGTTCCGCCACCGCAGTGTCGCGACCGTCTCCGTCGGGAAGTGAATGCTCCGCCACCACATCGTCGTGAACATCTTCGTCGCGAACGACTCTCTCTTTATCCCACGGTTAAGTTGGATCTCAAGTTAAGTAAAATCTAAGGGACTCATATGTAAATGAATAAATATATGGGGCAACAAGTTGAAAGAGTTAAAAATATGTACTTGGGGTGCACATACATGCTATTACAGGTAATGTTATCTCGACCACCGGTGAACCCTACTAAAATAGTCCATATTAGACCGACCCTTAAATTAATTAGTTTTAGTAGTTTGAGTAGATTATAGTAAATTCTACATAAGTAAATTGATTTAAATATTGATTTTTGACAACAAATAATTTTTTAAAAAAAGGGACTTTTTTTTTAAAAATTTTGACAGACGCGTCTTTTTCTGATTTGCAGCTTTTGTTTTTTTTTCTTTCTGATTTTTAAAGTCATTTTGCTGACATATTGTTTTATTATGTAGAAAGTAGATAGATAGATCACCATCATAATCATTATCTGAGAAGGCAGTTAATTCCTCTTTACTCTCCCTACCTTAGAAGATACTTATATTGTTGGTTCCTATCAAATACCTCAACACGCTCTTGATGGCTTGAAGGTGCATTTGAGTGGGGTTCTCCATGTATTTGCTGACTAAACACATAGAAAACATGAGGTCAGGTATGCTGGCAGTCAAGTACATCAAACTTCCCGTCATATGTTTATACATAGTGTTGTCTATACTATTCCCACTTCCTTCTTTTGTCAATTTGCATCTTGGCACAATTGGATTCTTAATAGCATTCACCACAAACTCATTCATGTATCTCCTAGACGATTTCTTCTGCCTGGCCGAGTGTTATGCACTTGAGGAGGGGAGTTGAGAATCCCCTATTGTAGAGTTCTGAACCGATTATGGTGTATTTACTGGCTGTTTTTTCTAGTTTCCGCAACTTCTCTTCTGTCATCTACAGCTGCTCACCTCTTAGGTAAGCTATTACGCCGGTCATCTAGCAACTTCCTTGCGTTTCTACCGAGAGGACTGTAATTCGCTTATGCTTGCTTTTCGAACAGTTTCCTGAATGACTATTCAGTTATTGCTAGGCTTTTTGGTGCTGGCCAGTTTAGTTAAGATGTTTGCCCTGTTATTCTGTTCTCTAGGACCGTGCGTCAGTTCGAAGGTTTTGAATTTCTTCCTCAACTGTCGCACTTCTCCAGGTATTTGATTAGCATTTCATCCGTGGCGGTGAACGTTCTAGTGACTTTCCCAGTGACCAACAGTGAGTCGCTTTGTGCCTTCAAGTTTTCGACGCCTACTTCGACCGCCAGCGTCATTCTTGCTATGAGGGCCTCATATTCGGCCTGATTGTTACTAGCCTTCCATCCAAACTTGAGGGACTGCTCCAGCAGCACTCCATCTAGCCCTTCGAGGATCACTCCGGTGCCGCTTCCCCTTAGATTTGAGGAACCGTAGATGAAGAGTACCCAATCATGTGCTTCTTTTTCTTTTCTGGCCCCCTCACCGACTAGTTCTACTGCAAAATGTTCTAGTGACAGTGCCTTGATCGGACCCCTCGGTTCATACTGGATGTCGTATTCTGACATCTCAATCGACCATGCAACCATCCTTCCAGCCAAATCAGGCTTCCTAAGAACCTTATTTACTGGAAGGCCAGTTTTGACCGTCACTAGGTGACTCTGGAAGTAATGTCGCAGCTTCCTGGCGGCCAAAACTATTGCAAATGCTGCCTTTTCAATTTTCTGGTATCTGACCTCTGCTCCTTGCCATATTCTGCTTATATAATACATCGGCTGCAGCTGTCTGCTTTGTTCCTGGATCAGTACTGCGTTGCACGCGTTTTCGGATATGGCCAGGTAGAGTAGCAGTGGTGCTCCTTGTGTGGGAGCCGTCAGTATCGAGGGTGTTGCTATAAACCTTTTGATCGCCTGGAAGGCCTGTTCACACTCTTTGGTTCTGATGAGAGCATGAGTTCCTTAAGCACGTGGAAGGAATTCTACAAAGAAAAAATATTCAGCTCTTACACTTTAGAAGCCAAAAATGATGTGATCAATGGTTCTTTGAGAATGTGGAATGAAACCTACAAGGAAGCTCCATCTTTATTTGATTTTAAAGATCACACTATTTTTATTGCATTTAATTGCTTTATTAGGAGAAACAAATAAAGGCTTTAATGCCTGTAGATTTGTTTACTTTTAATTAAGATTTTACCTTAATGCTAATTTGGTTTATTCTAGATTAGAATATTAGGATTAGTTTTTAATCCTAGAATTAATTCTTATTTGATTGTTTTCAAATAGAATTTTAGGATTTGATTTTTGCATTTATTGCAATATTTGCTTAAATTTAAAATTGCTAGGGTGTCATTGAGTGAGTCAATTGGGACTAGAGCCCTATATATTGTAGTGCATTTTATAAAATAAACAAGTTGAATTTTAAGTGGAAATTTAGAGACGTGTCTCTTTGGTTCTCTAAGCCGTTCTCTGAGCTTATCGGTTTGTGGCGTCTTCCCGACTTACCGATCGGTCTTCCATCCCCGATCGTGGTGTTTCCATCACTCTCACCTTCATGACTCCCGAAATAGTCACTGACGGCTCAGGGGTTGCCATCATCTGATATCAGAGCTTAGGTTCTATCAAGGTGTTATCTATCTTTTCAATTTTAATCTCTAAATTTTAGTTCATCTTATTTTTATTTTTCTTTTGGAAAAAAAAAAGGAAGATTTCTAAAATTCAAAAAAAAAGAAAAAGAGAAGAGCAAGAAAAAAAAATATTCTTTTTAATTATCGTTTTGTTGTTTGTTTGTAAGTTTTGTTTTTGTGTGGTTCATGATGGAGGAAAGACAAAGGCAGTGGCGGTTCTTCATGTGGACAAGGCAGGGCCGTGGCCTGCCCTGGAAAAAAAAAGAAATTTTATATAGGGGTAAAATTACAATACTACCCTTACTTTTAATGATTTTTTTCTTTCAAAAACTTAGTAAGTTTTCAGTTTCAGACTTGACTTTCACAGCTCTCACGCTTACTACTCTTTCACGCTAACTCTCTGTCTCTCTCACGCAAGACCATCGCAAACTGATAGAAGCCAAGCTTAGCCAAGGCGCTCTTCCTCTTCTCCTCTCATCTCTCTCTCACTCAGCGACTCTCTCACTCAGACCTTCATTCATGGCTTCATTTTCGCGGCACCGCTCTTCTCCTCATCTCGCCGACACCGTTCATCGACGTCGTCACTGTCGTCACTGGTTTCTATTCTCCTTCTTCCATCAATCAAAAGGATTTTTTAAGCCAAGGTTAGGAATTTTCTTAACCTTATTTTTCCTCTTTGCTGATATTGTTTTAAAAGTGAGGGAGAGTTAGCGTGAGAGAGCTTAAACTTTTGTTGTCAAATGTCATTATGTCAATGTTGTTTACTTGTTTTATAATGGTGTGATTAGCTACTGGTGTGATTAGTTTTTCAAGCATCTTATTTTCATGTATGCAGATACGAATCATACGATTAGTTTTTTACACTTAGTAGCTAAAAATTTAATAGTGATAGTAAAAGTTAGCTACTGTTGTGACTGGATTGGAATGTTATTTTATTTTCCAGTTAGTAGCTTAACTAATTTGGTTATGTTTTAGATCATAAAGATGAAAACAATTGATTGTTTTTTAAGAGGAAAGCTTGTGAGTTGAATAACTGGTAACTTCAACGCCTCAATCGGTGGAAGTTTCGAGAGTTGAAGAAGTGATAACTTCTACACTTCAATCGGTTGAAGTTCCGAGAATTGAAGAAGTAATAATTTCTACGCCTAATCCGAATGATTTTTTGAATTCTTTAGAACGCGATCTTGGAAAGCATTCTCCAATATGGACATATCCACCAAGATTCGAGTCAAGTTATGAAGAATCGGCTACGTCTCAAGACTTCAATTGACAGTGTTCGTTGGTTAACACTTCCAGCTTGTGTTTGTCGGCTACGTTTCATTTGATAAAACTCCTGGCATCTTAGCGGCCCTCCCTAGTTTTTTTTTCAAGATCCGCCACTAGACAAAGGGATTATGAAATATACACTAGAGATTTTGTGAGGGATCCTGCGTATGCAAAATACCTTTATGAAAATGGGCTAAAAAAATAGGCACAAAAAGTAGAAAAGTTAGCCTCTAGAGAAAAGAAGACATCGAGACAGAAAAGAATAGAGGAAAAAATAGAAAAAATGATGGTTGATATTTCTGAAATATTATGTGAGCATCTCCGTAAAGCACAAGAGGAATTGGAGTGTGCCTCTGAAAAGAAAGAGGCAGGCAACAGTAGAGAAATAGAAAAAGAAATAGGGAGAAAAGAAAATGTAGAAAAAGAAATGGAGGAGAAGATGAATATCGAGAAAAAAGAATAGACAATGAAAAATAATGGGAGCATTATTGAGAAAAATAAAGATTTTAAGAGGAAAGTGGCTAAAATATCCAAATTTCACAAAGAAAGAAGAGAGAAAAAACGAGAATTTTTTTCAATAACCCATCAATTTAATATGCACGTTTGGATTTAAGGACAAATCCTTTCGAAGAAGGGGAGAATGATGAGAGCATGAGTTCCTTAAGCATGTGGAAGGAATTCTACAAAGAAAAAATATTGAGCTCCTACACTTTAGAAGCCAAAAATGATGTGATCAAGGGTTCTTTGAGCATGTGGAAGGAAACCTACAAGGAATCTCCATCTTTGTTTGATTTTGAAGATCACACTACTTTTATTGCATTTAATTGCTTTATTAGTAGAAACAAATAAAGGCTTTATTTGATTGTTTACAAATATGAATTTTAGGATTTGATTTTTGCATTTATTGCAAGATTTGTTTAGATTTAAAACTGTTAGGGTGTCACTGAGAGAATTGGGACTAGAACCCTATATATTGTACTGCATTTTATAAAATAAACAAGTAAAATTTTGAGTAGAACTTTAGAGACATGTCTCTTTGGTTCTGAGTCGTTATCTGAGCTTATCGATTTGTCGTGGTGCTCATCCCGACTTAACAACTGGAATCCCCATAGCCGGTTTGGCGTCTTCCTTATCGATCGGTCTTCCATCCCCGATCGTGGTGTCTCCATCACTCCCACATTCATGACTCACGAAATAGTCACCGACGGCTCAGGGATCGGAATCCCCATAGCCGGTTGTGGTGTCTTCCTAACTTATCCATCGGTCTTCCATCCCCGATCGTGGTGTCTCCATCACTTCCACCTTCATGACTCCCGAAATAGTCACCAACGGCTCAGGGGTTGCCATCAAGTCCACTGGAAAGAAGTGTTCTTCCTAAGTAGTTGGAAGAGAGGTTTTACCTTATCCGCCGAGCGGGCCATGAAACGGGACAGAGCTGCTATTCTTCTTTGTCAGGATTTGAACCTCCTTTGCTTCTTTTGGACTCCTCAAATCTATGACCACCCTACATTTGGAGGGGTTGGCATGGCCACGATTCCTCTGTGGGTGACGACAAAGCCTAAGAATTCCCCTGCTTGTACACTGAATGAACATTTGTCCGGGTTGAGCCTTAAGTTGTGCTTCTTCAACAACTGGAAGACCCTGGTTAGGTTGCTGAGGTGTGCCTCGTCCGTCTCTTCCTTTACCACCATATCATCTACATAAACCTCGATCGCCTGGTCTATCACCTTCTCAAAGATTTAGTCCATCATGCACTGGTAGGTTGCCCCTCATTTTTGAGCCCGAAGGGAATGACTTTGTAGCAAAACTTTAAGCGATCGGTCATAAAAGTTGTTTTTTCTTCATCTATTGGGCTCATGTGAATCTGTTTGTACCCAGAATGGGCGTCCATGAAGCTTAACAATTTGTACCCCGAGGCTCCGTCGACCAAGCTGTCAATGCTTGATAGCGGAAATGAGTCTTTAGGGAACACCATATTTAGGTCTGTGTAATCCACACACATCCTACACTTTCCGCTAGCTTTACTAATACTGCGTTCGCCAACCAGGTGGGGTATTTCACTTCCTTGATGAACTAGGCCTCCACGAGCTTGTCGGCCTCCTCTCTTATGGCTGTTGTCTTTTCCTCATGCAGTTTTCTCTTTCTATGTGCCACAGGTCTAACAGAAGGGATTAGCGATAAACGATGACAGATAAACTTAGGATCGATACCTGGCATGTCTTGGGGGGACCATGCGAACACGTCGAGGTTATCTACAAGAGATTTGGAGAGTTTTCGTTCGACGTCAGTGGATAGGCTAGCTCCAATATTTGTCTTTTGATGGTCGGCTGAGCAAATCCTGACTTCTTTAAGATCATCGACGGGCTTCAGGCACTTTTCTTCTCTTACGGGGTCATACAACCTGGGATGTAGGTCTAGGAGTATGTAGTCTTGGGTGCATTACCTCGTCTCGTACCACTTGTATACCTTTGCGCTTTCGACGTAGCATTTGCACGTGGTTGCTTGATCTCCCCTGATGGTAGTCGTTCTATCGTCCGGTAGCGAGAATTTGATGCAGACTTGAGGGTATGATACCGTCATTGCTAAGGTGTTCAGGGTCGGTCAGCCTAATATCACGTTGTACGCTGAAGGTGCACTGATCACCACGTACTGGAGTATCACTGTTTTCTGTTGTGTTGTGTTCCCGAACGTTGTTGGCCGCAAGTGCACGGTTCTATCGCGTAATAGAAAGTATCGATCCACAGGGAGTATTTTGCGATTACTAATCTAATTTTTGATGTTGATTAGCTGAAAGGAATGATTTTAATAAAAAGAGTATTTTTGTTGTGTAAAATTCAGAATAAAAGATGCCTTGGGATCGTGGTTAAACCACAATGATAGAAATAAACAACCCTTTAACTACTCTCTATCTTATTTTGAAATTTGTTTTAAGGACAAGGTATTCTTTTGGTGTAATTCAAGCTTTCTTTCGGAATGCAAGAATGTGTCTCGAAACAATGATCAAGCCTATTCTCATGGTTGATCATCACAGAGACCCATTAAGCACAACCTTATTGTCCCAAAACTAGCAAAGCTATTCTCATGCTTTGCTTTGTCTTGTCTAATCCCATTTGTTCCAATAACAAACTTCACCTCTCGGTACTTCGTTTGATATTTGTTTTATAAAATTTAGTTCTATGGAATTAGATTAAAATTCAAGTTCTAAATAAGATAGAGTTTAGTCTTGGATTTGTTTAGGGACCCATCATTGGATTGTGTCCCACAATCCCAAGACTAAAGAAGTCTACTCACACATGATCATAGTAGACAAGGGAGTAGAAGAGAATGACATAAAAGAAAATGACATAAAGATAAAGTTGTTGAATGTAAATGACAAGAATATAAACAAAGCGATAAAGAAGTGAAAAGTAAAGTGCTGGAAATGTAAAGAACAGAAATTAAAATTGCAAGAAAGTAAAGAACATTAAAATAAAAGAGCAAAAGCGTAAGAAAATTGCAAGAACATAGATGAAACTTTGGAGTGAGATTACAAGTATGCTAAGGTACCATTACAGTTGAAATGAGGTCCTATTTATAGCCTAGGATCAGTAGACAAAGGAGTAAATTCGAATTACAAGCCATAATGAAAGAATTGGAAGAGTTTTGTAACATTTTTAGCTTCACACAAAGGTGCACGGACCATGCTGTTGGGGTGCACGGACCATGCGCTACGTAAAACTTGTAAAATTCTGATTCAGCACAGGGAGCACGGAGGTAGGGCGCACGGACCGTGCGTGTCGTCAATCTTTTCAGCTTCTTTGACCTTGCACTTTTAATCCTTGCTTTTAATCACCCAAATTCTTCCATTTCTTCATTATTTGACCCTGACAATAAAAACCAACATTTTGTAGTAAAATAGCTCCAAAGTAGAACTAAAATTCCACACTTTTTATTTAATTCAAATGCTAAAAATACAATAAAATAAGACTTATCAGTCGGCACGTCGAGGTATCCTCACACTTCCGCTCTTTCTCCGGAGCAGATTGTTAGGACGCTGGGGTAATCTGTGAGGCCATCATTCAGTATTTGTAGCTGCTCCAAGCATCCCCAGTACATGATGTTGATAGAGCTGCCGCTGTCGACCAATATTCTGCGGACATTCACGCCCCTGATCGCAGTGGTTATCACGAGGGGGTCGCCTTCGTGGTTCTGGATTCCTTTAAAGTCATCGGCGTCGAAGGTGATCGTGGAGTATCCTGGTACAACAAAGGAACTGTCAGCGTTTAAATTCATGATGGAGCGAGTGTACCTTTTTCTGGAGTTTGATGATGCTCTGCCCCTGGAATATCCCCCGAAGATCGCTGCGATGTGTCTCCGCCCAAGCTATGTTCTCTTCTGGCTGCGACGTCCTCGCAGCAAGGTGCGGTGAGGGTGGTGTGCAACTGGATGAGTCTCCTCCTGGCATACTTTATTCTACTGTTGGAAATTTTCTCCTAGGATTTGGGCCAGCCTTCTTGAGTCGTTAAGATGATCTTGCAACTGTCGTACTCCGAGCTCTTGGTTCTGGATCTGTATCTCCAGATTCTGATTTCTTTCTTCTTGCTTTGCGTTCTGTGCCTGTAGGTTCTGCAGTGATCGTCGAAGATCCTTGAAAGTAGGGTGGCTCTTTGCCATTGTAGTGATTGTTCTCAAAGATTTTGTGCGGGACGTGGAAAAAGTTTTACCAGGCCACACGTTAGGCGCCAATGTTACGATCAGTTTCTCGGAGTGAGAAAGGACCGAACACGATATAATGGAATAACATAATAAGTATTGAGAAAATAGAATTAGGATCCTTTCATTTGCCTCAAAAGGCTGTATTTATAGTAAAAGGGTATTAAATGATAATAAATGTACATTATGGTCGAGTTAACTGGAGGGGGGAAATCAAAGACATTTCTCCCTGATTATGCTTCATTCCTTTATGGGAGAGGTAGAGACAAGATATTTCTGGCTCGTCTTCGAGGAAGGTCCTTCGAGAACCGCGCAGATGTGGCAACCGACCGGTCCGGATGGGAACAAGTATAAATAGTGAAAATTATATTAATAATAACCAGATGTGAATATAAATGTTCTATAGTACTACTATTTAATTTAATATTAATATTTTTTGATAATCACTTAAATAATGCGAGCACGTTATTTAGAAAGAAGTAATATAAAATTACTTTATCACAATACTTAATTAAAATGAAATTTCCCTGGTTTCATTTTTTTATTGATCACCAAACCTAATCAAAAGTTATCAAACTTATATTTTTATTATTATTATAAAACAGAATGTTATGAAACTAATTTAATTGATTTAGTGTTGGTGGGAGTGTGGGGTACAGGGTACTGTTAGGATATGTCATTGTCTTGTCATATACTACTACGAAACAGGATCTAGCCAAAACTCAAAACGCACACATATGTCACAAACACAACACAGCACATGAACACAATCAAAACTAAATTAAATTAAACCAAACCAAACCAGCCATTATATTTACACACACCACCTGTTTTCTCTTCTCTTCTCTTCTCTTCTCTTCTATTCTATATCATTCTTTCTGTTCTTTTCACCTTTAAATCGCGAGAAAGCCAAAATCATTGATCATTAGAAACAGACTCAAACAAAACAAAACAAAACAACTTTATATTATATTATATATTATATACAACAGTGTTGCCCCTCTTCTTCACTTCACGTCTTCACTATCTATCTATCATCATCAGTACACAAAACTGGACATGCTGGATTCAATTCTTCTGGCGCTTTTCTTGCCGTGTATCGGCATGAGCGCCATCTTCTTAATATACATGTGTCTTCTCTGGTACGCCACCGCTCATCAACAACCTCCCACCGTCACCTTACCGGTTAAGCCGGTCTCCGATATTGGTCTTTCCCCATCAGACCTCCAAAAGTTACCCACTATTACCGGTCAAGATCTCCTTGAATGCGCCGTTTGCCTCGACCAGATCGGTAACGACCAACCCGCACGTGTGATTCCTGGTTGCAACCATGCCTTTCATTTGGAATGCGCTGACACGTGGCTTTCTAAACAACCTGTTTGTCCCGTTTGTAGAACTAAACTCGATCCCGATCTTTTCTCTCCTTCTCAAAATCCATGTTGATCAATTCAATTATCATTTCCAGAGAAGTTCTTTTAATTACAGATATGATTCGACGTCGTTTTTGCAGTGTACAGTTACTTGTTCTTTGTCCAGCGAGCGACTCTGAAATTATGTTGGTGGCGAGACGATGTCGACGTGTCATTTTTATTTTTTATTTTCCTGTTTTTAGTTTACTATTATTATTATTAATTAATAATTAATTATTGTCATTAATTTGTTTCCTGCTGATCACAATTTTTTCAGTAATTAGAACTTAGGGGCGAACATGTTTGTTTGAAAGTGTGTGTGAAAAGTCCGAGGGTGATTCGTCGCATCAACATAAATATTGTTTATGGATGTATGGTTGTCGGGTTCGATACCACCAGATGTCGAATCTTGATTTTCTTATTTGTATGTGTTAGATTCCGATAATTGTCACTCTGACCATCGGATAGAAAAAGAAAGAGTGTGAAAAGGGTGAAGTGGGATGGAAATGGAATTGAACGATTCGCTCGCGTGCTTTCCATTTTATTGAATCAGCTTTTCATTGTTTCCTTTTCCTATGCACGAATACAGGAAAAAAAAATAGTGGGGAGAGAAAGTATGCAAAAGTGATTTTGATTCCTTACACAACAAAACAAGATGCTGCTATGCTAACTGCGAAAAAATGAAATTGTATAGCAGTATAGTAGTATGATGATGTTTTTAATTTAATTTTAGAGTAAAGACTCATTTAAGGGCTTACAATTTTCTGGCGGGACAAATTAGTCACTGACTTTATTTTTAGGACACATTAGTCCTTCATTATTTTAAAATGGGACATGTTAGTCCCTCCGTCTCTTTAGCCGTTTACATGTCAGCTAACGCCTCTTACATGACACGTTAGCAGGGCTGGTCCAGCACTGAGCGATGCCTAAAGCAAACTCCAAAATGAGGCCCTTTAATATTTGGCTTAAATGCACGTTACCCCCCTGCAAATATCCCCATTTTCCATTTACCCCCCTGCAAAAATATTTTTTTAAAAAAAACACCTTGCAAATATTAAACGTTTCTAGTTACCCCCCTCTGTTAACTTTTCTGTTAAAAAAAAGGACGTGGCAAACGGAACGCCACGTCAACACCCTATGTCATCACTGCCACATCAGCAACTAGTAGATAACTGCCACGTGGCAGTGCTGTTACACTCAAAATAAATTTTGAAAATAGTTGGGGTAGGACTTGAACTCACAACCTCTAACTCACAAACAAGGAGAATTACCACTAAACCAATGCTATATTTGTGATACTAAACCGTTCTAATATATTTATGTTGTAAATAAAGATAGTTTTTTCATAAAAATTGGAACAAAAACGCAGAAACAAGCACCAAAGTTTCTGGGTTTGATTTCGTTTATGAAACCCTTTTGTCGAATTAATAATCTTTGTTGGTCAATTGGTGTGTTAATCAATGGTAATTTATTAAACAGCAGGATGATCTTTTGTCGAATTATTAATCTTTTGTCGAATTATTAATCTTTGTCGAATTATTAATCTTTTGTCGAATTATTAATCTTTGTCGAATTATTAATCTTTGTAGTTAATCTTTGTTAGATTAACTACAGCGTTGACAAAGTGACGAGCTTTAATCTCTTTCATTTGCAGAGGCTCAATCTCTTTCATTTTCTCATCAACAATGCTCTGATATTGCCTGCTGTTTTTTCGTTTATGAAACCCGTTTATGAAACTGCAGGTTTAAGCACCAAACTTTGGATATTTGGGGATTTCGTTTATGGGTTTGATTTCGTTGAATTCGTTTTTGGATTTCTTCATATCTTCAATTTGAGTTTCTGGGTTTATTATTGTTGTTGAGGATGATGATGATGGTGAATTCTGCTACAGAATCATTTTTTATATGATATATATTAATAGTTGGCTTAACATTCACAAGAATTGATGTGGTTGAATGGTAATAGTGAGTGGGTATAACTAAAGGGTATTGGGTTCTTCACACCCATATCCCCAAATTCCTTAATTTTTTAGTGACAATGTGTCATTGTTGACGTGACAGCCATCCGTCATTCCTGATGTGGCAGCCATCCAATAATATGGTGACACGTGGCAGTTCCGTTTGCCACATCATTTTTTTAACAGAAAAGTTAACAGAGGGGGGTAACTAGAAACGTTTAATATTTGCAAGGTGTTTTTTAAAAAAAATATTTTTGCAGGGGGGTAAATGGAAAATGGGGATATTTGCAGGGGGTAACGTGCATTTAAGCCTTAATATTTTAATAATAATATTTTGCAAAAAAAAAAACTAAAAAATTACATTTTTATCTATGTTTTATCAAGTTTTTTTGATAAAAAATCATTTATCAAAATTTCAATGTTGTAAGAATATTTAAATGATCAACTATTTTTGAGCTTTTTGTAATATACAAAAATCCAATGTTGTAAGAAAATTTTGATAATAAACTATTTTTATATGCAAAATTTTACTTGAATTTTATGCACATAAAAATATTTTAATATAATTATTTAAAGAGCAGAAAATTTAATAGCTAAACTGTCATATGTTAAATAAAAATTTTACATATCAATGGCATTTTTTATTGTTCCAAGCCAATATACAATGTAAAAAAAGGCTAAGCTAATCTAATCAATCAATGGCATTTTTTTTTGACAAACTATTCAATGGCATATTATTGCTCAACAAACAAATGAATGAATAAATCAAACACAATATAAAAATTGTAGTGAGGAGGAATCGAACCCAACCTATTAGGGAAAACTAAGGGCATCCCTCACCAACTGAGCTGCGAGAACATTTGTGATGTTAGTTAAGCGAATGTTCTATATAATACTATATAACAGAGAATTCTGGGGCCCCTTTTTCTCCCCAAAAATATGAGGCCCAAAGCCCTTGCTTTAGTTGTTTGGGCCTTGGGCCGGCCCTGCATGTTAGTGTCAAGTTAAGTAACACGTCAGACGTTATTTTGGGACAAATTGGTATCTGACCTTGCAAATTCAAAATGTTTCAAAAATTGAACAAATTAGCCCCTGAGTTTTCTTGGACAAATTAGTCTCCGACCTTCTTCTTCTTCCTTATTTCTCTGGTTTCAAAACCAGAAAATCAGATTTTAGATAGAGAAAACAACGCAGAGAGAAGGAGAAGAAGGTATGTCATTGCAAGGGTTACAACAGCTCTTAACCCACAACATCTTGGAGGACTCCAATTTATATGAGTATTTGCTGAATCACCAGAATAAATTTGGGTATCTTGAGATCCAAGACTGCTCATTTTTGTAACCAATAATGAAACTACCAATGAACGTACAGAAATCAAAATATCTAATGGAAATAAAAATGACATACAAAGCATGAATCAAAATGCAGAATAGTGAAAAAGATGTAGTTTCTTCTCTCTCTCTCTCTCTCTCTCTCTCTCTCTCTCTCTCTAAAATGCAAAATAGTGAAAAAGATGTAGTTTCTTCTTCTTCTTCTTCTTCTCTCTCTCTCTCTCTAAAATCTGGTTTTCTGGTTTTGAAACCAGAGAAATAAGGAAGAAGAAGGTCAGGCACTAATTTGTCCCAAAACACTCAGGGACTAATTTGTCCCATTTTTGAAACATTTTGAATTTGTAAGGTCAGGGACCAATTTGTCCCAAAATTACGTCTGACGTGTTACTTAACGTGACACTGTGGCCATCTAGGAGACATTAGTTGATCTGTAAACAACATAAGGACGGAGGGACTAATGTGTCCCATTTTGAAATAGTGAAGAACTAATGTGTCCTAAAAAAATATCAGGGACTAATTTGTCCCGTGGAAAAATTGCCAAGGACCGAACTCTTGATTTAATATAATTAATGGTAGTATTAAAATAGAGAGACATGTCAGCTCGAAACAATGGGTGAAAGGGTGGCTGTGTAAATGCCGATGGGCCAAAAGAATAGGTGTCGTAATTAATGGGAGGTGGGATTTGGTGTGGCATTGTGATGGCTGATAAGCTCAAGTTTATTTTCATTTAATGAAATGTTTGTGCCACGTCACCATGTAAAATGTTACTACTTGGCCTTCAAGTAATGATCAAATTGTGATGATGGGTCCCAATTGTGCATCGATGGCGAGTGGTGGTTCATGGAGACTTTGGACTTTGGGGGATTGGATTAGGGAAAACTTAATGTGTCTCATGTCATGTGTCATTAGCTTTGCAGATGCAAATGAGTAAGACGAGGAGGATTGAGTGCCTTTAGTGCAGAAAAAACACTCATACATTTAACATTTTGTGTTTAAATATTTTCTCTCTCATTTTATTTAATTTTCTTTTATATTTTCTTCTAAAAAAGTCTAAAGTGACCAAAAGCACATAATACTAAAAGCATCGAATCCAAATCCGAGAAGCGGGAGAAGGGAGGGAACTCAAAGTACAGATGTGGAGTAGCTGAACTTTGCTTTCACTTTGCATCATAATGAGGTTATAGGCATGCACCCCGTCGTTGGTCAAAAAAAAAAAGACATGCACAACGTCACCCCTGCAAGAAAGGGCAAAAAAACTAATGTGGGACAAGAAAAAAAGAAAAATACTAAAACAACACACATTAAAGTTTATTTACTAAACTAGTACACTTTGGTTTTTATGTTGAGAAGTCGTTTTCCCCCATAGGGACTTCTCAACATGAAATTTCTAATTTTTTGTTTTTGCAGTTGAGAAGTTGCCTCCCCCATGGGGACTTCTCAACTGTGTTTTTTTTTTTTAATTTCTTTTATATTAATTTAATTAAATCTAAATATATTAGAAAAATAAATAAATAAATTAATATTGTTAATTTAAATATAATTAAATAATTTATGGTCAAAAAATATTAAAAAATAATTAGACTCTATTTAGAAAAATGGAACATGCGTATAAAAAGTGAGTTTTTTACCTTGTTTTGATCACTTTTTATCATATATTTTTAATTATTTGGCCAAAGAAATATAAGATCTTCTAGAAGAGGTATAAAACTACCATGTTGAGTTTTGAAATAGGACTTACAGACTTAAATTAGACATGTGTAAAAATCAAAATAAAAACTAAAAAACAGTTTTTTCTTAGTGTAAAAAAATGGGTTTTTGATCACTTTTTATCATATACTCAACACTCAATTCAACCATCCCCTTCTGATACTCTTGCATCCTCAAACAGATTTTCCCACTCCCAACATAAGCAATGCCTCCAACTCCAGTTTTTATCACAGTCATTTACAATGGACATGTTGATAACACAGGCATAGAAGGTGTCATCTTTAAGTGCGATAGCATATGCCTTGTCAAACTGAAGTCAAAATTCAAACTAGATGAACTTAGACAAGCCATTGAAAAAAAACTCTCTTCTGACCATACTTTGTGGAGTTCCCAGCCTTGCCATCTGAGTTGTCCCGGTCTGATTTAAATGTTATAGAATTGCAGAATGATCTGACAACGCGTAGAGATAAAAAGGGGTCGTTCACAGTCTACCCGTATTCGCACAGAGATAGGTCAAAGAGAAAGGGGTAGTCGCACGAAGAGATGCAGTATTTGAAGAAATGGGGGTCACAACAGAAACAACTGCCCCAATGGCCGACCCAGGAACCCGGGGTCAGGGGTGTCAAATTTTTTAAATACACAATTTGCTATAAATATAATTAAAAGCAACTATAATATATTTAAATAAATAAATTATACATTTCATAATTGTCATCTACATGATTTCATATTCTGAAATCGTTGAATAATAAACTCAGTCAATTTTATTGAATATATCACTCTCAATGTATGTCACCAAACAGTCGTTCATCCATGTATCCCCCATCCGGCTATGCAACCTATTCTTCACAATATTCAAAGCAGAGAAAACTCTTTCTACAGTTGTTGTTGCAACAGACAAAACTAGTGTCAGCTTCAAAAGAAGACTTTATCAGATTCAACTTCTGTTGCACTAGACCAACACAAATTAAATAGCACTAATAAGTTCCTAAACACAAATTAAATAGCACTAAAAAAATCAATATATTCAAAAAATACAAAACAAATTCAAATTAAATAGACTTTTTTTATTACCGTATTACTGGTGCGTAGTATCCACCGACTTTGTCGGTGACTATTCTAGTCCGAGGGACCTGGCTGGCCATTAGTATACCCGATTTTGCCAGTCCGTGTGGTGTTTCCCTCCCAATTGAGTTTTTGACACCCCCAAAATTCGAACCAGAGACATTGCGATGGGTTCCAAGTTACCACTCAGATCAACTGTTGTTGGTAAAAAATTCAAATTAAATAGTCAAAAATAATCAAAATAAATTAAGTAGTACTAACACAAAATACAAATTGATTAAATAGCATTAACACAAATTACCAATTAAATAGTAGTAACAGATTCAAAATTAGGATAATAAGAACAAGAACGGATCCAAGGAGATAGAGAGAGAGAAACTTTTTTAAAATTAAATATAAGAGTGTGAGTGATTGTGTGAGTGCAGTGCATTAGAGTAGTGCAAAATTAGGAACGTTGGTACAAAACTAAGAACTTGGGTGCAAAATACATTTTTCAGGGGATGCAAAAACATTTTTCCCTAAGGTGTTGGTGCTAATTTTATTTTTTGAGGGGGTTCATTTGAACCCCCTCGTGTATATGTAGGTCCGCCAATGAACTGCCCCAACCGCAATCTAGACTAGTCACAACCCTTTAGTGTTCGTTTTTATATCTTATTTTTGTAATGTCGTCATAATTAAATAAATACAGTTATTTCAATATTTCTAAGCAAAGTCTAATTATTTTTTGAAATTTTTTTTACCATAAATTATTTAATTATATTTAAATTACAATATTAATTAATTTAATTTTCTAATTTATTTAGATTTAATTAAATTAATAGAAACTAAAATAAAAAAATTAAAAAAAACACAGTTGAGAAGTCCCCATGGGGGGAGGCGACTTCTCAACTAGAAATGCAAAAAAAATTAGAAATTTCATGTTGAGAAGTCCCCATGGGGAAACGACTTCTCAACATAAAAACCAAAGTGTCCTACTTTGGTAAATAAATTTTAATGAGTGCTATTTTAGTATTTTTCTTTTTTTATCCCGCAGTAGTTTTTTTGCCGCAAGAAAGAAGATCAGCAAGAGTGCACTTCTCTCTCTAGAATCTAGATTAGACGGTTCACACTGGCGCAATATGTGCGACAGAGAATCTAGATCCAATCACTGAATTGTAAAATGTTGGTTACCATGCTTCTCTTTTAGTATTTTTATCTTAATTCAACTTCACAAAATCAAATTTAAGTGGAGAAAACTTGGGTAAAATTTGTCAGAGCATCCCCAGTGGGGGGTTCTTACTTGTTAAGAGTTAGATTTTAATAGGTACATTGATTGGGGAGAATGAAAAATGGATACCTGTTGGAGAAAAACTCTTAAAATAGGAAACTCCATCTCTCTTCTGACGCGCGGAACCATGTCCTTACTTTTGATTAAAAAGCTAATGAAAAATTGTAGCTACCATTTAGTAAATTTTGTTGGAGATCTGGGTTGAACAGATGGAGTTCTTATTAAATACTCCCTCCGTTCCTGATCTTTGGTACTTTTGGCCTTTTATTTTTGTTCCAAAACAATGGTACTTTTAAAAACCCAATGTACAATTCACCTAATTTTTCCTAATATACCCTCTATATTTATTTATCCTTTTAGAGTTCCAACGCATGAATTAATTGTCCCAAGACTATTTTATTTTAACTTCAATTATCCCAATACAACTACAAGTGGAGCATTTTAGTACTTAAACAACACAAATTAATGGTACCTTAATATGTGTTGTAACAAGCCAAAAGTACCAAAGATTAGGAACGGAGGGAGTACTTTTATCAAAAAATTATAAAAACGTGATGTGTACACGTGAGACCCATTTAAATACTCAAATTGGAGTTTCTCAATTATGATGCTCTCACTCTCACAAAATGAATTAATTTATTCTCTCCCTATCCACTATTATTATCTCTAAACTCTCTAAACCGGTACAACCAAAACAATTTTCATCTCAATTTATGAGAGGAATGACACCACCAAGACTTAAGGGACTTAATGAAGACAGATCCCTTAAGGGTTTCTCTCTCCCTCTCTCTCTCTCTCTCTCTCTCTCCTGATGCAATGCGATTTTTCCAATTCTGTTATGGTTTTTGATTTCTGAAAAAATGTGTGTACATGGTAGGTTTCTGCCACCTAGTACTTGACATGCAGCTGGTGATGCAGAGGAGTCTTGAATTCGCTGACATGCGCATCCCAACAGTTCATGTACGCACGGCGTTTACTGCCCAACGGGAGAATGGTGTTTCTCCCACGTGCCTGGCTGTCGTTTCTCGCTCTCCGACACTGAAGTAGGTGGGACCTGACTGTCCCCCAGAAGCGTGTAGTTGTGTTACTATGGAATCTTGTTCGTCCGTGAGGCCAATGCTGTTGAAATTCAAGATTCTTTCTTGAATACCAAGGTGCAACTGAATAATAATTCTCACAGATCTTTTGCTCAAGCCCTTACTGGATCAAGAGATAAAATGTGACATTCCTACCAGCCAAGTCCCTCGCCCGTGTATAAAAGGGGTGAACTAGCAATTTCCATTATGGAGGAAGAGTATGCGGCAGGATTGGAAGTATGTAAGACGCAACTTCTTGGAATGTTTTTGCTTTCTAAAGGGGATACTCCAATCAAAATTGTGGCCTTGAAATCCAGACTTCATGATCTCTGGCAACCAGTAGGTATGTGGGGTTTGATTTCTAGTTTAGAGGTCAAGTAATGCTTTTTTTTTTTGTGGGCATCGAGTATGAAATTTTGTCTTACTTTAGTATGAATTGCACGACTATTGGTTTATACCATTAGCAATTGTAATAAAAGGATCCACTCTAGCGTGGAAAATAACAAGGAGCAAAGATCCCAGAGCCATAATAGGTTTCTAAATATTTTTTAAATTAAAGGTTACTAACAATGTGAATTGTAAGCATAAAGCTCATGTTATAAGTGTTCAAGTGAATAAGGAAGCTCTTAAAGGCGACAACAATGTTCTTTGGGATGGTTTGGATCCTAATCATTTACTGGGATTTGCTGAGTCGTCCAATGCCCAACAGGCTTTACCTATGAAGGTGCAACAACATTTAGGATTGAATAACCAGGAAGGGGAATCTTCATCGAGATTAGAGAAGCAATCATGCAATCTAACGAAGAATCATATTCTCTCCAATTTTTCTAGGACTCTTTCACTTTTGTTGAGGGTAATCAATTGTTGCCTACGGTTATGCAGATGCAGAATACATTTTTGAACTCTATTCAAAAGTTGGTTAATGCTTCTGCCTCAAACACACAGGCAGCAGACACCGTTGTTCGGATTTCTCTTACCTTTGATACTGTTAGTGGTTGTAATGTTGAAACTCTCATTGTTCACTCTAACACCAATGGAGTCAATGATATGAATATTCTTAGTCGTTGTTGGAATGATTCTATTGATTCATCCTCCACTCAACATCCCCACTAGCAAGCTAGATTTGATAAATGCCTCAGAGTCCGATTCTACCCCTAACCTGGTGGTAGTATCTAATATGAGAATATTAAGCAAGTTTTGGGGAGATGTTAGATGATGTTGGTGATCCTATGGTTACCAATACCCAAGGAATAGTTGTGCAAGATGATGATTTTGAAACAGTTGTGTCCAAGACCCAAAAGAAGAAATTTCAGCAAAAAAAATAAATTGCTCCAAAAAATTGAAGGCTATAATACTCGTTCTAGGGAAAATTATGTCTCTGTTTGTTCTGGCTAACGTAAATTGATAATTTAATTGACTTAGGGGTCTACCACTGTAACATGTTAGGAACTCCCTATGATTGCTTTGATTTTAATATCATTTCTTGCCTAGGGTATTGGTCTAGTCCCCCTTTGGGCTCTCTCTTTTATCCTACTTTTTTATCTTTGTTAACAAAATCAAGGAGAAGTATACTCTTTTTCCTTCTTGATGTTTCCGTATCAGAAGGTTTTAACGAGACTTCATTCCTTTTCATTGAAAAAAAATATACCTAAGTGACTTTACCTAAGGTTTGTCCTTTTTAAAAGCTATTTCTTTAGTGTAGGCGAGACTTCAGTTTTTTCTAAACATACAGTATCCTAGTACATGTTCCTTGGTGTCGAGGACATCCTTGAAGAGTGAGAGATATTGTGACATTTCAGACTCGGTGTTTTGTGTTTCTACTAAGATGTTTTACACTCTCCCTCCCCCGTCTAACATCATTTTTTTTATAGGCAAAGTGGTTAGAAATTAGTGTGTTAATGGGGGGGGGGGGGGGGGGGGGGCGGGGCGGGGTTCGAACCCCGTACGAGTAGTAGATCACATGCAATTTTGAACTTTTAATTTGTTTAGTATCGAAAAACTTAGATCACCATCTCATAATTATTTCAGTTTGTATTACGAACATCTTGAAACTTACCCAAAACTTTTTTTTGGTACAAAAAAACTTACCTAATACTTGATAACTCTTATGTTCATGATGGTGAAATTCTATTTGAAGAATTAAAAATAATTAAAGAGGTTTTAACACTTGAATTAAAATAATGGTATGCGACATTGAGTGGCAATTAGTTGTTTTCCTAATGCTTGCGCAAATAAAATTAAATTGAGATAAGTTTTTCTAAGTTGAATTGGTTAAAGGTTTGTGATCTATATCATAAGAAATGAATAGTCTTCCTTTGATTTCAATTGAAAAAAAATGTTTTTTTTAAAGAACTGTGACAGCCTCAAAGCAAAGATTAACCACCTGACATTTCCAAAAGATATTTGCTGAAGGGACAGCCTCAAAGGAGAGGCTCGAGGCAAAGAAAAAACAATGTGAATGTCATGACTAGGGGGTAGAGCTCGAGGAACAATGGATGAGGCCGAGGCAAAGCAAGTCTTAACTTATAGAGTGCCACGACCACAATGGCTCGGTTGCCTAAGTACGATGGCTGCAGGCTGAGGATGAGGATCAGTCGAGGAACTATATATGGCCAAGGTAAGGAAGACTTGCTCGGAAGGCGAGGAAAAGAGGCACGTGGACAGAACGTGGAATCAGTTGAAGGTCAAACAAAGAGAAGAAACCTTGAGAAGTGGAGCGGGGAGGTTTTTCATCCCACTAACCGTGCTAGTAAGATCGTGGGTTATGGCTCCGATTTCTTAGGGCTTAGGAGCGAGATTAGACGTTGATTTTCAATAAAGTAAAAAACACACATCAATTCCCTATCGTTTGATCAACTGCCTATCGTTGAATCAATCGAAGATACTTGCAAAAACACACATCAATCAACACACAAATCTATTTTTCTCTCAATTTATCTTACTTTATCGCATTTATTTTACTTTCATGCAATAGGTCAGTAGATAATCCAATCCTCGCGTCCCCTCTACCCACCTAACACTCTTTCGAGGAGTTAGGAAACCCACAGTTGAGGAACAGATTTCCTTCCTCAAAGCAATTGCTTGAAGAACAGGAGAATCAAAGACTGGTCAAACCTTTGGCCGATCCCACGGCTAGGATATAAGAGTTTGATGACAACATAACAAAATATTAATGATTTTGCAACAAAACGTTAAGAATGAAAATATCTGAATGGTTATGAGGATATCATTTTCTTGGTTCATCCCGGGCATAAAAAATTTAAGGATGGTAGGGTTTATCAATTTGTGAGGTGATGATGTCATTTATCGTTTTAAAGTTTTTAGTATATAATCTCTAATCTATGTGAATTTTGATGAATTTTTTAATACTGCCAAACAGGAGTGTGGTTCCTCCATCTACGGGGAGTGGGGGCGACGGGGACTAATCTTTTCGATTAGTGAAGTGATGTGGCACTCCCTCATTATTCCATGCTAGTCCAAGTCAGCATTGTGATCAGCACACGTGTCAACAGGGGATTGAAAGATAACTTTGGTTGAAAGTTAGTTACACCCGGGTTTTTTGAATGTTAGTTTAGTCTAAGAATTGGCGCCAAATTCTCTTAGGCTATAAGTACCTTCATTCTTGTTTGTAACAGGGAGAGCAATCCATCTTGGGCGTGTGAATGAGTGATTTGGGATCTCTGGGATTAGGGTTGTGAGGGGGAAATACTTGGGAATTTCGGATTCAAAGCTTGTATCTCACATTCTTCATTTCAATGTATATGGACAAAGCAGTTAGCTTAGTCCCCCAGATGTAGGTATCATTTTTGATGCCGAACTGGGTAATCAAATCTCTCTGTGTCGTTAATTTCGTTTTAATTGCTTTAATTCGCTCAATTGGGTTATTAACAATTCTAGGGTTCGTCGGATACAAATTGGGGCAAATTGCGTGACTCTGCGTTTCATATTAAATTGATTCGCAATTCAGATTCTATCATCATCGTATATTGTTATAGGAGTGATCTTAATCGCTATTTCACTTCTGTAACGTTTCTTCGTGGATCTGTTGTTTTTGGGGTTCATGGTTCATCGTTTCTTGTCATTGAAGAAACGAGTTTCTGCTGCTTAATTTCCAACATCTGGTATCAAGAGCAATTCGTTGGAGGTCAAATGGACATGGCCAAATATAACATAGAGAAATTCACGGGGAAAAACGATTTTGGATTATGGAAGATGAAGATGCATGCTTCACTTGTTCAACAAGGCCTTGAAGATGCACTTGAAGGAGAATCAAACTTGCCTGACTCTCTATCCGAAAAAGAAAAGAAAGATTTGTTAAATAAGGCACATAGTGCAATTGTCCTGAGCCTTGGAGACAAGGTCTTAAGGGAAATTGCGAAAGAGAAGTCTGCTGCTGCCATATGGATGAAATTGGAATCTCTCTATATGACAAAGTCCCTTGCAACAAGACTATACCTCAAGACAAGGCTGTACACACTCAAGATGCAATCAGGTACTCCAATTGGTGATCATATTGATGATTTTCACAAATTAATTCTAGATTTAGAAAACATAGATGTGAAAATTGATGATGAGGATCAAGCCATACTCCTCATTAGATCCTTGAACAGTTCATATGATGCACTAGCAGACACCTTAGTATATGGAAGGGAAACACTGTCCCTAGATGAGGTCCAAAGTGCACTAATGTCAAAAGAATTGTCAAAGAAGTCTGACAACAAAGGAAATGATCAAGGGGAGAGTTTAATTGCTAGAGGAAGGAGTGAGAACAGAAATGAGAAAGCAAAAGGGAAAGGTAGATCAAAATCAAGAAGTAAAGACAATAGGTGTTACATCTGCAACAAAGAGGGACATTACAAAAGGAACTGCCCTGAAAAGAAAAACAAAAGGAACAATAATCCCAAAGAAGAAGTTGCAGATGCATCAGTGGCATCTGATGGGTATGATAATTGTGAGCTTCTATATGTTGATAAAGAAGACTGTGAAATACTGGGCAGTGTTGAGTATGATGAACCAGATGATGAATGGTGTGAAGTGTTGGTAGCCTCTGATGACAATGAGAGAACTGAATCAAACTCCACTGCATCAACTTCAAGCAATGATGATTGGATACTTGACTCAGGGTGTTCCTATCACATGTGTCCCAACAAGGATTGGTTCATAGAGTACAAACTGTTTAGTGGTGGCCAGGTGGTGATGGGAAACAACAAAACTTGCAAAGTGGTTGGAATTGGTACTGTGAAGTTGAGGTTGTCTGATGGAACAGTGAAGATGTTAACAAATGTAAGACATGTGCCTGATCTTAAGAGATCATTAATCTCTCTCGGTACACTTGAGAAAGCTGGTTTTAGTTTCAAAGGTGAAAATGGGATACTCAGAATCCTCAAAGGATCAAGATTAATAATGAAGGGAGAGAGGAAGACTAACTGTCTGTATGCACTGCAAGGCAGCACAGTTGTTGATGAGTCAAATGTTACAGCTGCCAACAGTGATAAAACACTCATATGGCACCATAGGCTTGGCCACATGAGTGAGAAGGGGTTGAAACAACTAGAAAAGCAAGGCTTGCTTGGAGGAGACAGAATCAACAAGCTTGGATTCTGTGATCATTGCATACTTGGGAAGTAAACTCGAGTCAAGTTTGCAACTGGAATTCACAAGACCAAGGACAAACTTGGATACATACATTCTGACTTGTGGGGGCCTGCAAGGACTCCAACACATGGAGGTAAAAGATATTTCATATCTTTTACAGATGATCTCACAAGGAAAGTCTGGATTTATCTACTCAAAACAAAAGATGAGGCCTTCAAAACTTTTGTAGAGTGGAAGAAAATGGTTGAGACTCAAAGTGACTGCAAAGTGAAAACATTGAGAACTGACAATGGGCTTGAGTTTTGCAATGAAGAGTCCAATGAGTATTGCAAGAAGGAAGGGATCTATAGAAACATGGCTGTAAGGAACACTCCTCAACAGAATGGTCTTGCTGAGAGACTCAACAGGACACTGCTTGAGAAGGTGAGGTGCATGCTGCTTTGTGCAAAACTCCCAAAGACTTTTTTGGGGTGAAGCAATCTCTACAGCATGTTACATTGTGAATAGAAGTCCCTCAACTGCATTAGACTTCAAAACTCCACAAGAAGTGTGGTCTGAGAATCCACCAAATTATCAACATTTAAGGACATTTGGTTGTCCTGCCTTTTTCCATGTGAATGAGGGAAAACTAGAGGCTAGATCAAAAAGAGGATTGTTCATGGGATACCCCCAAGGTGTGAAAGGGTATAGGATCTGGTCAATTAATGAGAAAAAATGTATCATCAGTAGAGATGTTGTTTTCAATGAAGCAAAACTAATTGAAGAAGCATCTAAGACTGAAATACTTGAACCAAGAGAAACTGATGATGTGACACAGTTTGAGGTGGAGCTTGAGGGGAACAAAACTCAAGGTGGAGACAACATAGTTGTTCAACAACCTCAAGCAACTGAACATCAAGTTGAAAGTTCAAGTTCTGATTCTGAGCAAAGTGAGCAAGAACAGGAAAATGAACAAGATTACCTTCTGTGCAGAGACAGGGAAAGGAGGCAAATTAAGCCTCCTGTGAGACTTGGATATGAATCCGTGACTGCCTATGCTCTTAATACATTTGACAGCCTGAATAATGATGAGCCAAGGCACTATTCAGAAGCTGTGAGTTGCAAAGAAGGAATTAAATGGAAGGATGCAATGGCTGAAGAAATGGAATCATTAAAGAAGAATAACACTTGGGTTCTGGTAAGTAAACCCTCTGGTGTTAAACTTGTTGGTTGTAAGTGGATTTATAAGAAGAAGGAAGGCATGACAGAATTGGATCCACCCAGATACAAGGCAAGGTTGGTAGCCAAAGGCTACACTCAAAGAGAAGGTATAGATTTTAATGAAATTTTCTCTCCTGTTGTTAAGCATACTTCAATTAGAGTACTTTTGGCTCTAGTGGAACAGTTTGGATTGTATCTTGAACAAATGGATGTCAAGACAGCTTTCTTGCATGGTGAGTTGCAAGAGAAGATCTATATGAACCAGCCTAAGGGATTTGAAGAAAAAGGAAGAGAAAACCTGGTCTGCCTGTTAAAAAAATCCCTATATGGCCTGAGACAATCCCCTAGGCAGTGGTACTTAAGATTTGACAATTACATGTTGAAAATCAAGTACAAGAGGAGCAATTATGACAGTTGTGTCTACTATAAGAAGATAGATGAGACAAGTTACATCTATCTCCTCTTATATGTAGATGACATGTTAATTGCAAGTAAAAGCAAAGAAGAAATTGGTGTACTAAAGAAACTGTTAATGAGAGAGTTTGAGATGAAGGATTTGGGAAAGGCTAAGAAAATCCTTGGAATGGAAATTGAGAGGAGTATCAGTGATCACACTCTCATAGTAACTCAAACTGGATACTGTCAAAAGGTGCTAAGCAGATTCAATATGTTGACTGCTAAAACTGCTAATGTTCCCATTAGCTCTCAGTTCAAATTATCAAAAGATGATTGTCCTAACACTGAGCAAGAAGAAAGAGAAATGAAAGATGTTCCCTATGCCAGTGCTGTAGGAAGCTTGATGTATGCCATGGTGTGTTCCAGACCTGATCTGGCTTATTCTCTGAGCCTGGTTAGCAGGTATTTGGCCAATCCTGGTCAACAACACTGGTGTGCAGTGAAACACATACTGAGATACCTTAAGGGAAGCTGCAAACTTGGTCTCAAATATAAGAAAGGTGACCTCACTGAAGGTGGAGTTGCAGGTTATGTGGACTCAGACTATGCAGGAGACAGAGACAAGAGAAGATCATTAACAGGCTATGTCTTCACTCTCTATGGAAACACAGTGAGCTGGAAGGCATCTCTTCAGCATGTTGGGGCTCTCTCCACAACTGAGGCTGAGTACATTGGGATAACAGAAGCTGTTAAGGAAGCCCTATGGTTAAGAGGGCTTGTGAACGAATTGGGTATTGCTCAAGACAGTGTTGATGTTCACTGTGATAACCAAAGTGCCATTCACTTGTGTAAGAATCAAAGCTTTCATGAGAGAACAAAACACATAGATACTAGGTTGTATTGGATAAAGGATATCATAGCTGAAGGGAAAGTTAAGGTGAGGAAAATCCATACAGCTAGCAACCCTGCAGATTTCATAACCAAAGTTGTACCCTTAGCCAAGTTCAAGCACTGCTTGAACTTGCTAAGTGTTGGTGATGGCTAAGGTGGAGTATTCTGGAGTAAGTTGATTGCTTGGAGTTCATATGCATTGTGGCTCTTTGGGTAGTGCCAAGGTGGAGATTGAAGTGATGTGGCACTCCCTCATTATTCCATGCTAGTCCAAGTCAGCATTGTGATCAGCACACGTGTCAACAGGGGATTGAAAGATAACTTTGGTTGAAAGTTAGTTACACCCGGGTTTTTTGAATGTTAGTTTAGTCTAAGAATTGGCGCCAAATTCTCTTAGGCTATAAGTACCTTCATTCTTGTTTGTAACAGGGAGAGCAATCCATCTTGGGCGTGTGAATGAGTGATTTGGGATCTCTGGGATTAGGGTTGTGAGGGGGAAATACTTGGGAATTTCGGATTCAAAGCTTGTATCTCACATTCTTCATTTCAATGTATATGGACAAAGCAGTTAGCTTAGTCCCCCAGATGTAGGTATCATTTTTGATGCCGAACTGGGTAATCAAATCTCTCTGTGTCGTTAATTTCGTTTTAATTGCTTTAATTCGCTCAATTGGGTTATTAACAATTCTAGGGTTCGTTGGATACAAATTGGGGCAAATTGCGTGACTCTGCGTTTCATGTTAAATTGATTCGCAATTCAGATTCTATCATCATCGTATATTGTTATAGGAGTGATCTTAATCGCTATTTCACTTCTGTAACGTTTCTTCGTGGATCTGTTGTTTTTGGGGTTCATGGTTCATCGTTTCTTGTCATTGAAGAAACGAGTTTCTGCTGCTTAATTTCCAACAATTAGAAATGATAATAATATGATTATCAAAATATAAAATTGTAAAATAATCATTTTTAAATTAATTGCTATGATTTTATTATATTTGAAGTGAATAATACACTTTAGAGTCATTAAAATTTTTCAAGGATTATATTTAAGTATTAATAATTAAGTTACGAGTCAATGGTTTTTCTTTTGTTAAATATGCAATATTTCATTGATAACGAGCAAATGCCAAGGAAGCATTACATTGAGTGTAAGCAACAAGCTTACAAAGGAAGCACTATTAGGTCCTCTAAAGGACAAGCCACATCAGGTATAAGTGAAACTCTAAAGATAACATTAAGCATATGAGCCGAACTTGAAACAATCTAGATTCCACTGAACTGTTGGGATAACCGTACACATCAAAGGGTTAACCCACACGCCCAAGGATCTTTGAGGGAATATAGATAAACACACTGCAAAAATAAAGGAGAGAAGAACACAAATAAATTACGTGGTTGGCACCTCTTGCCTACATCCACGGGAACACTTCAACATAGTTCATTCATTTTCTCAAACATGATTACAATATTAGTAACCCATACCAATTTGTGTATCACCCTACAATACTCTTCTCACTCTAAGAGTTACAAGGAATGATAACACTCGCATCTAATACAACAAATGATCACCAACACTCTCCTCTCGCTAGGACCTGGATGGAGATTCTTCAACTCTCTACATTGTCACCCAAGAATGGGGATGCCTCACCTCTTCATTTGGGCATGTCTCATCTCTTCACAAGCCTCTTTATTTATAGAAGAGAACATGACTTCCATGCATGCATAAGACATAGTGGACATTTATTTCCACAACTTCCCAAGACTCTAGATACATCCATCTACCTTGTGAAATGTATCTTTTAAATTTCCACTCATTGGCATTTTCTTGGAAATTATAAGTGACTATTTCCAACATGAACTAACTTGATAATATGCATAATCAAACACTAACGCTAACGATTACAACCATGAAACATAAAACAGAAAAGAGGTCATCTCAGTCTAGGGGCACCACAGAGAAGATCAAAAGACCCATGAAGTCACCGTTCGAATTGCATCCATAAACCAGCCACCACCACTAAGAAAAATAGGGGCACCACAGAGAAGATCAAAAGACCCATGAAGTTGGTGTGGGGGAAAACACAAAAAGTCTAGACTTTCTCCGTATTTGAAGGCCAACTGGCCCTGAGGTCAAAAGATCTGAAGTTGAAGGCCATACAGAATGAGGTGGGAACAAGGTGTAGGACCGGAGGAACCACAATTGCTACTAACTGTATCAGGCAGTGAGAAGGAGGGAAGGGTGGAATACCACTACATGGAGGCAAGGGTAAGGGTTGGGGACCAGATCTGGTGGGTCCGACGGTTCGGGGGAGAGGGACGAGAGGAGACTAAGTCAGCAGGGGAGCACGAGGCCGAGTCTGGCGGGTGGGGGGACGTGTGTTTGGAGGTCGGTTTACTTAGAATGCGGCAGAGGGGAGGGCGGTTAAGCACCACCTTAGGAAACGCGAGAAAGCGAACAAAAAGATGCCGAAAACCAAAAAGAGTGTTTCGCGAGGCAGCGCCTGAAGCCTAGCTTGACTAGGGAGGAGGGCACTACAAGGCACCATCAAACCCTAGCAGAGAGCTAGTAAACGTTTTTGGTTCTTAGTTCCACTTTCTAGGCTAGCGATTTTGAAAAGCTAGCAACCATTATAGTTGACCTCGTGAGTCATTGGTTGAGTCCAGATTGGTTTTTTGTCTAGAGGTCTCGACCTCATTTATGTCCAGGAGAAAAATGCCCAAGTCAAGATTGGTTTAGTAACAACTAAATAATATTGGGCTCCACTCTGGTTCTGGGTCGTGTGTTTGTGTATTTTGTTTGGGCCTTTGGCCTTGTTTCAATGAAACCAAATATACATTGGACCAAAAAAAAATTTTAATAAAATATTACAATATCATTTTTGATTTTGGATTTCAATCTTAGTTTTACTCTTTCATCCTGTTTTTATAATAAATTCAAGTCCTAAAAAGATTAAAATCGTTATTATATATTATAATACTTAATTAGTTTTTGTGGATATTATTTATTTTTATTTTTATTTTCATTTTTCAATGTGTGATTTTCGAATTAATTTTATATCACATTTCTTAATTTCTGTAATTGGTATCTTCATAAAATGCAATATGAAACCATCATTCAACGCGTCAAGGATCTAATTTCTAAGAAATGGGTTGGTCAAATTGGATATCCCTTTTTATTTTGGATTCCAATCTTAGTTTTACTCTTGCGCGGATTTCTTGGCCAAATTGGGAGCTTTGAGTTCATTTCCTTGGACTTCTGTTTATCACCCATCCTCGGGACTGCTTAATGTTCTTCTAGCTGATGCTAGTAGAATCCATTTTCCTTGATTGTAGTCTTTTTGTTTTCTGTTTCTATTTTCCTTTTCTTTATGTAACCAAAATAAATAAATATTGTTTAGTAAACATTAAATATAATGAGACATTTATAAACTATTATTAATGGAATATTTTGATTAAATATGTCATTTTAATAATTTTCTAATTTTTGAATAATGGAAGCTTTTCTTGAATACTTTTTGAAATAAATCATTCCTTTGTTAAAGTGTTTGGCTTTCTCTCAAAAGTCAAACCATTTTTGCGGATATAACTTACACGTGCTAGATTGCAAGAGATAAGTAAAACTGATTTTAGCCTAATGTTTTTCTTTCCATCAAATTTTTAAAATAATGAAAAGGAACATTTTTTTTAGTAAAAGAAAGGGTTATGGAGCCTCGTTAAAATCTTATGATGCAAAACTCTCCTTAGGAAAAAAGCATCCAGAAGGAAAGAGTACTCCCCAACAATTTATCGATAAAAAACGAAAAATATACAAAAAAAGCAGGGGGGGACTAGGCCAATACCCATGAATAAAACAACATTACAACCAAAAGGAAAAAGAATCGGTCCTATTAGAAACAGAGGAAGACACAAATGAGTTAGTAGCATTCCCAACTAAAGCAGCATTTGAAAGGATTAAATTGATAGTCGAGTGTCAGGGGTAACATGATTATTAAATCTAACCTGGTTCCTGCAACACCAAATGACCCATAAAATATTGACAATAGCAGCAAAGACAATATCTTGCAATTGAGGGCTCCGTCTATGAGAATTCAAGGATAACATGTTCTAAAAAGAAGCCGTATCAATGTGGATGCTCAGGATACCTCCAAGCCAGCTTCAAATATGTTGGCGAAAAGGCAAGCGAGCAAGAGATGTTGAGTAGTCTCAGAAGCATTTCCACATAAGCTACAAATAGAAGCAACTGTGCATCTACGCCAAAGTTGGTCGTCAGTTGGCATATTATTATGAAGAGTCCTCCAATGAATAAAGGATTTAGAAGGAAATATAAAAGGATTACAACAAGTCTTGGTCCAACGAACCACCTGTCCTAGAGGGTTGCGGAAAAGAAGAGACTCCTTAAAAGTCAAGTCCTCAGAAACAAAGTGATTCCAGATCAATTGATCCCCAGTCCAAACCAAAGGAATAGCTATCTCTTGAATTTCTGAATGAAGATGGGGAAACTGAGAAATAAGGCTCGCATGGATGGACCATTTACCATTGACTATAAAATCCCTAAGATTCGCTTTTAGATCCTTGTGTAAATTAGGGTGGATACAAATAATATCCACAATAGGCCCATAAAACCAAGTATCTGTCCAAAAATTTATGGTAAGACCATTCCCAAGTTTCCAAGTCAAATGCTCAGTAATATCAGAGAGATGAGATTTAAACCTAAGCTAGATAGAAGAAGAAACATGATAATTCACCGGCTTGTTATTCTTAAAGACTCTTGCTTTCAAAAGAAGAGGTCAATTCAGATTAGTAGAAAAGAAGTTCCATCCAAGTTTAAGCATACCAGCATTATTAATAGCTTAGATAGACCGCAACCCCAAACAACCTTTCTAAAAGGGTTTGCACACCTTACTTCAGGCCACAATAACAATTTTCCTAGTATTAATATCACCAGACCACACGAAGTTTCTAATCCAGGTATCTAGAGTATTGAAAATATTAGCAAGCCAAGCATAAAGGCAGAAGTTGTAAACCATCATGCTGAGAACAACAAATTTAACAAGTTGAACTCTACCCATGATATATAAAAGAGAGCCTTTCCAGGAGGAAAATCTAGCCTTTATTCTATCAGCAGTAGGTAATAAATGAACTTTCCGAGGCTTTCCTTTAAAAAGCGGTACACCAAGATAATTAAAAGGCAAAACTCTTGAGAAAAACCAAGAGAATCGGAAATGGCTGTGATACGAGGAAGGAAGATGTTGCCAGTATAAAATTAAGATTTCTCCTTACTAATCACCTGGCTAGAAACTTGCTCATAAGAGGAAAAAATATCCAACAAATTAACAAGTTAAACTCTTTTTGGTAGCCCGACAAAAAATCATAATATCATCAGCATATAAAACATGGCTAGGCATATGCAAACCTCTAGCTTAGAAATGCCTCTACTAAGAACATCTTCAGCCAACAGAAGAGAAGAGAGGACAAGGGATTACCTTGTCTAACACCCCTCTTACAGCAAAAAAAATCAGCAGCAGACCCATTAATAGAGAAAGAGAGATTGGCCGAGTGAAGGATAATATTTATCCAGGAGTAGAATTTATCAATGAAACCAAAAGCAGCTAGCACTTGAAGTAAAAAGTTTCAATCTATAGTGTCAAAAGATTTTTTGATGTCAATTTTAAGGGCTAATTGACCACCAAAAGCCCTTTTGTGAAGCAAGATAATAGATTCAGAAGCAGTGCAAATACAGTTAGAAATATTTATACTTTTCACAAACCCCCCACTAATTGTCAGAAATAATATTAGGAGCAACAAGAGCGAGTCTATCAGCTAAAACCTTAGAAATAATTTTAAATTTTAAATTAGCTAGGGCTATAGGTCTATAAAGATCAACTCTATCCGCTCCCTCAATTTTAGGAATCAAAGCAACTATATTAGAGTTAAAGTTAGGAAGCATCGAACCTTGTTGAAAAAATTGAAGGACAACATTATACACATCTTGAGCAACAATGTCCCAATAAAGTTGGAAGAAGAAACCAGCAAACCGGTCAGGACCAAGGGCGCCATCCCCATTAAGAGAAAAAACAACATTTTTGACCTCATTCATAGAGGGAAGACTGGTAAGCATAACATTGTCCCTATCTGAAACTAAAGAAGGGATAACTTCCTAAATAAGACCATTAGTACGACAATCATTGTTAACAGATTTTTTTTTTTGATAATAATTCAAAATATGGTTCTCAATATCAACAGCGTCTGAAAGAATATTATCCTCATCCTTCATAATAGAAATTCTCTTGGTAGCATTTTTAATCTTGGTCATTCTTTGGAAAAAAGCAGTATTTCTTTCCCCAAAGTTGTGCCAGTTAACTCTAGATTTATCTTCCCAATAAGATTCTTCATAATTTAAAGTCATCTGCAGATTAGTTTGCGTCTCCTTCTCAAGAGAAAGTAAAGAATTAGAACCTCCTTGATTGTTAATCTGCCCCTGGATATTATCAAGCTTGGTTAAAGCGTCATTGACATTATCGAATATGTTACCGAAAGCTGTAGTATTCCAGTCTTTAAGCCTGGCCTTCATGCTTTTCAACTTATGGGATAAAACATGCATGTGACACCCAACAATAGGAGTTTGCCAAGCCTCGGAGACAACCCTCTTACAGTCAGAGTGTTGAGCCCACATTTTCATAAACTTAAATGAAGATTGTTTCTGAAAAGTCTCATTTTCCATAAGCAAGAGAAGAGGAAAATGATCATATATGCTTCTAATAAGACTACAACAGTCCACACTGTCCCAAAAATTTAGCCAAGCCTCGATACAAATGGATCTATCAAGTCTCTTCTCAGTATCATTATTCCCCAACCTACCATTAGACCAAATGTATTGAGATCCTCTTGTAGGAATATGGATCAAATGATTCACGTCAGACCAAGACAATAACTCATTACAAGAAATTAGTAGAGGGGAGCCCCTTACCTCTGTGCTCATGAGCATCGAGAATTGCATTAAAACCACCAATAAAACCCCAAGGACCAGAATGAACCCGCTACAAGTTAGTCAAATCACTCCTTAATTGTCTTCTGGCAATATAAAAGGAAGGCAGAGGAAAAAAGAGATTGATTTTCCGCAACTATAGAAAATGCCATTTGCTGGCTAGTAGAAGAAATAATGGTACGACTATACATGTTCGTGCAGAAACACCAAAGATTAGAGGATAAGGACTGTCTATTAATTTCAGCAAACAACTTCAAGTTCAGGTTAGAGATAAAGTTAGAGGGAATTTGATTTATACCAACCCAAGGCTCAGAAATAAACAAAAAATCTGATTTATGTAACTTACAAAGCTTCTTTAACACTACTCTTGGGTCAGGAATACCAATGCCCCTGACATTCCAATAGAGAGTCTTTAACATTGAAAAGATTGTTGGAAACTACCCTTAGAACGGGTTCTATAGTCAGCCTTCTTTTGAATCTGTAGTTGTTTCTTTCTCAGTTTTTTCTGAGATTTAGACAAAACCTCAGTGAACTTGTCATTGTTATTCTACTCAGCCAAATACTTTGAAGACACAGCCTGTGAATCACCTGATTCCGAAATTTGGTCCTCGTTAGAATCAGCAGCAGAATCGGTCCAAAAGCTTACTGGTAATTTGCATATCGTTAGCCACCTTGAGATTAGATTAATGAACAACCGGGGTTTCAATATTACAGCCACTGATATTAACAAATCTAGGACAAATTTGCACATCATTATCTTTAGTGGCTTTCGGAGGACATGAGATAGTAGCAACATTCAACTTGTAAGACATGGTAATGTTGCTTAATTAGATGTTAAAGTGTACGTAAGTGCTAGGTGGAGTTTTTTTTTGGTGAATTACATCAGAAAAGAAAAGCAAAAAGTCCAGCCCAAGGCTCAACTAGAGGTTCAGAGAGTCATTCAACAAAAGAGCACCGAGGAGACACCCTCCTTAGGCAGAAAATCAGCGCACATGTTGGTTTCTCTAACGGAGTGAACGATGGAGAACTGATGGCCTCCCTCCAAAAGCTGAACAATGGCTGCCAGAATAGTAGCCTGAGGGTGGAACTTGTGGTCCTTTGTATTCTGAAGGAGCTCAACAACTTCAAGACAATCTGTCTCGCATGCAACATCAACAAAATCGAGATCTCTCACAATGGAAAATCCATGGAAAATGCCATATAGCGCCGCAAGTAGGGGTTCACCTCTACCATCATTGCTTATAAACCCACCAATCCAATCCCCTTTGTGGTTCCGAATAAGACCACATGATCCAATAGCAGAGGAGTTTGGCTTGGCACTGCCATCTGTGTTAAGCTTGAATTTACCCTCCCCAGGGGGCTGCCAATGAGAGAGCATCCTATCTGTCGAATTAAACCCAGCCTTTCCCTGGTAGAACTTGATATTTTCATCATGAGAGGCCAAAGTGCTACGGACAATGCTGTGAATGTTCGGAGGATTCTCATTGAAGATCATCTGATTGCGCTAGACCCAAGCCCACCAGAGAGTTGTAACAAACCGAATAGACACATCGCTACGGGCCATATCACTTACCTACCCTGAAACCTCAGTATGAATAAGGAACCGAGGATGAGCAAGCAAACCAATCCTCGGCCAAATTTCTCTAGAGTGGGGGCAATCTCTAAGGCAGTGCAGTGCATCCTCCACTGAACCTGAACAACGGGAACACTTATCCGAGGCAGTGAGATTGCAACGGTGACGCTTCTTATTCGTAGGGAGAGCATCATGAAGACATAACCACACCAGGTGTTGGATCTTTGTTGGAACACCAATTCGCCAACCCAACAACAATTTGCTTCAGGATCCCAGCTCCTATTACTCTCAAGGAGCCAATGATAGGCAGAGGCACACGTGTACTTGTCATTGTTAGCAGCAGACCAAATCCAAGTATCGTCCACTGTGTCATTTAGCCAAACAGGTGGAGGGTGGTTCCTAAAAGCAGTGATTAGCTCTTCATTCATATGAGTATATAGTTGATCAAGAACCCATGTACCTGCAGCACAAATATCACGCAACATGAGGTTAGAGTCAGCGATGTGGACATAGTCCACCATATTACAGATAGGGCCATTGCCCATCCAATCGGTAAACCCGAGCGAGGAAGTCCCTGCCCCGATCCTGAAACGAAAACCATCTTTAAGCTCCTCCAAAGCATTGACAATCACTCTCCAAGTTAGAGAAGAGCCATTGGTAGCCTTCACGCTCCATATGCTACACCTTATTTAGTCTCTAAGCTTACACCCCTCTCCTATTTAGTCCCTTAGTAGTCTCTAAAGTCAGTGACGTGAAGCAAATTTCTACAAAAAAATAGCTCAATTGTTATCTTGATCGTTAGCTGTTATGACTACATGAATATAGGGAAATTTCGGCGGAAGACAATCCAGGTCCTTTTACTTCTCTCACATCGTCGACCCTTAATTTATTTTGTTAAAAGAAAAAGAAGAAAATGTAAGAAGAGAGAGAGTGAGAAGAGTGACATCACAAAATCCTAATTTGTTTATCAAGTTTTTACGCTCAGATTAGGATTCTCTAAATTTAAAATTTCATATATATATAACTTGCATTTGAGCTAAAATTTGATGAAAAATGATAAAGAAAGTTTGCGAGTGGGAGAAAAACATGAAGAAAAAATCCTATACAATCAAGTTCCTCGTCAAAAAAATCAGTCATGTTTGTGAGTCATTAACAATAATTGTTATGAAATATTATATTTTATATGGAGAAGTAGGTTTACAACAGATCCACTAATGTGTGACCCTACTCAACCACAGATTGAGATAGTCACTTTTCTCTTGTGCGTTACCAAAAGAATCAGTATTCAGTCGTTAACTTATGCGGAATAAAAATGATGACATCCAGCGAAGCCGACAAAAGCAAATAGAAAATTAAAAAGAAGATCACAAATGGATAAGGTTTGAATATAGTACTATATGGTATATGTGTTTATTATTTGGCTACTATGAAAGGTGATATGTACCTTACTCGGACTCAGGCACCGTTGGATTGAGTAGTTGATAGGATGTCTCTTGAAGTTGTTTTCTCTTGTCCCAAGTCGATGGAGATTGGTACCTACAAACACTCCAATGTCAAAGTCAGCAAGCAAAAGTTAGTGAGAGGTCCAAATGAAAAATGTGTACCTGGCCCAGAGGCTAAGCTAGTATTTATAGGCGCCAGGTGGGTGCCTTGGCCACTCCAGCATAGGGGTGAAGTGGTGTGCTGCACGCCGTTGGCTCTACAGTACACGATCTCGGCTGTTGATTAGCCGATGCGCCCGAATTGTCTAAGTGACACATTGGGTGCGCGGTTGAGCCGTTGTTGTGTCTAATACGGATGTGGACTCAGCTCAGTCCGGAACAAATGGTACCCAAACACAGTGTTAAGGTTATTGAAAAAAAACACAATGTTAAGCTACTTTAACATTTGTATTATGTAAAAACCGAAAAGACAGAACCAAAAATCTTGATCTGCAAAATTCCCATGTGACCCTGCTCTACATGGGGGCAGAATCTACATCATTTTTAAACCGAGTGCCTTTTTTAATGAAATACAAATTTTACTGATATTAATTAGATTTAGAGAAAGAAAACATTCTATTTGTGAAAAAGATGACACGAGAGATAATATCTGTCATCATGTCTATAAATATCAGAGTTCATTCAATATCAGATTTTGCAAGCTATTTTGAAAAGCTTATTAACAAGATGAAAAAGAATTATAGATACGTCAAGCGTTATAATCTATTTTTAATTACTTCAAATACTTGCACAAATATTTATGTCAATCAAATTCAAACAAAGTTTAATTAAGTTCATCATTTTCTGGGGGAAAAAAGCAATGTGGTGGTCTTATGAAGCAATGTGGTGGTCCTAAGATGATATCCATACATTATTTGTCTTTCATAAAGACAGTACAAACTGGAGGACACAGTTGTCTTTTTGGAAAAAGAATAATGTAGCTGTAATAAATCATACTATTAGTGCCGTATACTAGTGCTGAAAGTGAAAATCACAATTGAAGAACTCAAAGACTATATATATTATGAATCATATCTGGTGCAAAACCCTCTCAGCAGCTGCTATTGTCATTTTGATATCTTCAGTAGTATGTGCCAAGCTGGTGAACCCAGCCTCAAATTGAGATGGAGCAAAATATACACCTTGTTCCAACATTCCCCAGTAAAACCTAGCAAACTTGTCTGCATCACTCTTTTTAGCATCTTCAAAGTTGTATACAGGTCCTTCTGTAAAGAAAAACCCAAACATCCCATTTATATGCCCACCACACATTGAATGTCCAGCCCTCTTGCCAACTTCAAGAATACCTTGTACAAGTTCACCTGTGATTTTGTCCAAGTACTCATAAGTTCCTGGCTCCTTGATAAGCTTCAGAGTTTCGATTCCTGCAGCCATAGCCAAGGGGTTCCCACTCAATGTTCCAGCTTGGTACACTGGTCCTGCTGGTGCCACCATCTCCATAATTTCCCTCCTCCCCCCATATGCACCTACTGGTAGACCACCACCTATGATTTTTCCTAGTGTTGTTAAGTCAGGAACAATGCCAAAATATTCTTGAGCTCCACCATAGGACAAACGGAATCCAGTCATAACTTCATCAAAGATGAGAAGAGCGTTGTTGTCCTTGGTGACTCTGCGAATGGCGTCAAGAAAATCGAGTTTAGGAACAATGAAACCAGAGTTTCCTACAACAGGTTCAAGGATAACTGCTGCAATCTCTCCTTTGTGGTCTTGAAAAAGTTTCTCAATGGCTAAGAAGTCATTGAAGGGGGCTGTAAGAGTATCAGCAGTGGTTTCCTTAGGAACACCAGGGGAGTCAGGAAGTCCTAAAGTGGCAACTCCACTACCTGCCTTAACAAGAAAAGCATCAGCATGGCCATGGTAACAGCCTTCAAACTTGATGATCTTTTGCTTCCCCGTGAAAGCACGGGCTAGGCGAATCACCCCCATGCATGCTTCTGTGCCTGAATTAACAAATCGTACCATTTCTATGCTGGGAACTGCAGAGATTACCATTTCAGCTAAAGTATTTTCAAGCAAACAAGGTGCCCCAAAGCTGGTTCCTTTTTTCATTGTTTCAGCCAGTGCAGCAAGTACCTGAGGAAAATGTTTATCAAAGATCAGTAATGCAATTATATAATCAGACTAATCAAAAATTGGAGAACATTGGAATTAAGCACCATCTGCTAGTAGGATATTGTTTTGGCAAATTACAAGAAGTTCTATAACTCCATTTCCCGCCTCTTTTCTTATGAATCACCAACCTTTCATCTAATTTCTTAATAGAAAAATGTTTCTGAATCACAGTGGAAACAAAATGATGATGTTATATAAGAATCTCCAAACCAAACAAGTGAACATAAAGACTAAAGAATTTATACAGCTAAGCGACATCCATCACAGACAGTTGAAGAGAAGAATCAGGCATAAGTAACATAGCAACAGATACATGATATTAGAACAACAAAGGAAGCAGTGTAAAATGTAAAATAAAGAGAAGTGAGGCAGCTCTTGATGTAAAAAGAACATAAAAATGAACCTTATCATGTGCGTGACCAATTATTGCTGGCCCCCAAGAACCCACATAATCGATATACTCATTGCCATCGATGTCCCACATACGAGATCCCTTCACCGAATCCATCACAATTGGTCGTCCGCCAACTGATTTGAAGGCACGGACTGGGGAATTAACACCTCCGGGCATCAAATCCTGAATACAAAATAAAAAGTATTTTCACTAATCAGTTTTTAAGCAAAACATAAAATTACATTGAAGCATCATCCCATTCATTTTCTTTGCAAAACAATGCAATGGAAGCATAGTCCAAATAAGGAAGTCCATGCGTGACAATGGGTCCTATTCAATGAAAAGGAAAATGCTGTCGGCTAGACTGCTATGATAAAATTTTCAAACAAGTGCATCAAAGATAGTGATTGATTGGGCATCTGAGTATAGTTGAGTGAGGATAGGAAGTTATTTTAAAATGATTTTCACAAGGAATTAGTTATATATGAAGCACTGCTTTCTTTTGTATTCATTTCGTAACAAATTTCCATACCATATCCATACTAAACTGAGCAGAGCAAAGTTTAATTAATTATTCATTTTGTCAGCATATCCTATAATTGCCACATAATCCAGTAGTACATAGAGTCAAATTCATCACTCAGAATTGATGGAGTAACATTTACTGGCAGTTTGGAATTTGGATACTCACGTTTTTGGCAACAAAAATGAAGTTGCACATTAACTCCTAAGTCCTAATGTTTGCTTGAAATATTGACTTTCTAAAATTACAGTCAATAGATAGAACTAATTTTGAGAGATTTACATATGAGGAGTATCAAGGATAGTGAAGTTAAATTGAAGTATACAACATGTAAAATCTATGTCGATCATCAATTATAAAGATTAATCCCTCTAGCTCCTATGTCCTATCTTATGTATCTACGCTTACCCTCTCGCCGATCACCTATCCTATATATTATATACAGAAAGAAGGTAAGTGAACGGTGCAGTATTGATTGATTTAATTTTGCGAAAAAATAAGAAATGAAAGGGTGTATTACCAGGGAGTGAGTGAAAGCTTGTTCGGAGTTGCGTAGAGAGAAATTATTGTTTGTGTTGTTGCCGTGGTCTTCCACTGATACTTGCATTCTAACTCTAATAACACCGCCGTGTTCAGAATAAGAAGGCGTCTTTCGAAGTCCGAATTTGGTCAACGCTTTGGGGATACAGTAATAATAATTAGAAGCAGCCATTGAAGCGTCTCTCTTTCTTCTTTCCTTTCTCTTCTTCTCTCTCTGTTTCTTTTTCTCTATATAGAAGAAAAGAAGAAGAAGAAGAGAAATTGAGTAGAGGGGAGGGCAGGGCAAGAAGAAATGCAATTGATACGGAGAGGTTTGTTCCGTTGTTGTCCAAAATTTAATTCGCCGTTGCGTTGCGATCTAGTCTTACATCAAATCAAATCGCCGCGTCTCTTGAATCCCCATCAAGTATAAAGTTTGCCCATAGAGACATAAAAAGTGTTACAAACACTCTCTTAGACATTTTCTTTTTGACGTTCACCTTATGATTTAGTCCAAATTTATGTAGCTTATGTTACTTTTGAAAGGTAAGAGGTATAAGTAGAAGCTGAATTTATCTGGGTGTTTTTTTGGCTAATCATTTTTAATTTGTATACTTTGTTTTGTAATATAAAGTGATTCTCATTTGAAAATGAGATCTATTTAACTTAGCGAGACTCACATGAACTTCAACAAATCATAGAGTGTGTGTTGATAAAAAAGATTAAAGAGTATTCCTAGGAGGCTACCACTCCTCGACGAGACATTGTTTGGCCGAATTTTCACAAATACATTTTTTTAAGGAAAGCATTTAGAGATTATAGCACTAAAAATGAATACGCCGTCCTTTTCTTTTTAATCCTCGATTTTAGAAGTTGCGTTAGGCCCTATAGAATCTTAAATTTTCTCAAATACACAATTTTTTGTGTTAATGCACAGAAGTGTCATAGTAGTCTTGATGCTTCTTTACTAGTGTTTGAGCAAACCTCCAAAACTCTGGCGAGGGTTGTACTTGCAAAAGAAATTTTGATACCTAAGTTAGACAAGACTTTAGCTTAGAGTATATTAAATAGTTGATAAGTAGAGTGTGTCAAACTAGGGGTCAAGTCCCCTTTTCATATAGATAAGTTAGTTGTGAAATACTCTCTCATTTGAGTGTTGAAGCTCAGGCTCTATCTTCGAGGAGTAAGATTGAGTTGGGTGCGTCTAGTTGTACTTGATAAAATCAAGGATGGATCCTCTCATTTCCTCCTATCCTCTTCTCTTTCACAAAATATCCAAACCCAAGATGAAGTACAATTTTGTTGAAAAGAATAAGGATATATACTAGTCAATTGAGAATATACTTTCTTGAATATCTACTAGAGATCATTTTGTACTATTTCGTTGATATAGGGACCTTCCAAAAGACTGAGGCGGTAGGTCAGCCCGATTCTTAGGTTAAGGTGGTTAAGCTCGGTGGTCATCTCATAGGAGATCTTGAAGATCAACTCATCTTGCCGAATATTGGGTCCATTATATTTTGAAATGATTCTTTCATCTATACCTATATATAAAGAGAATTCATTTTTTTGGTGTCAGCTTTTTCTGACCAAAATACCCTTATAATTACCCACTAACACTATTTCACTATATTATTATTTATTTATATATTATTTATCTATTACTTCTATAACCACCCATCAACCCACCAACACATGAAAGACGGGCCCGAATGACCCGTCTTTCCCCTAATAAATAATAAAGTATTTATATAAAAAAGATTAGTATATCAAATTTTCAATTCCCCGTCATCCCCTAATTTACTATTCAACCCATGCAAGAAATGTTCCATAGTAGTTTGCCTATCTTCACTTATATTGGCTCTAAATTAATTAGCCCAAACACAAGCTTTAATTTTAGAAAAGAAAACCAATAACCTAAAAACAATATGGATGCAGTTTGCTAAAATAGAAACGCCCTCACACCTCTTGAACATACGAGACTATTTTTTTGAAATAAGAACATGCGATAGTAGAATATGTATGTATATGTAATGTATTAAACGTGGGTTTTTCGGAAAAGAAAACATGGTTTTTTTAGGCTAAAATGCTCCCAGTGTCTCTTAACTTTATTTAAGATGAAGATTTAGTCATTTATCTTTTTTCTGTCTCAAGTAGGTTCTTTAAGTCTCAAAACATACACGAAGTTACCTTTTTTTTTGACTTTTCATTTAACTCTGTTTAAAAAAACCCACATGGCTGTTAAGTTGCTGAGATGGTTATTCCAAATAAGCATTTTAACAATTTTTTAAATAAAAAATAGTGATGTGGACATATATATATATATAGGGAACGTATCAAGTGAGAACTAGTTCTTACCGTGATAAATGAGAACTAATCATTATAACCGTTAGATTAAATCAACGATTGAGATTAAGGATGTTGTGTGGTTGTTTGCTTAATTATAGGTTCTCATTTTTCTGGTCTTGGTTTTCTTGGCATTAGTGCGGTTGTTCGTAATAAAGTTGTTCATGTGGTAAACATCTATGCACCGTGCTCTGCGGGTGCGAGACGAAGGGTGTGGGCTGAGTTGGTAGTGGTTAAACAAAGTCTAGGGGCTGGAGAGTGGTGTATTGTAGGGGATTTTAATGCTGTTTCTAGCAGTTCTGAAAGAAGGGGCAGAAGTGGGAGTACCTCTCAAGTTGAGTTAAATGATTTTAACAGCTTCATTGTAGACATGGATCTTGTTGATGTTCCGGTGTCGGGGAAGAAATTCTCTTGGTTTTGCTCAGATGGAATCTCTATGAGCAGGTTGGACAGGTTTTTTATTTCAGATGGTCTTATGGTTGATTGGGGGATCACAGGTCAGTGGATTGGCAATCGGGACATCTCCGATCATTCACCTATTTGGCTTCTTCGGTCATCGAATGATTGGGGCCCGAAGCCGTTTCGTTTCTTCAACGCATGGCTGAGTCATGATGACTTTTTACCTTTTGTTCAATCTTGTTAGAATGGTTTTAGCAATACAGGTCATAAGGCTTTTGTTTTAAAAGAAAAGTTGAAGTCTCTCAAAGGAAGCATTCGGAGTTGGAATAAAGAGGTTTTTGGTAAAGTCGACTTGAACATTGATACTCTAGTTCGGGATCTGAATTCGTTGGACGATATGTTGTGTGAAGGGTGGGATAGTGACGTCGTGGCAAACAGAAGAGAAGTTTCTGCCTCGCTTTGGAAGGAAATTCATGCGAATGAATCTTTCTTGGCTCAAAAGTCTAGAGCAAGGTGGATAAAGGAGGGGGATATGAATTCAAAATACTTCCACTCTCTAATGAGGTATAGAAGAAGACGGTGTAGTGTGGTTATTCTTAGAGATAACGGAGAGCAAGTGGAGGAGGTGGATGCGGTGAAATCTTTTGTAAAACAACATTTTGAGAAGTGCTTTTCTGAGGCAAATCATAATAGGCCACTTTTGGGCAGTCTTCAATTCAAGCGTTTGACTTCATCTCAAGCGGATTCTTTGATTCAACCTTTTACTGAGGAAGAAATAAGGATGGGTGTCTGGGAGTGTGATGGGGATAAAAGTCCGGGTCCGGATGGGTTCAATCTCAACTTCATTAAGTCTGGTTGGAGTTTCATGAAAGCGGATGTGGTAGGTTTTTTCAATGAGTTTTTCGCGAATGCTTTCCTCCCCAAAGCTATCTTGGCTTCATTCATCGCCTTGGTTCCTAAGAACGATAATCCGCAAGGTTTGGGGGAGTTTAGGCCTATAAGCTTGATTGGGTGCATATACAAAATATTGGCCAAGGTCTTAGCTTCTCGGCTCAAGAAAGTTATGCCAAGTATTATTTCTCATCATCAATCAGCATTTATAGGGGGCGACAAATTCTTGACGGTGTTGTGGTGGCGAACAAGTTGGTTGATTATGCCAAAAGAAGCAAGGAAGAATGTATGTTGTTCAAGGTGGACTTTGAAAAAGCTTATGATTCCATCTCTTGGAATTTCTTGTTTTACATGTTGACTAGAATGGGTTTCCCCCAACGTTGGATTGCTTGGATTAAGTCTTGTGTGTGTACTAGCTCCATGTCAGTTCTAGTGAATGGTAGCCCAACTCAAGATTTCAAAGTTCAGCGCGGTTTGCGACGAGGGGACCCTTTGTCACCTTTCCTCTTTCTTATAGTGGCAGAGGCCTTGTCGGTGATGATGATGAAGGCGTTGGATATTGGTGATTATCAAGGTTTTTCTTTCAATGAGGATTTGAACTTTTCTATTCTTCAATTTGCAGATGACACAATGTTTGTGGGCAAATCTTTGGAGTATCAAGTCTATTTTGAGATCCTTTGAGCTTGTTTCCGGTTTGAAGGTAAGTTTTCACAAGAGCAAGCTTATAGGTATCCACACTCCGGATGGGTAGAGCTAGCACTTTCCTATTTTGTAGAACGGAATCTATCCCCTTCAAGTTTCTGGGAATCCCAATTGGCGCTAATCCGAGGAGGGAAGCAACTTGGAGCTATGTTTTAGGAGCAGTTAGAAAGCGGTTGTCTTTGTGGAAGGGTCGGTTTCTATCCATTGGAGGCCGGATAACTCTTATAAACTCCGTTCTTAATAGCATGCCGCTATATATGTTTTCTTTCTATAAAGCTCCGAAGGTAGTAATCAAGAAGATGGTTAAAATCCAAAGGAATTTTCTTTGGGGTATCAAAGAGGGGGAGAGGGGAATGTGTTGGGTGGCTTGGGATAGTATTTGTAAACCAAAAGAAGAGGGAGGTCTCGGGATCAATAACCTGGAATTATTTAATATAGCTTTGTTGTCTAAGTGGAAATGGAGAGCTTTATCGGATCCCTGTGTGAGTTGGAGTCGTATGTTATCTTGTAGGTACGGAGATTTGGCCTCTTCATTAGTTTAGGATTTGGTGGATGGTAATCGTCGTAGGGACTTGGGATCCATTTGGTGGAGGGACTTGGTGAACTTGGATGTTAATGCAGAAGAACAAAGAAGGTTTGCTTGGTGTGTTAGAAGAGGTTTGGGTGATGGTGCTTCAATTAATTTCTGGAAAGACCAATGGCTTGGGATTGACCCTTTGTTTAAGGTCTTTCCTCTCCTGTATAATGGTGTTGGACAGCAGAATTTAGCGGTGGCTGAATCCGGTGTCTGGCATAATGATTCTTGGCGTTGGTTGGAACCTTGGCATCTCGGTAATGATGTTGTCCGAACAGCTGAGGCAGATATTCTGCGAGATATTCTCCAGCCCGTGGCTCCAACGAGAATGAAGATGGATTCTTGGATTTGGCCGCTCGATAAATCGAAGAATTATTCGGTTAAAACCTTTTATATTCAGCTGGTCTGTGGTGATTTATCCTCTAATGTCTCGGTGCAGCAAAATTTTTTTGCAGGTTTATGGAAATCAATAGTGCCTTCGAAAGTGTTGGTTTTTGGCTGGCGGTTGCTGTTGGATGCGTTGCCGGTGCGCGAACAACTATTGCGCAGGAATGTTCTCCACTTGGAAGACGATGCTCGTTGCTCATTCTGTCATGTTCAGCGTGAGTTCGTGAATCATTTGTTCCTCCATCGCGGGTTCGCGAATTCGGTTTGGAGGTGTGTTACATCTTGGATTGGTGTTGCTCTTGATTTGTCTTTGGATGTTGTTGGTCTTGTCCACCAGTGTTGTTGCTTGTGCAAGGGGAAGAAAGCAAAACGCACGAAGCACGTGGTTTGGTTAACTACTTGTTGGAGCATATGGCTGGCGAGGAATGGAGCTATTTTCAATAATGAGGAGCCTAATATCGAGATGATGGTGAATCGTATTAAAAGTCTTTCTTAGTGTTGGTGTATTTATAGATTGAATTGTAATTCCTCATTTTCCATTTCAATGTGGTGGTCTAATCCACTACAATGCTTAAACAATTTGTAGTCTTTAGGGGGAGAAACAGTAAGTTAGGTTGTTTATCCTCACTGTAGTGCAGGTGGTACGAGGTACTCTTTTTCCTCCCTAAGTCTTTTTCCCATTGGGTTTTGGCTTAGGGAGGTTTTGAGGAGGCCCTCCCCCTTTCCTTTATTCCCATTGTAAGGGCTGGACACCCCTTGTGCTCCCTTCAATGAAAAGTATTGCTTATCTAAAAAAACAACCACACAACATCCTATAAATAAAAAAAAGGTCTTCTTCTTCTTAGGTGAGAACGCAGCAGCAGCCATGGAACCTCATCCTTCTTGCTCCACATATGTTTTCCTTCATGTCGCCACGACAAGCCTCAAAATCTCGCCGCATGACTCGGATTTCGCCGTTGGTTTCGATTCTGACCTCAATTTCACCGATTAAGGCGTCGTTTTGTTAGTTACAGCCACCCCCTAAACCCTAAACCAAACGGACTTTGCCCACCATTCTTATCAATCCTTTTTATCGATGACTTCTGTTACATTACATGGTTTTAATGATGTATGTTTTGATTCAATAGGGGAATAATTAAATGGAGATCTGAAAGAATAAAAAATAGATCTGAAAGCTTGATATCTGAAACAAAGTTTACGGTAGATTGCTGGGTTTTTTTTTGATATCTGAAACAGATGTGAAATCTTGATATTTGAAACAAATCTAAAAGAATAAAGCTTTTTCAATTCCATAGCTTCGATGATTCAAAGCTTAATCAATTCCAAAAGCTTCGATGATTCTGAAAAGTTTTTTCAATTCCAAAAGCTTCTTTTATTTTTAATAAAAATAAATTAAAAATGACATGTCAATAAAAAACAATTAAAATGATATGGATTATAACACAAGAGCATTGTTATTTCCACATAGGCAGTTTTAACGGAGTTGAACGGTTGCTAACGGAAGAGTATAACGCTGCTTAAAATTTAAAAAATAAAGGACTTAATTGGGAGAAAAAAAAATAAAGGACTAAATCGTTATCTTAAATAAAGTTAAGCGGACCCCGGGAGCATTTTAGCCTTTTTTTTATGTAGGCTTGTATGGACCTCTTTTTGACTCCAATTTCTCTTCACTAGTGCGTTCACCCGTGCGATGCACGGGGCGAAAACTTCAATCAATGCAAGATCTCCGCTGCATTAAATTTTGTTTGTTATTAAATTGCAAATAAATTGAAGAGAACAAAATACAACATAACATAAGATAGGCTCTGTAAATTGGATACATATGTTCTATAATTTTAGACATGAATTCCATAGATTGAAGAGAACAAAATATAAGTGCAACATGACTTGTTTCATTATCTAGCTTATGGTGATGGAAGTGGCTCTTGGAGAGACATGCAATGCCATAATATTGTGAAGAGTAGCCATGATTTTAAACAACAATTATAGCATAAACCAAAATTAGGTTAATAGTAATTAAAGTCAAATTCTAACAACAAAGAAGTGCCTAGAAGATTCAAAAGCGATAACAATAGTAAAAATCCTAGTTAACACAAAATTATCGGGATACCAAAATTAAATTTGTCGTTTAGACTACAATATGAAAGAAGCTTTGAAAAATTACAAAGAAATTAAAAGGACATTTTGAAATGTAACTTAAAGTGACTATTTGAACATATTGTGTGATTAATTTTAAGATTAATTGAGTCAGATTATTTAATAGAACAATAGTGAGATATATAAGAAAAATTTGTTTATTGTCAAAAAAAAAGAAAAATTTGTTTATTGAATAATTACTTATGAAGCTAAATGTTTGCAAAGTGATGAAAAACATAAAAAAGATCAAAACATGAAATAAATGGTTAAGAAGTAAATTAGTAAGTCGAAATAACGGTTGTAGAAATTAAAGAGACAATGGTTCAGCATATATAAACCATAAACATATTCTTCGCGATGGAAAGAGTAGCTAGACATAGTCTTAGTGATGGATTTAGAATTCCAAAAATCCAAAATGCATACACATTAAGTAAAATCAAAAAGAGCAAGACCATCAAGCAAAGAAAAAAAAGATTCACTATAGCAGTGGTATTGGTCTTGAAGTATGGTTGTCCTGTCTTATTCACATGAAGAGTATTTGACTAAGCGAATGCTAAGATGACTAAGCCAGAGAAAGAACAATGGAGTCTATCTCCCTTGGTTGTTGAAAAGCAATAGTTGATATATGTAAATACATGGGGAGCTTTAGACTGTCCAAATCAGTAAGCATAAAAAGAAACATGATCTTTTTTAAGACTTGGTAACAATTGATATAGTTGAAGGAATCTTCGGTATTTGATTGATATAAATATATGAAGTATTTACAGAAAATAAAAGGCAACACAAACTAACATAGATATTGAATAAAAACTAATAAGGAAGGGATATGTACAGACCACATGCCCCAGAAACAAAAAAGGAAGTAAAGAAACTACACCAAACTTTGAATACATACACTAAAGAAACAGGTGACTAAAACACTAAGAAGGTAGCTGAAACATTCTAAGCCAAGAACAAAATACATGATGAATCCTTTATGAAGAGCAATGTAAATTAATCCAAAATAAAGTGAGATCACTAAAAGGACCAAGAAAAGGAGGAGCACTCAAGCTGAAGTAGAGAGTTGAGTAGCTATCTTTCCGAACACTCAAACAACTCCGTTGTCCTTGAAGAAGGCAAATTCTGGAAGAAAGACAGTGAACAAATACAAATAAGGAAACCAGGAATACAAAACAAAGAATAAATGGAATAAAAAAAAATAAACAAATTATTTACCAACAATCTTCTTGAGTCAATGGTTTGAGCAAAAAATGCTAAAAACATGAAGGAGATGAGAGAACTAAAATTTTACCATAAGGAGGATTTGGATAACTAACTTGTGCAAAAAAACGATCCAAAACATGAATCTTACAATTCTCATTCTCAAAAGAGTCCATGTTTGTCTCCCTTTCCATTCTTCCACTTCTTCCTCCTAAGTGAAAGCTGAGAAAATGAAGAGAAAAAGAAAAGATAACAACTCCAGTTGTTAGCTGATTCAAGCAGGCAACCCCTTTTTATTACCTAAAATTTCCTTCTACTTTCCAGGAAACAACTCAACCATGCATCAAAGGGTTATCTAACAGAAAAACATGTTTCAGAAGAGAGTAACCATTAGCTAACTGAAATTATTGTCAAGAGAAACAAATTTATCTTGCTTGAGTTGTAACCAACATAATGAGTCTGGCAATCTCACTGTGATGGTCTCTTGATTTGTAGCCCACATAATGAGTCTCGCAATCTCACTGTGATGGTGCCCGTGACCCAATCATAAGCAAATGAGACAAAAGGGACTCAAATCAACAGAATGATAAAAGCGGGGATAACCATTAGAAAACAGATTAATTAGAGTTTATTGAAAATGTCATTTGTTCTATGGTTATCAGATGAAGAAATCACTGCTAGATTCCCAGTAAAGGGTTACACTATAGTAGAAATGAAATCAGAGAAATAATTCAAAATAATAGAAATGCACATATTGCTAACATTAGATTCCTTGAGTTACCTTGAACAAACTGATGGAGAATGAGACAGCAAAAAGAACCCCAAATATTAACAGTCCAACCTATGTTGCTAAGATTAGATTAATAGTAATACTTTCACCCAAAGTAACTATAATTTATAAAGTTAAGCAAATTTATTTACCCTTGATGATTTCTTGCTGATTTGAGAAGGGCCATGCCTCCGAATCCATTGAATGAGGGTGTTTATTTTCTCCATATATATTCATGGCTAACACACTTGCTTCCCCAAAACATTACCAGCATTGATGGTACAATCTCTTGAAACCTGAGTGAAAGATAAGGCAAATGCAAACTATTTCATATTGTAACCATCATTATTATATAGCTAAATGAAATGATGCTTTAGTTAATCAGAAATCTACCCAAGGACATACATATCAGCAGGAGGAGAAGTGTGAAGCCAATCTTCATGACTCAAATAACTTGGAGGAGATCTTCTGGCGACATTCCAAGTAGCAGCATAGATTCTGTATGCATAACAACTCTTCTAAATCTCACAACAATAACAATATAAAAGCAATAGTTCAGTAGAATGCACAACAACATGAAATATACCTATAGTTATGCACATGTGTAATCTGAGGTGGATCATGGTCATTGGTCAATCTTACAACGCCGCATTCTTTCTGAGTGTCTTCTCTTTGCTTTTTCTGCATATATTAAATTAAAAAATCCTATAAATTATCTGTCCAGGAGATAATACAGAAGGAGACAACATAAAAGAAGAGAAAGACAAAAGAATTCTGAAACTGTAGGATTACTGCTTTCACTAAATGAGCATCACAAAGGAGTTTTCTTTACTTTTCATATCCCTACAACACATAGCTAATTCAATTCTAGTAAATAAGAGTGACACACCTAAGATTCCCACAGGAAGTTGCTTTAAAATGTGTGCCAAAGAAGTGCCCAAAACTAATCCCAATAACAATTTTGTTGCAGCAAGAAGGTGCGACACAACCTCCACTTCTTCCACCAAATTTATACTGCCCTGCTAATCTACTTGCCCCATGACAATCAGAGGATTCACAATAAGAGTAAAAGAGTAAGTTATATCAGTATATGAGTAGCCTATATTTATATTGTTGCAAGGCCATATCAAATTAAACTGCCTCTTGGAATGGACGATGCGAAGACCATCATTTTAGTAGTGGATAATTCAAATAAACAATGAGCTGATAGACAATGAGCTGATATATTAGTAGTGAATAATTGAGCGAGAAATGCAAATTCATATGAATGAAACGATACTACATAAATTAATTAGCAAATCGGTAAATGAAATATGATTGCAACCCAGCCATAGGTTTTCATAGTCCTAATAATCCTAAATAAAGACATGAAAGACCATAAACATAGTCCTGGACATTTGTTACAATATAAGGATGGATCGTACATAACCAATTACAACAATGGATCTCCATGAATATAGTCTTTGAGCATGCTATGATAAACAAAATGTTCATAATGGATGACGATCTAAACAATTGCAAATGATCAACATTAGAAACAACACAAATATTTCATCTTATGTGACTGTATTCAATCAATATTGTCGTTACCTTCCTTGGACATGTTAGCCATTAGAAGCGACCCAAGAAGTTTGCAAACTGCAACATTATTGTGAAATCATCTTGTTGGGAAATGATACTGAAAAACATCACCAAATCATGTATTAGTAATTGATGCATACCGTAAATGCAGCAATCATAGTGGCAACAGATGCTCCAAGAAAACCTTCCCACGTTTTCTTTGGAGATAAGTTGATCAGAGGTGTTATCCCAAAAAAGAATCCTAAGAAATACGCAGCAACATCATTAATAGCAAAAAGGGTTGTGGGGAAAAGAAACCTTGACGATAATGCTAACATGTTAGTTTGTAACAATAATGATAATAAAAAAAATCAGTTAAAACATGAAGAATATATTGATTAACAATGACAAAGCAGTTCATAATTATAGAATATCTCTAATAGATGCATCAGAAAATAATGGTAAATGAAGTTGGGTTGCATCAACTCTTGTATCTTCATCTCCCTATCCTGGTATAAAAAATGCCAAATTCCCCTCAGTGTTCACATTTCAAATCTGCTATCGTAAAATTGTACAATGAAGCACCATGAATATGCAATAAATCATATCAGATAGCTATATTATATCATATTATAGTCTATCTCTTTTATTGAACTGATATGGATATATTATAAACACCTAATGTGCAAAATAATCATCTTTGAGAGATGCCTCCTAACCTATATCATGGGAATAGAAACTTGCCGGAACAAAAAAAAATGTGATTGGTAAAAAGCAATTAATCTCCCATAAACATTGGCATATACAACAACTTACCAACAAAGCAAATAGCATTTGGCCTGCAGAAAAATAGGGTTTTAGAAAACAAAAATCAATTTTAATGAAAATATTAGGTAGTACCTCAGCAAAATATTCCAATAAACACAATATTCCTCTTAGGTTAATATTCCAATAAACACAATATTCCTCTTTGTTAATGCTTCCTTGAAATAGATTTAATAGATAGAAGTGGGACAATATCAATATGAAAAGCAAGCAAAGATAGGAAACAATCTACTGTGGGAAGCAGATATGGCTAGATTAAATCAGTAAAAGGAAAATAAGAAGGAATGACATTACCTTCTGATGCAAAAGCGGAAGAGCACACAGCAACAAACTAACCTGGAGTTCAAAGGCACAACAATGGAAAAAGAATGTAAACAATAAACAACAATTCAGAAAGAGAGTGACATTGAAGGGGGAGAGGCTAACCTGGAAAAAATTCCAAATAAGTGAGGAGTATGAATGTTGAGCCGTGGGTATTTATAGAACATTGAATGAGGATGAAATCAACAACAAACAGCCAAGCATTGAATGAGGATTAAACAAACTGAATAGCATCGGGAAGTGGAAGTTGTGTGAGATTGGAAAAGAAAGAAGAGTGCATATTCAATAAGAGAAGCAGAACTCATCCACGTGTAGAAGAAAAACTGAAGAATTGAAGAAAACCAGCAACACACAAGCCACCTGTAGAAGACAAACCAAAGAATTGAAGAAAACCAGCAACACAGAAAAAACGCAGCACAGGGAAGCAAACAATCGAAGACACGTGGCGACACAAACCTGAAACCAGATCTTCACCCTCTGCTAAAACAATCTGCAACACTGCAAAACAGATTTTTTGAGTAAAGGAAGCCAAAGAAGATCATTACACACGATCCTCAATGCTTGACCGGACTTGAGCTGCCACCAACAGCCACTTGGAGCTGACGCGGCACACATGGCGACGAGCAGTTGGCCGGAGAATTGGAGGGAAGCGGAGGCGCGGTGGCGGGATGACGAGCTGGCAGTGCTGAGCTGGAGAATACATTCGGATGTATATTCTGTAGATCCCTAACCTAGTGAACAAAATGAAACTGCAGAAACACAACAGGGGAACATATGTTTAACAACAACAAACGTGGTAGCAGAATGTGAGAGAGAAAGAGGGATATCAATTAATAAGCTTCGAATGTTTGCTGAGAGCTCCATTACTGGTAAACTTAAGGTTTGTAAGGAAGTGTTGCGAAAGTCAATTAGAATTTCCAAGAATTACTATTAATAGTGGAGAAAATTCAAGAGACACCTTTGAAGAGATGAAGAGGTGTATCTAGAAGGTTGAAGAAAAATCAAAAAGTGAAGCTCCACGGAAAAGTGAGACAATTAATGTCACTATCTCAAATGCATGAAAGGAAGTCATGTTCTTTCCTATAAATAGAGAGACTTGTGAAGAAATGAGACATGCCAAATGAAGAGGTGATGCATCCCCCATTGGAGAGGTGAGACATGCCTTTTGGGTGATCATATGGAGAGGTGAGAAATACTCATTTGGAGAGGTGAAGTTTCCTTCTTGGGTGGTTATGTAGAATTGAAGTGCTCCAACCATGAATGTCCTAAGTAGAGGAGAGTGTTGGTGATCACTTGTGAGATGTGAGTATTTTCATTCCTTGTAACTCTTAGAGTGAGAAGAGTGTTGTAGAGTGATACAGAACTTGGGTTGGGTTACTATATCGTAATCATGCTTGAGATAGTGAATGAATTATGTTGAGATGTTCCCGTGAACGTAGGCAAGAGATGTCGAACCACGTAAATTATTTGTGTGTTTTTCTCTCTTTTATTCTTGCGGTGTGTTTATCACAAAAATCCTTGGACGTATGGGTTAATCCGTTGATGTATGCAGTTTTCCCCAACAGTGAATGAATTATGTTGAGATCTTATGTACTCATCACTCAATGTGACATAAATCAGGCTCTCTCACTAGATATGCCCCATGGTTGTATTATATAATTAGTAACTCAGATTTAAATTCCTATTAACTTCAAACATGTGTTATATGAACTTATGATTGAAGGTAAATTTTGGTGTCTTAGTTTACTAAAACTATGGATTTGAGATTGTAACTGGAACCTAATATATATATATATATATATATATAGCACGGATAAGTCTTCTAACTAGTAACTACATCAAAGAATATATGTAAGAGTGGGCTAAAATGAGGAAAAAACTCAAGTATATGTTGAAGACAAAGCTTAGAGGTGAAGAAACCTTGGTACTACAGATCCCATAAATAGATGCGAAGCGTTGATGACATTCATTCCAATTCCAATTGCAAATCCTACTCGTACCAATACCAAAACAAGAGTAATGGAATCTCTTCTCTTCCACCCGCAGCCAGCATAAAACTGCAAAACTAATTATTACAAGCTTACAAATTATTATATTCTCTCCAAATGATCAAGAAAAGCACCCAAAAATTTAAAAATCACATTAAAACGCATAATGTTAATGTATATAAAGGGTTGGAAGGAAACAAATGTGAATGGGAAAGCAAATAAAAAATTTCATAATAAGAAGTAGAATGGGACTTGGACTGTTTAAAGCGTTATTTTGTTGCACAACAAAGTCCCATGAAATTCCCATTATTTCATCAGATGATTCATCTCCTCCACATAGCTACCGCTACAAACCAATGAAAACTAATACACCAATATCTCCTCCATCATCTTCACAAATAGGACCAATTCTAGGTAAACCTTACGTTGTAATAAACCAAATATACGAGATGAAAAAAGAACTAGGAAGAGGTCAATCAGGTGTTACATACCTATGTGTAGAAAAGAAAACAGGAAGAGAATACGCGTGCAAGTCGATTTCAAGAGCGAAGTTGTTAAGCGAGCAAGAAGTTGAAGATGTGAGAAGAGAAGTTTTGATTTTACAGCATCTATCTGGACAACCTAATATAGTGGAGTTTAGAGGTGCTTATGAGGATAAGAAGAATGTGCATTTGGTTATGGAATTGTGTAAAGGAGGTGAATTATTTGATCGTATTATTGCTAAAGGGAATTATACTGAACGTGAAGCTGCTGCAATTATGAGACAGATTGTTAATGTTGTACATGTTTGTCATTTTATGGGTGTTATGCATCGTGACCTTAAACCTGAGAATTTTTTGCTTGCTTCTGTTGATGAGAATGCTCCTATAAAAGCTACTGATTTTGGACTCTCCATTTTCCTTGAAGAAGGTTAGTAACTTAGTACTCTCTGCTTTACTAGGACTTGTAGTATCTGTTTTTCTTTTTGCTTGCTTCCTCTGTTTATGTCTTTTACTTTTACTTCCATTATTATTATTATCATCATCATTTTCTGCTTCTTTTCTTTTTTCACCTTCGATTCGAGATGCATGCAACAATTGAACATAATAATTCCTTATGTTCATACAACTCAAATAAAAAGTTGGTCAGTTTCAATAAAAAAAATTAAAATTATATACTAATGGGCTAAGCCCATAGAAATGGAGCACAAGTTGAATCAAACTAATCAAAGAGAAGAGAAATTTTTATGACACCCCAACTTTTTGGCATTTTTCCCTTACACATTCGGTACTTTGATATCAAGAGAGAAATCAAATAAAAGGATTTAAAGAACACTCTATTTGATGTGTAATTGTTTAAGCACCTCAAGGAACTTGCTAAATTGTTTAAGACTCCTTAAGGAACTTTTTGGCATATCTTTACTTTTGGACTTGGGCCTAGAGAGAGAAATCGAATAAACGGCTTTAATAGGATTTAAAGAACTTGTAGAAGTCTTGACCAAAAAAAAAAAAGAACTTGTAGAACTATGAACTATATATATTAAGATGAAAGCAACTTGGCAATCATATGATGAAATCGTGAAACACAATTCTTTTACTACATGAAGAATCCTTGCAAGCAGTATACAGCACGAAACCGGTTTCCCACTTTGTTGAGCAAACCTAAGTGATACTAAAAGCGTGGAATTGTGCTTCTATCCGTGTGAGGACCATCCCATCACAAATTCCAACCCAAAAGAAAAGCAAAGCATAAATTAAAAAGTACATCATATTCATATCATTCATACATAGTTAACTTTAACATCTCTTCACTTCACAACACAACATTATTGAACAACATGGGACACTGCTTCAGCAAACCAACCACCCATGCCAACAACAACAACAACACAATACCTATCACCTATGACTATGGTTCACAACAACTCCCACAGAGAAACAGACCACCTCAACCTCAACCACGGTATCCACACCATGCTTCAAACTCAGACCCATCTCCATCAATATCATCATCATCATCTGATCCTGCAGATCAACAACCAATATTAGGAAAACCATACATTGACATAAAAGCACTTTATATGTTTGGGAATGAACTAGGAAGGGGTCAATTTGGCATCACTTATCTTTGTATCGAAAAGGCCACCGGAAGAAGGTACGCGTGTAAGTCCATTGCGCGACGAAAGCTAACTAGGAAGAAGGAAAGAGAGAATGTTAAGAGGGAAATTATGATCCTTCAGCATTTAACAGGACAGCCAAATATTGTGGAGTTTAAAGGTGCTTATGAGGATAGACAGAATGTATATTTGGTTATGGAATTGTGTTTGGGAGGTGAGCTTTTTGATAGGATCACTGTAAAGGGTAGTTACTCTGAACGTGAAGCTGCTTCTATAGTGGTTCAAATTGTTAATGTGGTTCATGCTTGTCATTTTATGGGTGTCATGCATAGAGATCTCAAGCCTGAGAATTTCTTGCTTGTTAGTAAGGATCATAACGCACCTTTGAAAGCTACTGATTTTGGAATGTCTGTCTTCATTGAAGAAGGTCCTTTTGCTTCCATTCTCAACTCAATCTTTGTTTCTCCTTTTTTTTATTTACATTTACAAAATCATTGTTTTGGAATCTCAAGTTCTATTCTTGCTTCTCTTTTTCTTTTTAGGTTTAATTTCCTTTTTTTAAAAGGACTATTTCACACATTATCGTCCCCTTTTTTTAATGTGTTTGAGTTAGAATGTATGTCGAGCCTAACTCAACCCTATAATATCAGCTTATAAGGGAAAGAATGCTTATATATCACTTGGAAACACTCTTCCAAACCATAACACATTCGATCTCAACACAAACCCTTATGCCCAGAACTAGCGTGGCCCGAGTGCCTTGATGGCAAGTGGCCCAACATATCTTAGAATTTGCGGTGAGCTCGATCCTACAACACTAAAGGGAATGAGACTCTGGTTATAAACATGTTTTAAATCATATCACATTAGATGTAGATGTAGGACTCTCTTTTTTGGTAATCGTGTTATTGGTGCGTAGTATCTACCGGCTTTTTTGGTGACTAATCTACGCTAAGGAACTTGATTGGCCATAGGTATACCTCAATTTTGTCGGTTCGTGTGATTCTCCCATTCCATCAGAATCTTTGACACACTCATTATTCGAACTCGAAAACTTGATATGTAGATGTAGGACTCTAATTCCATCCGCACACTCATGAGTGTGGTTGGCTTTTCTTCTGTTGCTCTTTTTCTTTTTCATAATGGGAATCCGTTTACTCGGTTGACTTGTTGTCCCCATTACATTTGCATATATAGGATATATCGTTTACTTGGTTGACTAAGTGTTTCCCATAATAAAAATTGACTTGGTCATATAATTGATCCATCTTGTATTCTTTCAATCAACAAATCCTTGACAACCAATATAACTAATACTATTTGAGCAAGCTAATTATTTATGTTACATGACCATTTGATTTGATTTGATACCTATAACTCAGTGGAGACAAACAAATATCTCATCATGCATGTGCGTAAATAAAACTCTTACTTTATGCTCGATAATTCGGACCTATTTATAAGCAAAAAGTCATTTTTTTGGTTCATTGGAAAACTAATGTAGTCTAAATACATTAGTTTTCCAATGAACTTAAAAAGTGTTTTGTTGCTTATAAATAGGTCCAGAGGAAGCACAGTACAACATATTCTGTGTTTGTTTTTTATAGGCAAAAATTAGTGGCTAATCAGCTTTAAACTTCTTCAACTTTGCTTAATTCATCAACCGAGCTATCTAATTGGGACATAATACAAAATATTTTATGTGTGTATATGACTTAATGTTTATATTATTATGGTATAGTAATTGATAATAAGGAAATGAATAATGTACAGGTAAAGTGTATAAAGAGTTAGTTGGAAGTGCATACTATGTGGCTCCAGAGGTGTTAAAACGGAATTATGGAAAAGAGATTGATGTGTGGAGTGCTGGAATCATTTTGTACATCCTCCTAAGTGGGGTGCCCCCTTTTTGGGCTGGTAATTAATTATTATAACTATATATATATATATATGTTTCACTTCTTTATAGATATAGCTGGTTTTTATTTTTATTGATTGATTTGGTGACATTGACATTCAGAAACAGAAAAAGGCATATTTGAAGCAATTTTGGGAGGTAAGCTGGATCTGGTGAGTGCACCATGGCCTTCTATTTCAGCTTCTGCAAAAGATTTGATCAGGAAAATGTTAACTTATGACCCTAAGAAACGCATCACTGCTTCTGATGCTCTTGGTTGGTACCTTGTCTATAGAGATCAATTAATTACTAATTCAGTGTTCATGCTTTCCAAGCTGTATTTTATTCACAGAGACCAACTTTAATTAGTTATTACTCATCACATTATTAAATTTGTTTGAAGCAGAACACCCATGGATGAAGGAAGGTGGTGAGGCATCAGACAAGCCTTTAGACAATGCTGTTTTAACTAGGATGAAACAGTTCAGAGCAATGAACAAGATGAAGAAACTTGCTTTAAAGGTACCTCCAAATCTGAATCATTTGTTCAAATCCCATGCAAAAATGTAATTTGGCCTATCAATAAATCATCAACACCGTCATCCGACATGACACTAACATTGACACATAGACACTGCTAATAATCTGAAACAATGAAAGTGATTACATCTAACCATATTTTTCAGTGTCGTGTCAGCATGAGACACTATACATGTCTTCAATCTGAAGTGTCGTATTGCTTACCTAGCCATAGCATGCCTTCAACCACTTGCACACTTACACTTGCTTGATATAACTTAAATATGCTTATACTGTCTCTTTTTAGTACTAATATTTCTGTTTTGTATTTTGATATGGAAGGTAATAGCAGAAAACCTTTCAGATGAAGAAATCAAGGGATTGAAACAAATGTTCAACAACATGGATACTGATCGCAGTGGAACTATCACATATGAAGAATTAAAATCTGGATTAACCAAATTAGGATCCAAGCTTAGTGAATCTGAATTAAAGCAGCTAATGGACGCTGTAAGTTTATTCTCACGCAAAAATTTATTCTCTTCATCATGTTACATAGTTTTTTCCATTTAATTCACATGTGTTGATCAGGCTGATGTTGACAAGAATGGAACAATTGATTATCATGAATTCATTACTGCAACTGTAAACCGACATAAACTTGAGAAGGAAGAGAATTTGTTCAAGGCTTTTCAATACTTTGACAAGGATAATAGCGGGTCAGTTAACTTATTAGTTTGATCCTTAAATATATATTGCTTTAATTTTAATAATACTTATTTAACATGAGTTTGTTTGTTTAGTTATGTAACAAGAGAGGAACTTAGACAAGCTTTGTCTGAATATCATATGGGAGATGAAGAGACTATAGATGAAGTCATTGATGATGTTGATACAGACAATGTATGTTATTATTTGGCCTCTTAGAACTGCTTCTTACTCTTCTTTTTGAATTGTGACTTATGGTTTTGGATTTCAATTTGCAGGATGGGAGAATTAATTATCAGGAATTTGTAGCAATGATGAAAAAGGGGACCTAGGATAATGATGACAAAGAGAAACCACGATAATTGTGTACTAATGTATTCAATTAAAAACAGACTGTTTTCTCTGTATTTCTTACTGCTTGAATGGGTCCACGTGTATGTATTTGTGTAAAAATTATATGGCACTTTGAAATGTAAAACTTTGTACAGCAGTTCTTGTTAATAAGCTACAATATGTACCAAGAGCATAAATAAAATTCTCATTTGTCCTTTGTTGTGAAAAATGTCACACATGAAGAGGCTTGGGGTGGAGTTTAGCATTGTGTAAGCCATTTACGTGTGTTTGAATGATATCAGTACCTTTGGGGACATCCGATAAAATTGGAACGATAAAGAGAAGATTAGCATGCCCATGCGCATGGATGACACGCACAAATCAAGTGTTTGAATTAATGATATCTGAAAGATGTGTTAATTGTTTTTCCTTTTCTTCTCCTAGTGGTAAAAAGCTTCAGTTGTTGTTGTTCTCTCTTGCAAGACAAAGAAACTTTCTTGAAAGACAGAGAAATAGTACTCAATTAAAGTAAGACTAGCTTGAAATAATGATATCTGAAAACGATACATTGAATACATTGAATTTGTTTAACCAATAATGAAAATATATGGATTGGAGATACTTTAATATCCTTCTAACTTTGACCTATTTTCTAAAACAAAACACACAAATTGACACAAAATACATTGAATTTGTTTAACCAATATATAAAGTTAACTTCTTATCAAAATTAATTATTTTTTCTTTTCATTTATTAAGAAGTTTAGTTAGACAAATCTTTCTGAAAATTTTAGTTAAATACAAATTTTAATTTCTTTTAAAATAAATTCAATGAATCAAATAATTAAGAACAATGTAAATAATCAAATTAACTAAACTTAATAACTGATTTAATTTGTAGTCTAATTAAATTATTTGTGCTATTTATTTTTATTTTTTTGGCGACGTGATATTTATTTTTATATAGTTCAATTTATTTTTATATAATATGATATTATGCACTTTAGTTCAATAATGAGAGGTTGAAGTGATGAATAAACATGGGTAAAAGTGGAAAAGGAAAAGAGAGTATTATTTTTTCTCATTTCTTCGATTATATTATGAGAAGAAATGAACAAGTGTTGGGTCTCTCTCTCTCACAAAACCACTCAAGAGAAAGTTGGTATCTCTATTCAATTTCTCTATCACCAACTTCTCTCCCTTATTTCACCTAAAATAAACATATCGCAAGAGTGAGTGTACTTAACCATGCATTTAGAAAATAACAAACAATACATAAATAAAAACCATAGTTTTTTTTATTAATAGATTTTGCATAATTCACCTAATTAATTATAATTAATTGTCGTACAAGTAGATGACGACTCCATACAAACATTACACGTGACGTAAAAAGGAGGACGGTTCTACTTAACTACCACTTAAGCCCAACCGTTAATATCAACAAAACTACAAATCTTAACTTTTAAATTTCTATAACTTTTCATTTTTCAACAATTAGTTAAAATCATTGAGTAAAGCATTAAAGTTCAAGCTAATATGGCTCTTATTCTTTATTCATCAACTATAGTCATCTAGTAAAATCATCAAGTCGCTCGATGATGCTCGCTCTTGACGACAGAAACAAACTCAGATTCATTGATGGCGATTCTCCAACCTAAGCTAGATGACAATTCGTGTCTCTAGAAACGCAATGACCTCATTGTTGCATATTGGATACTGAACTTCCTCACCAAAGTAATCAATGTTGGCTTCTCTACTCTATGTTTGCATCTACAATTTGGTAAGATCGTGAAAATCGTTTCAACTAGAAGAATGTTCCCAAAATTTCTCAATTAAGGTGACTCGGATGTAACTAGCGTTCCGATTCAAGAGTGGGTCAATAACCAAACACACAAAGCCAAAAGATCGTTATGCTAAGAATACAACAACCAAGATATTAAGGAGAAAATAAAATAGTACTCAATTCCCCTGCCTCTACCTCCACATATAGCAACATCAAGGGTGTGTTAATTTGATCGTGAGAAGAAACTTTGAAGATGTTAGATATTTTTGACTATAAGAGAAGAGAGATATGGGATTTTTTTTTGACAAAAGATATGGGATTTTAAATTTGTATTGTTATAATATTATGGGTTATGATGTGATAGAAAAGATAATAACTACTAATCCTTGCTTCAAAAAGAAGATAGTAATAACTACTCATCCCTATTTATAGGGATACGAAACTCCTAATCTTACTTAAATAAAGAAATTAGGAAACAAAGCTATAAATAAGGAAACTAATTCTAGAAGATCATTTAAAATAACAAGCTAATCCTATGAAATAAATTTAAGATAATATAGAGATATAATTTTCCTAAAGCATAGCATAAAAATCAAATTACAGATTCATGTCATCCAACTCAACAGAAGAGCAAATTAAAGAGGTTAGTGAGAGAGTGTGAGTAGAGAGAAAAATGTGAGAAATACAACATATTTATTGTATGATTCAGTTTAAGAGAAAAATGAGAGAAAGATAGGAGAGATAGAGAGAGGAAGAGAGAGAGAGAGATATGTATTTTTCTCTCTCCTTTTGTTTGGTATGATAGAGAGAAGTAAGAGAGAAATGCTATTATTTGCAAAAGACCAAAACATCCTTGAAGTGAATAATATATATATATATATATATATATATATATATATAATTGACTTCTTATCAAAATTGATTAATTTTATTTTAATTTATTAAGTAGTTTAATCAGTTAAGTTATTCAATTTTTAATTTAATTCAAATATTAAATTATTAAAATAAAATCAATTGATTTCAAATACTATAAATAATGAAAATTAACTATATTGAATAATCTAATTAAATTATGTGTGTTATTCAAACCCACATTCACGTTATATATAGTTTCTTTTATTTATTTATTTATTTTGACAAAAGTTTCTTTTATTTTTATATAATATGACATTATGCACTTCTGTTTAGAGTGGTGAAGCAAAGTCAACATAATGGAGTGTATGGGAGGTCAAAGTGAGAATAAACATGGGTAAAACTGGAAAATGAGGGGGAAAAAAGGAATGTTATTCCCTCCCCTTTCTTTGACGATATGAGAGGAAGTGAAAAAAAATGTTTGATCCAACAATGTTTGTATCCCTATCTTCAATCTTCTCAAACCATGTCAAGAGTACATTTTGTCTCTCCTATTTCACCTAAAACAAACATACAACAAGAGTGAATATACTAACCATGACTTAACCCTAAGGCGTTGGCCTGGTCTAGTGGAGTATGATAGAATTTATATTTGAAGGTCTCAAGTTCAAATCTCTATTAGTTCTCTCCATTAGTGTCATCTCCTCACCCTAAAAATTTCTCCTTTCAAAAGAAGAATATGCTAACCATGAATTAAGAAAATATAAAACAATACATATCATAAAACTATAATCTTTCTTTTGGTAAAAAAAAACTATAATCTTTCTTATTAAGATATAGACGTTACAATATTCACCTAACGATAATTAATAGTCATAAAAGTAGATGACGACTCCATACAGACATTACCGGTAACATTAAAAAGAAGGTTTAGTTAACTACCACTTAAACCCGGCCGTTAATATCAACAAAACCAAAAATCTCAGCTTTTAGATCTCTCTAACTTTACAATCTTTAAAAACTGGTCAAAACTATCGAGTAACGCATCAAAGTTTAAATTTATCATGGCTCGTGTTCTATATTTCGTCAACTAGTGTAACCCTAGAAATCATCACTGAAGAAAACAACTCAAATATACCATTAACATAAGTAATTTCAAAAATCCAAAATTAATAATAAAAGATCCAACATAACATTAAGCTACTAAGAAATCATCCATTCATCATCACTAATAAAATCTAATAAAAATAAAGTTTCATAAAAGACCTCCATAATCAAGCAAACTTGCCAACGAGCTTGTCAATCCACCTTTTTATAGCACTCACAGCATATCTATCGATAAATTCAAAAACTCCTTGATATGGAATTTCAAATTCTGGCTCTTTAGCTTCCTTTGCTAAAGATTTGGGCAGCCAATAAATTTTGACACCATCTTTGAAAATTGGTTCCTTGAGCTTCACGTATTGTCCTCCTCTGAGTTTACTGAGTGGTAGGGTTGGTGTGTTCCATGGATATAGTGGCATCAAATCCTTCAATGCTATCAATTTTGGTTGCTGCCTGTGAAGACAAACCATCTAGAAAGTTTTGTAAAAGTAAACTCACTTGAGTTGGAATTTTAAAATTGAAGATACCGTTGGTTTTTTATATATGTTTTGAGGATTCCTAATATGGTAGTCAAATGAATTGTAGACGTTATATTTTTACGAAGTATGCGTTAACTAGAAGTTGTAACCAAGTCATATGGCAATTATCATGTGTCATGGTATGATTAGGTTTCCTTTCATTATTCCTTAACACCGTAAAACTGAAATAGTATACTAGATTTCAAAATATATTTATTCAAAATTCAAAAGAATTCAAACAATAATTTTTATTTAAAACAAAACAAAAAAAAGACTAGGTTTCAAACTTTATTTGGCATGATGAACTAATAGGGTCCGTTTTGTGGTCGGGATAAGTAGATAAGATATGATAAGTCTATCATATCTTGTATAGTGTTTGTTGAGAGGATGAGATAACTTAATCTTGTAACTTATCTCATCTTTTTTTTTGGTAAATGTAACTTATCTCATTTTATCTCCCTAGTTAAAATTTTATCCTAAGTTTGAACTGGATTAGAAACCAACAGAATGAGATAAGAAAATAAATTATTCAATTGCCTTTCTACAATATATTTTAAAATATAAAATCTTAAATCTAATAAAAAATAAATATATATTAAAAAACATAAATAAATAAAAATGATGTCAGATTAAAAATTAAAAATATTAGTTCTTAATTTTAAAAATAAAGTATGATTTTATGATCAGTGTTATTTTGTCTTTTTGTATAATCTAAAATTAAAAAATTAAAATAAGTGATAAAAATAACTCTCAAAAAGTATAAAAATAGAAAATTAATTTACCTTTTCAAAAAATGAAATATAGTTGTCACAAGGGTAATTTTGTCATTAACATATAATAAATATCACCGTTATTTATTAGTTTATTTAAAATATATAATAGAATAAGGTATGTTTGTTTTGTACCTAAAAGGAGAAAAATATATATTATCTTATATTTTATCGAGTACTGCGCATCAAACATGTGATATGATATTGTCATTTTGTGACTATCATATTCTATCTCTATCCTTCATATATTTTGTCTCTATACTATCTTGAACAAATGACCCTAAGATTTTTATATAGGTTGAACAAATTTAATTAAAATGAATTACATAAGAAACTATCTAAACCTTCACAATTTTAGTCGTTTTGATTTTTATTTTAAAAATAAAACTACATTTTGTTATTAACATGCTTCTGAATATTTATATCCCAAAATTTGAGGTATTGTTTTTTTTGACAAAAAAAACGATATTAACTAAAAAATCAATATTCAATTTTTTAATTTAATTAATCTTAATAATCAAGTAATTTCTTAATCTTATATATTAGTCTATTTTAATTGAATTTTTTATTTTCATTAAATATTTGAATAATAAAATTCATTATCGCTTATTTATTTACTTATTATTTTTAAAGTAAAAATATTTACTCCCCTTTATTGTTAAATCATCACATTTTCCAACAAAAGCTAAAACAAGTCATATGAAAAAAGTAAATTACAGAATTGGTCAGGCAGATACCTTTAAAAATAAGTGTTGGTAAAATCAGTTGCTCAACCAATCTCAGCTTATTGTATGAGCTCCTTTCTCCTCCTTGTGTCTTTGGGGGAGGAATTGGAGAGAATAATTAATTCTTTTTAATGGGGTATGAATAGTGGCACTAGTGGAGGTATCAAGTGGCTAAGTTGGGATCGACTAGCAGTGCGTAAGGTATACGGTGGTGTGAGTTTTCATCATTTACATGACTTTAATCTGGCTATGATAGGGAAGCAGGGTTGGAGGCTTGCAACCGACCATGATACTATTGTTTCTCGTGTCTTCAAAGCTAAATACTTCCCGAATTGGGACTTTATGGGGGCACGCTTGGGCCATAATCCTAGTTATATTTGGTGTAGTATCCACTCTTCCCAAGAAGTAGTGAGAATGGGGGCTAGATGGAAAGTTAGGAATGGTCACAATAGTAATGTTTGGAAGGATCCTTGGTTATGGGGTAGGGCTGACCCCTTTGTGCGTACGCCCATGGCTATGGGTAGGGAGGAACTTCGGGTTGTGGACCTTATTGATATTAGTAGAGGGTGTTGGAATAATAATCTGATTGACCAAGTTTTCGCTATGGAGGAGGCTCGCTGTATTAAATGTATGTTGTTACTTTGTCTGAATGATGCGCTAATTTGGAATAATAGTAGAACAAGATCCTACACGGTTCTGTCGGCTTATTATATGATCATGAAGGACATAATTAAGAACACTCATTTAAGAAGGGCATGTGATTGGTTGAGTATTTGGAAGTTTTGTATTCCACAAAAAGTCAAGTTACTTTTATGGCGTGTGGCTAGAGGTTATCTTCCCACTAGATGCAATCTTCAACAACGACACATTCCTTGTCCAAGGACGTGCCCGCAGTGCGATGTTTTTGATGAGGATGAGCACCATGTCTTCTTTCGTTGTAAGAAAGCGGAAGAAGTGTGGCATCGTGCGAGTTTGTGGAGTGTGGTGTGTGAAAAGCTGCAAGCCGGGGGATTTAGTGATGTGTTATTTGCTCTTATTTCTTGTGTTCTTTGGTGCATCTGGAAACGTCGGAATGAAAGAGTTTGGGAGCATGTAGATAGACCGGTTGTTGTTTCGGCTAGAATTCCGATGACTGTTTTATATGACTGGGAAGTTGTTCACCTTGTTCGTGCTTCGGACTATGTGACTCCGCAAGTTCCGGCGACGGGTGAGCAGAAGTGTAACGTTGATGCAGCACTTTTTGAAACACAAGGTTAGTTCGGTCTTGGTATATGTGTTAGAAATGAGAAGGGTGAGTTTGTTGCCGCGAAGACAATGACTTTTGAAGGAATTCCGACCCCCCAAGAAGCAGAAGCAACTGGTGCGTTTGAGGCTATCAAGTGTCTCAACGAGTTAGGAGTCCAGGGAGTAACCATTGAGCTGGACTTCTATCCAGTGGTTAATGGTATCAACGGAAACTATCTCATGACTACGAAAGTAGGCTCTATCATTGATAGTTGCAAGTGTTTGTTAGCTACTCATCAAAACTATAGGTTTAGTTTTGTCCGGCGACAAGCCAATGTTGTTGCTCATACTCTTCAATTCAGCGGGCCACAGACGCAAGGGGGCGGGGGACCCGCCAACTTTTCTTTTTCTTTTCTATGTTTTATGTTTCCCCTTGTTTTTAACTATTTTTAAATATCTTGTAATGTTTATTTGGCGGGTTGTAGCGGGTCAACCCACTAACCCGTCCTTTTTACCTTGTTTTGAGTTTTTCTTGTACCCCCAAATATGACCCTATACCTAGGGGTGTTCAGTGGTTTGGGTAAATCCGAACCAACCCACTACCCGATTCAAACCGAAGCGTTTGGTTTGGACAATTTTCTTGATCGGATCAAATCTGAACCAACCCGTAATTACCCGTACTGGTTTGCTTCGGTTTGGATAACGGATTTTAAAAATTAAACTCGAAACAAACCGACAACCCGTACATATACATTTTCCTTTTAATATTCTGCCCCTCTTCACCTTTGCCCATTTAATTTTCACAGCCAACAAGTAATTCCTTCCTTCGAAGTTCCATTCCTTCCTTCAATGTTTTAATATGCGTATTTTCTAGGCAAATAATTCATTGCATTCATTTGAATTCTCAATCACGATTCACAAAGGCTGCTCACTCATAAATCATATTTACTCATCACTCTCACACATGTTGAATTGCAATCTCTATTTATTCCCAAACTCTAAACCATGTCCCTACAAGTTTCCTTTCCTAAGATCAACAATTGAAGACAAAGAGGCAAACTTTAGAATGTGTGCTAAGACATTTTTTTCTTATTTTGCAGTTAAGTTGTAAGATACACTTTAGAATTTGGATTGGATGTTTTTTTTTAAAACTATGATTCAGTTCGGTTTTAAGTTAAAAGCACATGATGCGTGCTTAGACTTTTTAAATTAGGATTCTTATTTTACAGTAGTGTTTTAAGAAGTTGGCGTTAGCACATGACTGCGAGCCCAATCCGAACCAACCCATTCAATATCGGATTGGTTTGGTTCGAATTTTATAGTAAAAAACTCAAAATCTGAACCAACCCAAACCAATTAAATGTGAATGGTTCGGATAACAGATTTAGTCAAAATCCATCCAAACCAACCCGTAAACACCCCTACCCTCCCACGTTTTTCGTTATTCCGAAAATACCCTCGTAATTAGTCGTTAACGGATTTACGAAAATCGGATTAATCTTTTACTTAGATAAATCTGTTTTAGAAAAAAATGCATAACAGATTTAACCCCCCACCAATAGATAAATTAATCTGTTTTGTATTAAAATAGTTTTTTTAAATAAAATAGATATGAATATCGGTTGTCTTTTGGTTCCGTTTATGGTATAGATATTCGTTAATACGTGGCGATGTTGTACGTCGTGTGAATAATTTGGCATTTTGACTAAAAGATCGATTTTCGAGCAACCTATTCCGATAGTAATGAAACAATAGCCATTAAATCCGAAAAAAATCAAGGATCAAGACTCCCCAAAAAGGGACTTCTATCGGGACTGTGGGGAACAAAATCTCAAATTCTATTGTTTACTATTTTTATTAATTTTTCATAATCTGCAAAAAATCTAAAAAAAATTGCATAACCTTATTTTTGTTTTATTAGATTTTTAGTGGTGTTTTTATATTTTTTAGATTAGTTTTGACTCTTTAGCGAATTTTTAATAGTGTTTTTATAACCTTTTTAAAAAAAATTAAGTAAAAAAACAATTCTTTTTAATACACAACGGATTTACCTATTTATTAGATAAATTCATTTTGAATATTTTCAAAACGGATTTATCTAATAAATAGGTAAATCTGTTATTATAAACTTACCAAAACGAAATTATGTGTTGCTTAGGTAAACCCAGTTTGCAAAATATAAATAATGGAATTAGGTAATTTTTATTCTTAAAAACGGATTTATCTAATTTAAAGATAAATCTGTTTTGGAAAAAACCAAAAACAGATTTATCTTTAAATTAGATAAATCTGTGTAAAGAAATTTGTAGGGGCATTCTGAGAATAACAAATTTTGGGGGGCTATAGAGGGTATGGTGGGTGTACACAAAAAAAAACCTTGTTTTTGGCGGTTTTTAGATAGGCCAACCCGTCAACCCACCTATTTTAAGCCAACAAAGTAAGGATTAAATATATTATTTATTTATTTATTTTAAGGTTTTTTTTCTACCCCCACCATTTGAGAATCAACCCCCAAAAAATTTGAAAACCCGAAAATACCCCTAGCTCAAAAATTTGCTGGGATTTATCTAATATAAAGATAAATCCGTTTTGGGAAAAAAACCAAAAACCGATTTATTTTACGTTAGATAAATCTGTTTTTGTTATTTTTAAAAGCGGATTTACCTTAGGTGGGGTTCAATCCGTTTTTGTTATTTAGAAATAACTGTTTTTTATTTTAATTTTTTAAAAAAGCTTAGAAAAACACTACTAAAAATTCGTTGAAGAGTGAAAACTAATCTAAAACTAATAAAAACACCAATAAAAATCTAATAAAACCAAAATAAGATTATGCAAATTTTTCAAATTTTTATGAGATTTTTGAAAAATTAAAAAAAAAGTAAACGATGGAATTTGGGATTTTGAGCCCCTTTGTCCCAAAAGAAGTCCCTTCTGGGGAGTTTTGATCCCTGATTTTTTTTTTGGGATTTAATGGCTGTGGTTTTATTACAATCCGAGTACATTGCCCGAAAACCGATTTTTTAGCCTAAATTATTCACCCGACGTACAATAGCATCACGTGTTAACGAACTACACACTAAACAGAACCATAAGACGACTGATATTCATATCTATTTAATTTTTAACTGATTTATCACTTTTATTTATTAATTATTTTACAAAGCAGGTTTATCTATTTATTTGATAAATCCGTTTTGAAAAAATTCAAAGCGGATTTATCAAACAAATAGGTAAATCCGCTTTTAAAAATAACAAAAATGGATTTAACCCCCACCTATATAAATCCGCTTTTGTTATTTTTAAAAGCGGATTTACCTATTATTAGATAAATCCGCTTTGCAATTGTAATAAACAGATTTACGTAAATTGTTTTAGTTGAAAACAAATTTATCTAATTGAGAGATAAATCTATTTTGGAAAAAAAATCGAAAAACAAATTTATTTAAATCCGAGCGAATTTTTGAGCTGGGGGTATTTTCGGGCTTTCAAATTTTGTGGGGATAGTAGATTCTTAAATGGTGGGGGTAGAAAAAAAACCCTATTTTAATGACGGGCTAGCTCCACCGGCCCGCCAACCCACTGAGGGGTGGAGTGGACTCAACTTCCAAACTCACTATCCATTGGTGGGCTGGCCCGCTCCGCCCAATTTTGGCGGGTTCACAACGAGGCGGGCTGACCCAGTTTGCCATCCCTACTTTGGTTAATCATTACAGCTCTGTTGACAAAAAAAACAGTTTGCTGCTAGACCAAAAACAAGACAAGTTTCAACTTAAAAAAATTGTAGTAAACCACACACACACAAGATAGTGAACAATAACATACTCCCACAATCTGCAGTTGTACCATCCTGTTGAATTAATCCATGAATGTTGCATTTTTTATATAATAATGTGGTGATCTCGTGGTACAGTAAGGATATATTTGGAGGGAGAATTTGGCACCTTATCTTAAACAAAAAATTGAAAACTTGTTAGCATTATCATACTTTCAGTAACCATTCCTTCTATCCGAGTATATTTTCTGGGCTGCTAGGGACATGCCTAAGATACATCAAAGACACCTCCTAGGAATGAATGGTCATGAAGGGAAAATATTGGCTCAGGAGATATAAATCGATGCACGTAGAGAGTGCAAATCCAACGGAACTAACTTGCATTGGCACATGAGATGTGGACAAAATAGAAGATTATCATATAAACTTCAAATCATTCCTTATTTATTTTCAAAAACATTTTATGATTCACCTAATTTAGAAATGAGAAATTAGTGCTACTTACAGTTTCCCTTCAAACTTCTTGCACATTCTAAGCAATGAAAGATAAGGTATATTGGAAGGTGGAGGTTTAATATTGATGAGATGAGACAGGTTATGAACATCTCATAGAAGACAGGATTAGATCAATCAAAAGTCAAGCATTCACATTCACATTCAGAACAATGCTTAAAGAACAAATACAACGAAATTCAGTTTCCTTTGGAAGTTACCATTCCAGTCATCCTTTGTGATTGTTTGGCAGAAGAATCTAGCTTTCACATACTTTTTGGTTCATATTTTCAACCCATAAATCTTCAGGCAAAGGGAACTTAAGTGACTAGACTAGAGCACGAAATACCACCATACAGATGAAAGATAATGATGGTGGACGAAGACAACATACGAACACCTAATATTAGTATAGGAACCTGGATGTAATCTCGATAATCTTTTCATTTTTTAACCTTTATCAATTGGAATTGCTAGCTAATATGCATTAAAGCATCTTCTTATAGTTCTGAAATGGGGAGTCATTCTATTACATACCAATACAAAATCACTCAGTCAGTGACCCTGCATATCAAGCATTTCATCCAGTCGCTTCACTCTGTCCAATCCTTCACTGATTAAGTAACGGATCCTTTGCTTGTCATTGCAATTTCTATTATTTTCCATCTCTTGTCTAATTGTCTGCCTCAGTTCAGCTGTAAAGTCCATTAGATTTCAAGCAATGTCATAAAACTTATATTATGTGCGTATCAATGAGCTGAGGAAAATCTTAATATGCAATCTTAAGTTAATACCATCATGCAATTTCTAGTGAAACAAATAGAGTAAGGACAGACCGTTCTTGCGAACAAACCTAAAATTATGGTAACAAGACAAACTCATACAAATGATCCACACTGATAAATTCATTAGTGTCTAAATGTAGACATGTATCTCATTCAAGAAAAGGTTTCTCTAGATTTTAGGATTCTCAGAAAATTGCATTTACATGCACTTTTTACCTTTGATGTGAGAAGTCTGTACTACAAATCCCTTATTCCCTGTACCCAAAATGGAGTGCCTCAGTCAGGAGTCACCAGAGTTCCTAACCAAGTATAGTATATCATAGTGGGCACCCTTTGCTTCTAGACCATTCAATGGAATGACGCTTAAATGAGACGTGTCTTTGAAATTACGAATCTGTGAAACAAAATTATTCTTGCAATTTGCCTCTAGAACATTGAATTGAACAACACTTAAAAATGAGAAGTCACCGAAATCATGAATCTGTAATGAACCAGAATTTAGCTAACAGAATTAAAGGAAAGAGACACTAAAACTATCTAAAACTTTCTTCTTTGTATTTGCTTGATTATTCCATTACATCACCCATATTTACACATAACAGAAATCATACATGATCCTATTTAGCATATGCACTGTATAATATTCTATTTAGAACCTAATGGAAAGGGTGAGTCACCATAACAGAAAATATCCTCCCTAATGGTTAAAGCTTCTAGAATCTTCAATTCATTTTAGGTCATTACACACAATCTGTGAAGCAAAATTATCCTTACAATTTAATGAGATTGAATTGAAGATTCAGAAAATGACTATGAAGCACGTAATAATACAGCATAAGAAACAATGAGAAGGTATATTAAAATTTCTGATTACTAGAATGGTGATATGGATTTAAGAATTGTCGAAAAGAATAAGAAAAATGAGTGACCTTTAGCAGAAGGGGGAGCTCGACCGGCAATTCGCAATGCATGTCTGTAAAGCTTCAAGACTCGAGCACGGATAAGGAAGTCCTGAAAATCCATGGAGAAACTATCTATCCATGGAGATTGGAGGGAATGAATCGCAAAATCATCAGTGGTGTATTTTCGCAAACACATGGCGTGCATAGCATGTAGGTACAAGTTAACAATAAGATAACATTCATAAAGAGAAGAGAGAAGAGAGCTTACTTTCTCAATCTATTCTTTTCTTGTGTTCAGCCTCAAATGCTTATCTACCTGATCTGCTCCCACGCCACTTCCTATCCTCTCTCTCTGGATGGTTGTATAGGAGAAAGAACTGAGAGAGAAAAATGGAAAATACAGAGAGAAGAGCAGTAAATATTTACAGAGAGAAGAACAGTAAAGAACTGAGCAGTAAAAATTTCTACTGATTAAACATTTTTTGAAACGCTACTACCATTTCTTTTTTTTTCTCCTATTTTTATTCAAATCATATTAATTAAATTCATCATTTATCTTTCATTAAGTGGATCTTCTCTCTCATTTGTAAGAACTAATTACAAAAGTTCATCTATTAATTTTGGCTCTATTTGGCAATGTCAATCCGCTAGCTGCGGATAGCTTATAGCGGATGAGCCGTTGGCATGAATAGCTTATAGGGTTTTTTCGAAACACTACTTTTATAGTTGTTAACACTCAAAAATAATTAGGTCGTAGGCCGAGGGCTAAGAGGGAAGAAAAGAGTAGTGGTGTGAAGGCAAGTCATACAACATGTTTCTAAATGGGTATTTGCCAAATAGAGTGAAGTCAAGAGAGGTCCTCGAGGCACATTAAACGACAAAAAACTCCACGAGAGAGGGTTACGCCCGACGGCCGTTGAGCTAAGCCGAGGGAAAGTGATAGCCCCAGCCTATAGAGTGCCAAAGTCTAGGTGGTTCGGGTGCCTAAGCTATTACCTAAAGGGGCTAGTGCAGCCAAGCCACCGAGTGGCCGAGGCAAGGCGGGTGTTACTTGGAAGGCAAGGAAGACGTGGCACGAAGACAGAACGTGGGAGCGGTTGAAGTTCAAGCGGGAGAGCGAGGCCGGAAAACGCGGAGCGACGAGCATTCACCCACTAACTGTACAGGTGGGATCGTGAGTAGTTTCTCCGCCTCTTTGAGGGCCTAGGAAGCAATGAGAGTCGTTGATCTTAGATCAATCCAACGGCAGGCAAATGTTGGCTAGCATAGTGGCCGACGAGGGCCTGTGTATATATAGCAATAGAGTAATTGTACAAAGACACATCCAATCAATCAAACTCTATGTTTATTTCAATTTATCTTTCTTTTATCGCATTTTTTATCCTTTACTTTACTTTATGCATTAGCCAGTAGTATAATCCAACACTCGCGTCCCCCTCTCACCTTCCCTGGCCCTTTCTAGAGGAGTCAGGAAACCCACAGTCGAGGAGCAGAGTTCCCTCCTCGACGCAATTGCTTGAAGAAAGGAGGAATCAAAGACCGTCCAAACCTCTGGCCGACACCATGACTAGGACCTAAGTGTTTGACGACAACAATAGCTTATAGCGTTTCATCTTTCCTCTCGTTTTTACCTTGGTACTTTAGTTAAATTTCTCATTTATTCTATATTAAATAAACATTCTCTCTCATATTTTTTTTTGTTGTACAAAGGGAAAGAAAAGGAAAAAACTGAAGAAAAAAACTAATTAACTACGAGGAACTAACGCTCTTGACGCATCCGCGACGAAAACATTCTGCAATTCTTGAGGAGTGTGAAAGAGCACCCAAGTCTCCGTACTGTTTGTATCGTGCTTTTCCATATAGTCAGCAGCTGAGTTTCCTTCCTGCAGCGTGTGGACTAAACGATGTCCAAGTGAGGCTTAGCAAGTCTTTGATGTTTTGAATAATCGCCGCATAACCATGCAAGTTGTTAAGAGGGGTGAGTACCAAATGCATCGCCAGTTGAGAAGCAGAGTAACAAGTGATGTGCCTATATCTCTCCTCCCAAACAAGAGTCATACCTCTATATAGAGCCATCAATTCCGCGAACAAATTATTATGCACACCCAAAAAGCCAGCAAATCCCACCAGCCAAGTACCATCAGTACGACGGATAACACCACCCAAATCCTCGAAGGCCCTGGGTTCCCCAGATTGCTACCGTCCATGTTAAGAACAATACAATCATCACGAGAAGGGTGCCAAGAGACCCATCTCACTTCGGGATTGACAGTTTGTCTTGTATTTACCTGCTTGGCAGTTGTAATCACCATCGCAAGATTATGTACCTCGATACGCAGCTTGTACAAAGGGAAGGGTTCCTATGCTATATAAATAGTTGAAACAAAGATAGATTTATTCCCCGAACACTACAAAAAATGGATCAAATAACGGAGGTTTTTAAGTCAATTAGCGGGGGTTTTCAACCCTCGCAAATTAAACTGCGATGGTTTTTAAAACCGTCGGGGTTTCGAGTCCCGCAATCATTTTGCGGGGTTTTTTAGAAAATGCTGGTATCAAGTCTATTTGCGGGGGTTTTACTGTGGATGTTTTTAACCCCCACGATTAGTGAGGATTTTACGTCGGGGGTTTTTAACCCCCGCAATTAATGGAGGTTTTATTGAGGGGGTTATAAACCTCTCGAGATCTTGAGTGATTTTGTAGGAGTGTTTTCAGGAGCTTTTTGATTGTTGTAGTTGCTAGAACTTTTTTGTGGGGGTTTCAACCACCTATAACAGTTATGCAAAGACGAAATATTTCTTCTGCAATTTGAGAATTTTTTCCCTTATTTCATTACCACATTTTTTTTACAAGCAACTATACATACATCTTACAAAACACTTATTAAACTTAATCAAAAAAAGCAAAAATTTCATCAAAAATATAACTACGATAACATAAATGTAATTCATATATCTAAAATATTTAATGTCATACAACTCAAAATCATAATAAAAAGAAAAATTTGTAGCATAAATATCTAATGTCATACAGCTCAAATTCATTATAGGCTTCAAAGAAATCCTATACAAAAACATCCTAAAAACATTAAATGTTGCTAGCATCAAATGACTGACTTGAATAAATCGAGAAATGAGGCTCACTTGCACCCTCTTGCCTGAAATAACAGAAGTAAAATAGATCTCATTTCAAATATCAAATATCAAATATCAAATATCAAATATCAAAACAAAAAATGAGTTTGTGCTACTTTCATTTTTGAAACTAATTCACAACCAGTTAAGAGTTTAAAGCACACAAGCTAACTAACTGCCATTTCATCAATGTGAAGGAAGGTGAGACTGCACTATGTAACTCAGTCCTGATAATTTATTTTCTCATGTAAAAATATCAACACAATGCCATATTAAGAGTTCTTATAATCCAATTATTGTAGCTACTCGCGCAATTATAGTAGAACTAGTGTCAGCCCCAAAATCATATCTTATAATAAGTACCACAAAATCATATCTTACAAACTGTAATTGGCTGAGAGCGATGTAGCAGCAGTGAACGAGAGTGTTGCGTTCAACAACGTCGTCTTCGAAGAGACTGCTAACGTCGCAGCTGTCGATGGTATGATATGCGCCTAGGTATAAGTTGTTGTGCGATTTTTCCCAATCTTACCAATTTATGCACTACGTCGTATCCCAATTTCCCCCTCTCTCTCACAGATTAAACCCCAAAAGCATGATAAAGAGTGGGAGGTGTGCGACGCAACAAGACTGCGAGAAGAGAGTGAGTGAGAGGTAGGTCGGAGAGAGAATGAAAGAAACCGAGATCGTACCTCCATTGTGTTCTCCATCGAGTGTGGCTGTCGACAGGGGCGGACCGACGTGTAGCCCAGGGTGTGCAGCAGCACACCCTCAATTTATAAGTTTTCTATATATACCCTCTAATTTGGACCCCTATTTTATTAGATGCACACCCTAACCTTGTTACTTGCACCACTCTGCCTGCTCTGCTCTGTTCTGCCTTTTGCACCACTTTATCTTTTTACTTTTGTCAGTCACAACAATAGTTGAAGAGAATTTGTCATTGTATTATGGTTTATCCATTAGTTTATTATCTAATGAAGTTAGCAATGATTTTACTCATAGCCACGACAATAGATGAAAGAGAATTTTTTCGATAAAAATTGTAAAAAATAAGTTGCCTAATCGAAAGAGTGATCAAAGGATGAATGTCTAATTACTTATATTGACAAAGAAATGTTTATTGATATTGACACTGAGTTGATTATTCAGCAATTTCAAAATATAAAGTCGCGTAGAGGACAATTTTTTATCTCAAAAAAAAATCCCTCTACGCAACTGATTTGAACAATTATAAATATGTACGAAATCTTTTTACTTGTTTTATAATTTGAATAATTATATCTATATTTTTATGTTATAATTTAAAATTTTATTAAATCAAATAGTCTGACCACCCTGTACCTGGGTCCTAGATACGCCACTGGCTGTCGAGTACAAACTGCTCACTAGTGAAGGAGAAGGTGATAGTGAGCTAGGTCACAGAGAATGAGGTAAAAGGTTTTAAAACGAGTTTGGAACGCAGGCGGAACACTAAAAAGAAAATAGGGGAACAATTAGAGGGGTTTTTTGACCCCTTTAGTTTGAACGATAATTTCTGTCGTGCAATCTATAAAATGTCATTTTAGAGTTTCTTTGAGGGGTCATAGCGTTGTTATTTGTGAGCTTTCTTGCTAGCCAGTTATAACCAGACTTGGCTGTATATACCATCAATGCTATTCTTCCAAATGAAGCAATCACTAACTGCATTGTAAATTATAGATGGCATGCTGCACAAATAATGTTTGAAATTCGGTGGGATCATGGTATAGAGGGAGTTTAGGCTCCAGTCGTTATTAACAATAAGATCTTTAAATCTATGATCGCACTACACAAAAGCCCATAATAGTCTAACCTTTTATTAGATCACTTTAATTGGGCTTAATCTTAAATGACAGTCCACAACACATAATTACTCACATATAAGGCCATTTCCACCACATAAAGCGTCGCCATTTCCCATGTCCATAGTAGCGCTTCTTTGGTGCTAAATAAGCGCTATTGTCTCGGACCCCTTCAACAGCGGGTGAATAGATAGCGCTTATAAGCGCTACTAATATCCATAAAATGCTACAAAATGCCTTTTTCTGTAGTAGTGGATTTGTGAACCTTGATATCTCAAAAAAATGCTGGTAAATTAGATTGATACAGGCGTAATTGTACTTGTGATGCTACTGCAAAAATGTTTATAAACATTATATTGGGGTAATTACGGATCTTAGTTTAGAACTATGGAATGCTTTGATCATAGTTAAAATGTCACAGTATTTGGATTGTTAGGGAGCTCCGAAACAATCAAAACTCACTCAAGGAGCTGCAATGGATAGAATGTTGCTCGAAGAAGATATGTATGGCTAGATTTGGTGAATCCAAATCGTAACTAACTGGAAAAAGAGAGAGAGAGAGAGAGAGAGAGAGAGAGAATATTTTGTATGAATTCAAGTGTACCTTTCATTAATGATTGAAATGGATATAAGTACACAATGACTTGGGAATATTCCCAAGTACAGCTGACTACTAATGCCTTCTAGAATACTGACTAAATATACTTGTATAATACAAGCATCATAAGTGGAAATACAAGTAAAAATTGCAGTAAAAGTAAAATACATGACCATCACTAATCACCCTGTGACAATACTCCCTCGCGGAAGATGACTCTTGTCCTCAAGAGTGGAATTGAGGGAAATCTCTGATAATGTCATAGTAAAACTCCCATGTAGCCATGTCAATGGGACGATTCTTCCATTTAATTAACACCTTAGTAGCAGCAACATTACCATGCTTCACCATCTTACGATCAAGTATAGACTCTGGTTCACCTTTGGACGCACTATCAGATTGAATTCCAAGATGTTGTATGACAACAGTAGCAGGGGAAGAACATAACTTCAACTGAGACACATGTATCACATTGTGAATTCCCACATCAGGTGGTAACTCCAACTGGTATGCTACCTTCCCAATCTTGTCTAAGACCTTGTAAGAACCATAGTACTTAGGATTAAGCTTGTGAAAAGCTTGTTTCCTCAATGAGTGTTGTCTATATGGATGTAGTTTCAGAAACACATAATCACCAATGGCAAACTGCCTGTCAGTTCTGGATTGATCAACATACTGCTTCATCCTGTTTTGAGCACGCATGAGATGGAATTTTAAAAGTTTCAGTGCCTCTTCCCTAGCAGCCAGGGATCTGTTCACAGTAATAGAAGATGATTCACCAGGTAAATATGGTAGATGGATAGGAGGAGGTTGACCATATACAATTTCATATGGAGTACTTCTGATAGATGAGTGGAAAGTGGTGTTATACCACCACTCTGCTAATGACAGCCAGTTGGTCCAAATGCTGGCTTGCTCAGAGCACATGCATCTCAGATAGGTCTCCAATGTTTTGTTTACTATCTCAGTTTGCCCATCCGTTTGAGGGTGGTAAGCACTTGATTTATTGAGAGCAACACCCTGCAAGGAAAAGAATTCTTTCCAAATCTCACTGAGGAACACAGGGTCTCTGTCAGAAGTTATGGAGTCAAGCAAACCATGCAATTTGAAGACAGAGTCCAAGAACACTTGTGCTACATCAAGTGCAGTATATGGGTGTGACAGCGCTATGAAGTGAGCATACTTGCTCAAGCGATCAACAACCACCAAAATCACTTGCTTTCCACTGGATTTTGGTAACCCCTCCACAAAGTCAAGACTGGCAGGAATCCTACCAGATACGACTAGGTACTGGAAGGGGTTGTAACAGACCAGGGGAAGCATCCTGGTCACTCTTATTTCTCTGGCATGTTGTGCATTCACGCACATATGTCTGTATCTCTCTGGCCATGCCTTTCCAATAGAAGAGGGATTTTACTCTAGCATGAGTTTTATCCCTTCCAGAGTGTCCACCTACTGAGGAATCATGCAGCCAGTGTAGAAAGAGTCCTTTGACTGCTGGGTTGTTGCCAACAACTAATTTTCCCTTCCTTCTCAGAATGTCTTGGTGCCACAAAACCTTCTGATGAGAGGAAGGATCCCTCTCCAAGTCTGCTATGACCTTAGCTACATGAGGATCATTGGACCAGGTCTCTTTTACTTTCTGCAGTAAGTCATCTGAGGCAGTATTAAAGACAAGAGTCATGAGCTCAGCACCTTCAATCCTAGACAAGGCATCTGCTGCCTTATTTTCCTTGCCTTCCTTGTAATGAATTTCAACATACCCCATCAGTTTTGCAACCCAGGCTTGTTGAAATGGAGTGTTCAACCTTTGCTCCAGTATATGCTTTATGCTTTTCTGTTCAGTTCTGCTAATGAAGGGCTTGTGCTCCATTTTTGAATGGCATAAACAATAGCAAGGAGCTCCTTCTCATAGATTGACAATGCCTGTTGTCTGGGCCCTAAAGCTTTGCTGATGTATGCAATAGGATGATTCTCCTGCATCAGCACAGCACCAATTCCTCTTCCTAAAGCATCTGTTTCTAAGACAAACACCTTAGAGAAGTCTGGCAGAGAGAGCACAGGGGTAGTAGTCAATGCTTGTTTCAGTTTCTGGAAAGCTGAGGTTGCTGCATCAGACCAAACAAAGCATTCTTTTTTCAGTAAATCAGTCAGAGGTTTGGCTAGCTTGCCAAAGTCTCTTACAAACCTTCTGTAGTATCCTGCCAATCCTAGGAAACCCCTGAGTTGCTTGAGTGTTGCTGGTGTTGGCCACTCAGACACTGCTTTTACCTTAGCTGGATCTGTGGATACCCCCTGCTGAGTAATGAAGTGGCCCAGATATTCTACTCTTGAAGTAGCAAAGTGACACTTGGCATGGTTAAGGAATAGTTGATTTGCTCTCACTGTCTCAAACACTTGAGTCAAATGATCAACATGATCCTGCAAAGATTTATTGTAAACTAGTATGTCATCAAAGAAAATTATAACAAATTTTCTTAAGAAAGCCTGAAATGAGTGATTCATGAGGGCCTGAAATGAAGCAGGTGCGTTAGTAAGCCCAAAGGGCATAACCAAATACTCAAAATGCCCACTGTGAGTCTTAAATGCAGTTTTAAACTCCTCTCCTTCTCTCACCCGTAACTAATGATATCCAGATCTTAGGTCCAGCTTGGAAAACATATAAGCACCACCTAATTCATCCATGAGATCCTCTATCAAAGGGATGGGGAATCTATCCTTCACAGTAAAATGATTTAATTTCCTGTAGTCAACACACAGCCTCCATGACCCATCCTTCTTTCTAACTAACACAGTTGGAGATGCAAAGGGGTTGTTGCTGTGTTGGATTATCCCCTGTGCAAGCATTTCATTTACTAGCTTATCCACAATGTCCTTTTGAACTATAGAGTATCTATAGGGCCTCATATTCACTGGAGTAGCACCATCTTTGAGGGGTATCTTATGGTCAAAGCCTAGTCTAAGAGGTGATAACTGTGTTGGTTCTATAAAAATATCTTGGTATTCATCCATCAATAAACTTATCTCCTGAGGTACAGGGAGTATAGCATTACCTGTGTTAGATACTTCACAAGTAGGAATCAAGAACTGTGGGTTAGACTGGTTGACTTGCAGAAAGCATAACTCTACACCATGTGCCACAGCAGCATTCAAGGTTTTGTTGGTTATCAGTTTGACACCAAGACATTTAGCTCCCCTCAGCACCATTCTTCTTTCCTTCCAAGTAAACTCCATCTGAAGTTTCTCAAAGTCCCACAAGATGGGCCCTAATGACTTGAGCCATTGAATGCCTAGGATCATATCACAGATAGCCAATGGAAGTACTATCATATCAGCAATAAACTCCTGGCCATGCATTACCCACTTGAAGCCCTTGCAGACAAACAAAGCTTCCAATTTATGTCCACCACCACCAGTAATTGACATGGAATCCGCCTCAATCAAATGACAACCAAGTTTCCTAGCCATATGTAGATCTAGGAAATTATGTGTCCTGCCACTATCCAACGATATTTGTAGTATTTTCTTGTAGTGTAGCCCCTTCACTCTCATAGTTTGATAGTGAGAAGATCCTGTCATAGCTTGCAGAGAGATTTGTGGTGTGTCAGGTTCATTTGTAGGGGTGAGAACAGGTTCTAAGGGTGGTTTAGAGGTATCCTCAAGGGTGTTTTCAGGCTCTTCCTCAACTTCCATCATCATAAGGGTTTGTCTACCTTTATGTTTAAGATGATGGCCTGGTGTAAAGGGCTCATCACAGTACCAGCAGAGGCCTTTTGCACTTCTCTCCTCTAGTTGAGCTTTGGTAAATGGTTTGGTTGTTCTATTTAGGTTATTTTTCTGGTTAGGAGGGTTGGTTAAAAGAGGTGGTTGGCTAGTTGAAGTGTTTGGTTTAGTGAAAGGCTGTTTATAGCTAGGCTATTTCTGACTTTGGGGTTTGGATGCTTCAATCAATTTGGCTAGATTTGAGGCATGGGCTATGGTAGTAGGATTAAACATCCTAACATGTGCTTGAGTATGACGATCAAGTCCAGACAAGAAAATACTGAATGCATGTTCAGGGATTATGCTAACTTGAGTAAGAGCTAACTCAAAATTATCAATATAATTCTGGACAGTAGAGGTATGTTTCATCTGGATGAGTTCAGACATTGGATCTTCAAACAAATCACCAATCCTTCGCCTGATATCTCCAGCATACTGCGTCCACAACGGATACTCCTCGAATCTTCCCCTCATGTAGTTGAGGTGCCATTGAAGTGCTAATCCCTCGAGGTGTATTGATGCGAGTCTAACCCTGGATTCCGGTGGTGTTTCGTCCAAGAGGAAGAACTGATCACACTTGTAGATCCAGTCCTTAACCTTCTTACCATCGAACTTCGGAAATTCAACCTTCGAAATGCGCGTGGAGTAATTGCGCACATTCATCGTCTCCGTTTGAACACGCGGAGTCGGGTCGGGTTAAGGTAGCGCACAAGGGACCCCGTCGGGTGATGAACGATCGGTAGTGTTACTACCCTGAGAAATCGTCCTCCCTAAAGCGATGATCAGAGCTCGTAGTTCCTCCATGCGAGAGTCAAGTGTCGTCTGGAACTGATCCATCCTCGCATTCACGGCAGATATGTTCTCCTCCAGCTTCCAGTCCAACTCTGCTACTGATTGACTGCGGGTGGTCATAATGCTAAATCACAAGCCACAGGATCGTTGCTTTGATACCAATTGTCACAGTATTTGGATTGTTAGGGAGCCTACGAAACAATCAAAACTCACTCAAGGAGCTGCAATGGATTGAATGCTGCTCGAAGAAGATGAGTATGGCTAGATTTGGTGAATCCAAATCGTAACTAACTGGAAAGAGAGGAGAGAGAGAGAATATTTTGTATGAATTCAAGTGTACCTTTCATTAATGATTGAAATGGATATAAGTACACAATGACTTGGGAATATTCCCAAGTACAGCTGGCTACTAATGCCTTCTAGAATACTGACTAAATATACTTGTATAATACAAACATCATAAGTGGAAATACAAGTAAAAATTGCAGTAAAAGTAAAATATGTGACCATCACTAATCACCTTGTGACATAAAATTCACGTGTTTAAATAAACTAGAGTGGGATTTCACATTCATAATAGCATTTTCCCGGCCGGTGCAGCATCTTTTAGACATTCCGATAAAATTATCAAAGGAGACAAAAAGCTTGGTGAGTGACAGCATTTTCCTCGAATATTCACGTTTTCCTCCCAAATATTTCTGGCAGCAAAAATAACAACAAAATTACAGCATATCACATTTTCCTCCCAAATATTCACGTTTATGCCATGATAGCAAAGGTAGTGTCAGTATTTTACTAAGACTTTTTTGTCTGTCGTTATGTTAAATTGTTATTTGTATTGGATCCCACCACGTGCCATGCTTGATGATTAGATCTAAACCTAAAAAATGTGAGAAAGTGACAAAATTATGGGCAGAAACGGCACATAAAATACAAATTAATTAATTATTTGATGTAAAAACTTGGGGTAGACAAAATTTTTTACAAGAAAATATTTATCAAGATAAATCTAGTTTCAGCACTATATGTGCATGCGGACTCTACTCATATTCGATGAAGTATTGTAAAAAGCACAAAACAATTATATACTAGAAGAATTAGACCAAAACAATTACACCACCAGTCTAGAGGTATAACTCTCAGAGCTCACAATTAGATTTATACAACCCGAATGTACATGGAGTTTTTTGGAATATAATTTCAAATTATATTAATATTATGAATTAATTTAGAAATTTAGATTTATCAAAGTGTTGAGAGTTCGATTATCGCTTTGTGTATGAAGCAACTTTAAGTCTCTGGGCCAGCTGTCCCACGCTTCGAGGTGCTTTCAATCCAGCGAAAGGATTAGTCACTGCGTCGGTGGTGGATACCCTAATTTAGACAAAAAAAATTGACTACTTACTACTACCTCTGGAGTCTGGACTCAATTATAAACAAGAAACAACTTTTTAGATTCAATGAAAAAATGATGTATTTGGACAATATATACTATCCAAATACATCACTTTTTCAATAAATCTAAAAAGTTATTTGTTACTTATAATTGAGTCCGAATGTAGTATTTTAATTTAGTTGCTGAAGAAACATATAAATACGATCTGTTGTAAATTGACTATACTCAATAAATTTGTAATTTCGCTAACTATATGATATCATTTCAATAACCAATTTGACTATTAGAATTTTATATTGAAAGGGTTCTAAAAAGGTATGCTTGTGCAGCATCAAAAATTCAAAGAAGAAAACGACAACTCAAAAAAATAAATAATAAGACTTTAGACTGGTAGCCAGCAGTGCATCTACCCGCAGCCTGTTTTATATTTTACCAAACAAAAAAACAAAAAATATGAGTTAATTGCCATTATGTTTATTGGGCTAAGGAAAGAGCATTTGTCTTTATCAAGTGAGCCCCATCGATTTATTTGACCAAAACTCTCATCTTCTCTCATTACGTACGTTAATTTAATCACCCACCTTTCTTGACAGAGTCAAATAGCATATGCTAACGTAAGTATCACAAAGTGTAGACACAATTTCTTTTATGAACAAGGTATTCTCTGTGCGCAACTCAAGATATTAATCTCTCGAACTGAAGAGGACCACAATAGACAACAAAACTTTATTTTAAGAAGTTCGAACTTAGGACTTTGATTAAATCGAAAGAGACTCCTACCATCTCGTTCAAGTGCTCTTTGCTAGGGTAGACACAAATTAACCTTCTGTTTCCACGCAAAAACAACACATCATATAATATCTCTATGAGTACAATATAAATACACCAACACAACAGAAACCTTTTCGTTAACAAATTGATCTCTCTCTAGCAATCATCATGGAGAAAGAGAAACAGTCTTCTAAGCAACTAAGGAGCAAGATCTTGAAAGCAATCACAGTTACATTTCAAAATCATCCCTTCAGTCCAGGAAGAGATCACAAATTAAGATCAGAAAACGGAACAAAGTGGACAAAACCACCACTTCACGGTGGAAAAGGATTATCTATAATCCCCCAAGAAGCTAGAAGAAATCCAAAAGAAGCTACTGCTGAACCAACTTCACCAAAAATATCATGCATGGGACAAATCAAACACAACAACAAGAAGAAACATATTACAAAAACAGAAACTTCCACCCGCGTTTTCAACAACAGTGCTTCATCAACTCCAATAGACACAGATCATGAAGTGAAGAAACATGGTTCGAAGTTTCAAAGGTTGTTTCGATCGAAATCGAAAGTTGTTGCAAGGAGATCTGATGATGTGGTTGGTGATTTGAACGGATCAGCGCCGCCGATGGGTGAGATGAGACGATTTGCAAGTAGTAGAGAGACTTTTGCTAATTTTGATTGGAAGTCTACGTTAGGAACTGTTGATCAAAGAGATTGTTATTCAGATGAAGAGAGAGACGTAGAAGAAGATGAGATCTTGATTCCTTTTTCAGCTCCTATGTTGATTGGTGGTGGAGGTGCACTTAGTAATAATCATTTGCCTAAGGATTTGAAGCCACGGAAGGAAATTAATCTGTGGAAGAGAAGAACCATGGCACCACCTAGGCCTCTTCAGGTGAATCCAGTGCTTACGGCCAAATGATATATATATATATATCATTCTTTCATTAATTACTTGTTCAAATTTTAGATTTCTCATCTTTTTTTCTCATTCTATTACAATGATCATTTTGATGCTAAGAATCATAGCAGATAATATATAGTATCATTGTTGGGGATGAATATGTACAGTACAGAAATTATGGAAATCCTGGTATTACAATTACTAGTGTTGATTTGTTTTATCCAAGTCTCTAAGTCAATGTAATGGTCATATGTCAGGAAATTATCAAAACAGTAAGAATAAAATAAATAAATAAATATTCTTGTTCAAGTTGAGGTTGCTTGAAAGGAAGTGCATGGCTAATTAGATATTTAGATCACGAATCCGCGTTGCCGACGACATCAATATAGTCGGTCAGAAGTGAAACGAGTATGTGTGTGTGAACGCAAATAAGAAAATGGCTAGTGAGGCTGCTTTTTGTGTTTGTCTCGTTCTCTACTACCTACCATTTGATTTGTATGAATTTCCGTCTTGTTTACATTTACACAATTCAATTTTCTCAAACCCAAACATAACACTAATTCAATGTATTTGAATAAGAACTTTCCTTAATTAAATCTTTCACATTCAGATTTAGTTTCAAATTTGTTTTCCTAAAGAGCTTTTTTTTAAAGGTAAATATTTCTTTCAATGAAAATAAACACAATACAACTGTGATATTCAGGGGCTAGGGCATTCCCTATCCACACCTTAGAGGTGATCCTAGTAGTTTACCTTAGAGGTGATCTTAGTAGTTTAGGCATCCAAATTAATGGCATCATCACATAGAAGTTTAGGCTAAAGTAAAATTACATCAAGACAAACATCTAATCATATCAACACACCCAGTGTCTTCCACATATGGTTAGAGGCCAAATAAGATGAAAAGACCACAGTCTTTGGATCTATCCAATTACGAATCATTTTTTTGGACTGATGCAAGCACAAATCAACTATATTATGTCTCGGGTCCCAGGAAGGTAGCTCAGTTGGTGAGCTAAGGGACATGAAGGAGTTGCAAAATTACAAGAAGGAGGTCCAGGGTTCAATCCCCGGAAACTAACATTCCCCCACCCCACTAATATTTGCTTATAAAAAAAACTATATTATGTCTCGGATTGGTCCACTTCAAACACAACCATGATATTCGCTTGCCCGTGAAAGAAGAAAAAGGGATTGATGAGAATCTTGACTCTGATCTTGCGCTTCTTTACAGTTAACAACTCCTGATAGACAAGCCAACAACAGAACCCCAACAACCAAACTAGTTTCATCCACAGATGAACAATGGCAAGAGGACCTTTAGATTTTAATCCCATCTGATTAAGGATAATTTCTTTGACTTCTAAAAGCACATTTCGGCTATATGGTCTCAGTGTTAGCCAAAATCATCACATGTGTAGGATCCATTAGAAGGGCTGAAAAGATACTGAAACTGGAATATAGCAAAACAATTCAAAATACCCAGAGGCACATAGGAATTTCAGCAAACACCATAGATGCAAAATCAATACCATTGAAATCTAACCACCAGGCACAAAGCAAAACATAAAGAGAGTGTACGACAGTACTCAGAAAATAAAAACGTAGAAACAATAAGCCATAACCAGGAATCAACTAAGACGCGATGGTGGAGGCCAGCCCATGGGGGTTTTAGTGCTGGTTGTGGCAGGTTTAGATCTGTGTGTGGTGGTGCTTCAGTGGAGGGGAAAATGAAGGTGGAGGCTTGGGTTGTGGTCGGGCTTCCAGGGATGAAAAATGAGTGGCTGTGAGCGAGATCCTGTGGATGGTGGTGGTTGTGACGACGACAGATATCACCTCGCAGCGGAGGAAACAGAGGAGCGATATCTCGGGTTTAAGCCGAGCTTGCTGCAGAACTCAAACGCAGAAATACTAAGGTGAGCGATATTTCAAGTTTGAACCTGTGCCCCGTTATGTTAGAAAATCAAAATGAATTTGTGTCTCATTCATTATCATTCAAGGAGTCTTATATGATCAAAATACAACTTAGTAACCTCCTTGGCAGCTGTAACAAAAAAGTGTAAAACAAAAAATTGATTACCTAATTAATAACTAATCCTTATTAGCTAAGAAAATCCTAACATTCCTTCCTTTAAACCAATAACATTAAGAAACAAGAGCAATTCGCTTATTACAGGTATTTAACACATCCTAAATTGTTTCCTTCATGAAACATACTGCACTTAGAGACTTGGTGAATAAGTCTGCAATTTCCTCCTTTGTTCCAGAGTGATCCCTAGCTATAATGTATGGATTTACACGCTCCTTGATGTAGTGATAACTGACATCTATGTGCTTGTTGCAGCCGTGTAGGATAGGGTTCTTAGATATCTTGATTACCGAACTATCATCACACATTATGGTAATTCAATCATCTGGTGTTTGCCTAATTTCCTTGAGAATCTTCTTCATCCAAACAGCTTGGTAAGTAGTAGCTCTTGTTGTAGCAAATCCTGCCTCAATGGATGATAGTTTGACAATAGGTTGCTTCTTTGTTGACCAAGCAAATGTTCCACTGCTCAATAGGAAAACTTAGCTACATGTTCTTTTTCTGTCCTCTACATCACTTGCATAGTCACTATTTGTGTACCCTATCAACATTGAGTTCCCTCCTTTCTTGTACATAATGCCAAGATTGATGATTCTCTGAAGAAACCTTAAAATTCCTTTGGAGGAAAAACAATGTGATCGAGTGGGATTACTCATATACCTGCTAATGAGACTCATGCATCATATCAGGTCTAATGGCAGTCATATACATAATAATACCTACAAGTTATTTATAACTAGTACTATCCACCTTTTCTCCTTTTTTTTATGGTTCTCCACCTTTTCTCCTTGTGCACCTCTGCCAAACTTGGGGCCAAGAACAACAATAGGGACTTTCACAGAATTGCAATCAATCATATCAAACCTCTTCAATATCTCTGATGCATATTTCCTCTGACTCATCAAGTTGAATGACTTCAATTCCAAGGAAGTACTTTATCTTCCCTAGATCTGTAATGGAGAATTCTTCCTTCATTGAATCCTTAAACTCATTCTTCATGCTCACATCATTCCCAGTATACACTAGGTCATCAACATACATGCTAACAATTAAAAGTTTACCATTGCTAGCATGTTTTAAGAACAAAGTTTTCTCACTCTTACTATCTGTGAAACCTTGCTACAGCAAGTAGGTTTCAATGCGACTGAACCAGGCCCTTGGGGATTGCTTTAGACCATATAATGCCTTGTGCGATTTGTATACTTTATTCTCTGCTCCCTTCTTTACACATCCCTTTGGTTGATCCACAAATACCTCTTCAGTTAGCTTTCCATATCGAAAAGCCGATTTGATATCCACTTGATTTAGCGCCCACCCGTTCTGAGCTGCAAGGGCTATAACAGTTATAGTATCCAATCTACTAATAGGAGCAAAAAAATTTGTATAATCAACACCTTGTTTGTGAGGATTTTAGGTAGGGCGTGTTTTTAGGGATTTGATCTGGTGATTTGGTAAAGGCAAATAAGGAAGGTTAACAAAATTGAGAGCAAAAAACAAGAGACAAACACGTTATGCAATAACAGAGACAATAATTTTCTCAATAATCATTCATATACATTCCCTTCACTCATTAGTACATATATAGAGTCCTTAGGACAGTTGTAGCTAGGCTAAGGACAACTGTCATTCTTATCCTCACTATGATTGCTGAGTCATTACAAAAAGGAAAAAGACAAACAATTCAAAATGGGAATATAGATACTAGAACCTTCCAATGATCATGGACCAATTTGAGTTTCATTTCATAGTCCCTAGTCCATTTGGGGTTGACCCGATTTCTCTTGGCCCTCACTTGAGGTGTTGGATGATCCTCATAATTGGGCTCTTCATAATTGTCATCCTCGATCATTGTTGCTTTCATTTTGGATCATAACAATTGTCTTCCCGTGGACATCACCCTTGTCCTCAATGTTGCCATGTTCTATTTCATCATTATTGTCTTGGTCTTCAGCAATTACATCAGTTTCAACAATTATATCAGTCGTTTCCCTTTCATCTTCATTGATTTCACTATCCTCTCCTTTAGTCAGTCACATATTCTATTTCACCCCAATCTAAATTAATGTCTATTTCTTCTTTGTGACTCTTACCCCAATCCCATTGCTCCTTTTCTTCAAAGACAATGCCCCTGCTCACAGTGATCTTCTTTCCAATTGGGTATATAAACGATACCCTTTGGACCAAGGTTTCAATTTTCAAAGCATATATTCATAAGGTGGTGGACATATTTGCAACGCAAGGAAAGAATCAGAAGGAGACATATTTGACCCAAATGCTTTTGAATACATTGGATGTGCACGAACATGTACTAATTAAAGGTTTTTGCATGGTGTTGTTTTAAATATCTTTGCAAAATCTTTGAGGCATGATTGTGTTACTTCCCTCGACAAAATTATAGAAAGATGTATACATGATGAAAATATCTCCAATGCGGAGGTTACATGTGAATGGTTCCTTAGGCTTGTGTTGATCCTGTAGTTGGTTTATAGACACTTGGTGAATAAAAGCTTTCCCTTTAAAGGAAAGCAAGCCTCAATTGATATATACTTTTTAAATGCAACATTCAGTACAACTAATAAATTCGATTTTGGTGGAGATATCAGAGATGTAAATTTGAGGTCAAAATCTCTTGGCTTATTTTCTTATAGTATGAAATCAAATTTGTTTAGGCTATAGAGGTGCATAAGTAAAGAAAAGGGTGTAACTTTGAGAGCTAAGTTACTACCCTTTCCCTTATAAGGTTTAACCATCAAACTAGAAAAATAGGGGCATTCATTGGAGAAAATTTGAAGATCTTTGCTCCTCAAAGAATCTTGGTGGCCTGGGCTTTAAAGATTTTCAAAAGATGAACTCTGCAATGCTATCTAAACAGGTTTGGAGGCTTATTCAGGATCCTAATGCTTACTGGGCTACAACTCTTAAAGCCATTTACTTCCCAAATTCTGAATTTTGAAAGCATCTACAAGCAGAAGACCCTCTTGGGTCTGGAGAAGCTTAATTCATGGCAGGGCTTTTATAATGAAGGAAGCTAGATGAGATATAGGCACTGGCCAGAGGATCAACATTAGTGAGGATAACTGGTTAGCTTCTAGTTCAAAAGCTACATTACAACCTTCATCAACTGCCACAAAAATCTCTGACCTAATTGGTGTGAATAAAGAATGGGACTTAGCAAAGCTCAGAAGTGATCTAACCCCTACATTTGCTATTGAGGCCCTTAAAACTCCTATCTCTTGGTCTGGTGGCTTTGATTCCCTAAATTGGCCTCTCTCAAAGGATGGTACTTATTCTGTTAAGTCTGGATATAAAGCTCTGATGAACACTCTAATGATCAATACTAATCCCTCATGCTCTATCACCATCCCTACTGATCTATGGGACTTGATCTGGAATGCAAATGTTCCTAACAAAATGAAGTATTTCATGTGGAAAGCTTGCCATAACTATCTGTCTACCAAAGAAGCTTTGTACAGGAAAAGGATTGCTACTTCTCCCAAATGTCAGTTCTGCTCAACAGAACATGAAACTATTGAATACATGCTGCTTCTTTGTCCCTGGACCCAACCCCTATGGTTTGGATTACAATTTGTGCCCACTCCCAATCCTGCTGGTCTCATAACCTTTCATAAGTGGTGTTTGGATATACATTCTACCTACTTACAAGGATCTAAAGATGGTCTGACTAAGTTGATCTTCTCCTTATGGAACATTTGGAAAGCTAGAAATGAGGCTGTTTTCAATGATAAATCCCCTAACCCTATTGAATCCCTTCATAGAATCAATGTACTCTGTTTGGAGTTCATCTCTTCATGTTCTACATCGTCAAACTCTGGTCAAAGCCAAACTGGTAATATAAATAGAGATGTTCCAGGTAAATGGAGACCCCCTCTAAATCATACAACGAAGATAAACAGTGATGCGGCATTCTCCACAGATACTGGTATAAGTTTTATAGGGGTAGTTTGCAGAGATGGAAAAGGGAGTATACTCACAGCTATTCACAAAAGAGTCTTTGCAGAATCTGTGATTGTAGCTGAAGCTCTTGGCCTTAGGGAAGCTGCTAATCTTGTTGCTGCTCTTAGCCTCCAAAATGTGACTCTTGAATCTGATAATCTCTCACTCGTTGAAGTATGCAGAGGAAGCAAAAAACACACTGAAATTAATGGAATTACTAGAGACATTAAGCATATTCAGTCATTTATTCCACGATGTGGTATTACTTGGACCAACAGGGAGGGGAACAAGGTAGCTCATGAGATCGCAACTTTGGCTTCAAAAGGCGTTCTTCAAACCAATTGGCTTACAAGACCCCAGACTCTCTGAGAAGAGCAATAGCTGAAGATTGTTTCAATGTGTATTAGGGGTGTTCAAAACCGAACCAAACCAATTGGAAAACCGCAAACCGAACCAAACCAAACCGAAAACCGCAAAAAATCGCTTCTAATCGGTTTTGTTCGGTTCTTTTTTTCATTGCACCGCGCGGTTCGGTTCGGTTCGCGGTTTTGATTTCAAAAACCGAACCAAACCAAACTAAACCAAACCGCAAGTAACACTAAGGCTTGTTGAATTACATCCTTCCTTACTAACTTACTAGCCCAAATGCAACTAAAACCCAACTCTCACTCACTTGCTAGCCCAAATCCAATTAATTCTTTGACTCACTTACAAACAATCCATATTGTTATGCTATATTTAAAAGTTACAATAAAATATTTAATTCAAATTCTTTTAAACATTGTCTTAGCTATCTTAAAAGAATTAAAATAGAGTAATTTATATACTACATATATTTGAGTAAATTTTTTCTTAAAGATTTATGTTAGCCATTTTTTATGTTACTTAATTTTAACTTTGTTTTAAATCATGTTTTGTCTTGGAAAAAACTGAACCAATCCAAACCGCATTGGTTTGGTTTGGTTTTATTTTAGGAAGCCAACCGAACCAAACCGCATGTAATTTTACCTTGCGGTTCGGTTCACTTTTTATCTCAAAACCGAACCAAACCGCACCGCGAACACCCCTAATGTGTATCAAGCGGAAGCAAGGAGATGATGCAGTGATCTGGAATGGGTGGCGTCGTTGGTGCTAGGGTTTTTCGGTGTCTCATCACTTTCTAGGTTTTCTTTGCCAAATTTGGGTGTTGTTTATAATGTCCCTATAGTAGTATATTTCGTTTTTTGTGGTTGGTGTCAGCCTTAATGATTGTAATAATTGAAACCCACTTTCTAACCAACCGGGTTATATGCTGACCTGGATGGTTATTGCTTTGTTTGGTGTTGGGTCTATAGTTTGGGCTAGGCCTTTTGTTACACTCTCTTTTGGTTGTAAGAGCCCACAACTTGTGTGGAGCCTAGTTATGCTTTGGGCTAGATGCCTATCTTGGGATTGTATTGGTTGGGGCCTTGCCCATCTCAATGATAATCAGTACATCTTGATAAATAAAAAAAGGAAAGGTTAAGAACCTCTGGTAACCATCATAGCTATAAATAATCTTGTATCTTCCTTGTTTTAAAACTTTGATTTTGAGAAAGAAGATGTTGGGGAGTCCGGGGGAGCATCGGGAGCAACAACGAGTTAGCCAATGAGCCGGACCACCAAGAGATTTGGACGCCACATCTCCACCCAAAATCTTAAGGCGTTAGGTGTATGGGTCCCCTCTCTTTTCAATCATTCATTTAGCTCATATTCCTAGCCGACACTTGAAGTCTCAACAAGTTCCCCACAAGTGTGAGTCACCCACATCGCTAGCCTTGATCCAAACCAGGATCCTGCTCATCGCCATTGAGCCAAACCCGGGCTCTAATACCACCTGTTGGGGAGTACTTCGGGGAACACCAAGCTAATGACTTAATTAGACCCTAAATAGACCTAGACGCCACATCTCCATCCAAAATCTTAAGACATCAGGTATATGGGTCCCCTCTCTTATATATCCTTCATATAGCTCATTCATAGCCGATGTGTGACTAACCACTCACAATTGAATTTCCAGCACAAGAAATATTCTTTGTGCATTTTGAGAGTGTTGTCTTTTTCGGGTTTTAGGGTGAACCTTCCTGGTTCTTATCAAAGGTTTTCATATCTTTGTGGCGAATCTTCACTTGACTTGTCACTCTCTAAGAGTGTGGCATCTTCTTCTCCATTTCTATTCTTTTCAATCTCTTTAATTTTTGTTCTTTACTTTGTTCTATTGGTTTTATCCTTACACGCTTATCTTAAAGTTCACATATTTGCGTAAAACTTTATCTTCTTCTTGATACATGTGTACATTCTCAAAAAATATAAAAGTTTGCATTTTTATGATTGAGTTGACACCATTAACGAGGATTCAAAGAAGCATTATTAAATTCATTTTTTCTTCAGTAGTTCTTACGAACAAAAAGCAACTTAAGGATAACTGTAAAAACAATATGTTTCCATCTTGGAACATACCAGTGAATGATTTGACTCATAATTGTTCCTTTTTTTGTTTCGCGTTCCAGAATCGTGTGTGAATTCAGTTCAAGTAAATACAAGTTTCCTTTTTGTACGTGCATGAACTCAATTATTACACCACCGGTAAAAACTAAGTTTCTACACCACTAGCAAACTTCGTTCATGTACGTTTCACTTAAACACGTGAACGCAGTTAACTTAAACGTATGCGAATCGAGTTTTGTGTTTGCAAACTCAATTTCTGTTCGCAGTAGAACTAGTTCGTAAAAAGGGGCGAGTTGGTTAGGAAAATTAAAATTAACACCGAGAGTATTCTGTAAATATATAGGGATAAAAGGGTGTAACAAGTCTTAGAGGGTATTGTTAGCCGTACAGTTGTCAACTTGGGCCGCATGGCCCAACCTAATGGGCAAAAAAAGTATAAGTGCGCTAGACTGGTCGAAACCCATTTATCTATTGGGCTATGTTTTTTGAGCTCAGCCCAATCCAAAACACCGGCCACCGCCCACCAGGTTGACCCAATCCAATCCAATTTTTGACAAAGAAAACGACAAAAATATTTAAAAAAACATAAATAGCAGGCAAGTCAAATCTTATGGGCCAATATCACCAGATTATTTTTGAGTCTCTATTTATTGGTCCAAAATTAACACCTTTTGCGGCTATGAACTAATAAACTCATAAATAAAAGATAAGAATAAAAGGATGTCTTCACTCTTCAATGTAAAGAAAACTTTGCAAATTGTTTAAGGTTAAGAAGTGAAGTCCCAATTGATACACAAACAATTAAGTATATGTAGATGTAGATAAGAAATAAGAATGAGCTCAATAAGTAACACGCACCCCTTGGTACCTAAGAATTTCACCAATGAGCTCTCCTTTCCCAGAACCCACATACCTTCCACAAATTTGACCATCTCTAATGAACAGAAAAGTAGGCACCTGAATAACTTCCATGTCCCTCAAGAACTGCATACAGCTCTCATTCTCATCCCCATTCATCCTTGCAAAAACAACCGTATCAGTCATTTGTCTAGACAACTTAATAACCGTAGGATAAACCTTAACACAAGGTCCACAATGTTTAAGACCAACATCCAAAACAACAAGCTTCTTATCAACCTTATGATCCTCAATAAGTTTCTCAACATCTTCTCTACTATGTAGTTGCACAACAGCTGAGTGATTATCACCGTAGTATAACACATCACCAACAAGTTGATCCGGACCAATAGCTTCTTCTTCGTGAATTTTCTCCATGCTCTTGTAAAAAGTGAAGTGAGGTACTTGATCAACTTTCTCTCTCTTACAAAGTTCTCTTGTTTTCTCTGATTCATCTCCCATAACGAGAAGGAACTCAACGTCGTTACATGTTCGACTAAGTTCAACTAAGAAAGGGTATATTTCACTACTTTCTGAACTGTTGCTGGTTGCGTATTCTACTACTACGAGTTTGTCTTTTGCTGTTTTAAGTGCTTCATCAAACTCTTCGATGCTGTGGACTCGTTGAACTCTTTCATCTTTTTTCTTTGTGTCAGATGATGCTGTGGCTTTCGTTATAAAACGAGGAAAGGAAGCTCCTACTTTGACTTTGAGTCCTATTGGTGAACGAGAGTAATGAGTTTTGGTTTGAAAATTTGGTAAAGAAGAAAGAAGGGGAAGGAACTTAACTGGGTGGCTTGTTGAAAGAGGTTTGCATAACAAATTTTGGGTGATTGTAGCCATGGAGGATTAGAGAGTTTGTCACGGATAACAGACAGACAGAGATTTAGGATATAGCAAGAATTATGGCAGTGATGATAATAAATCATTGAATCATATCCCTTCGCTTCGCATGTCGGGTGTGGTGCATATTGATCACACGTGTAGTTTTCTGATTTTTTGTTTCCCACTTTATTTTCGTATGATCAACAAAAAAATGAAATTAGTGTGTACAATAATTGTGTCACACTTGAAAAATCACTTGTCAGTTGTCGCCTTTCATTCTTAATTTCTCTCAATCTTGTGTTGTTCAAAATAAAAATCAATGACTTGATGATTCTTCTATGTATTGGTTTTCACACGTATAAACATCCATGAACGGGTGAGTGCAACGTTAAGTAGCTAAAAACAATATCACTAATTGCATATCATTTTTCTAACAAGCATTATTTCTGGACACGATTATGTGGATACTTACTTACCAAAACAAAATTCTATTCTGTTTTTTTTTTTTGACAAGGAAATTCTATTCTATTATGGACACTTGTTTTGGTCAACTTCATTGGAAGAAAAATCTTTGTGACTCCTGGTCATGTTTTTTCTACAATTTTCTTACATCACATTTAATATCACAAATAATAAGTGGTATGTGTTAGTGTTAGGACCCAATATGTTGTATTTGTAGATAGAGGTGTTCAAAACCGAACCAAACCAATAGAAAACCGCAAACCGAACCAACCCAAACCGAAAATCGCAAAAAACCGCAAATCGCAAAATCTACTCGGTTTGTTTTTTCAATCAACTGCAAGGTTCGGGTTGGACCGCGGTTTTTGTTCCATCAACCGAACCAAACTAAACCGAACCGCAAGTAATACTAAGACTTATTGACTTACAATATTCCTTACTAACTTATTAGCCCAACTCCAACTAAAACCCAACTCTCACTCACTTACTAACCCAAATCCAATTAATTCTTTGATTCACTTACAAACTATCCATATTGTTATGCTACTAGTATACCTGCCCGTGCGATGCACGGGAAACATTTCGAGTACATTGGTCATCAAAAAAAATACAATTTATTAGCATACTGTTATAAATTCTTAAATGCCTCCCCCCGACATATATATATATATATATATATATATATATATAGCATTGTTTAATTGATTTATATTTGTCAAATAGATTAAAGACATTTTTTTACCAAAAACATGTGAGGAGTCATGATTATAGTGCTTTAATGTATCAATATTATAAACATATATGTTTTTATCTTTTGACGTTAGTACGCTACATCGTTTCATATTTTACGGTCATTAATATTGTCATCTGTTCCTTATGGTTAATAATAGTAATTATGTATTTGTAGTATGTAATATATATTTGTTTGAATACATATTACATAATGATCATTCAATATATTATGAATTAGTCAGGGAAAAATATCTTAAATTTTTAATGGTGTGCCTAAATAAAGGGTGTCAAAAATAAGTCATTGACAATAGAAAAATATGTCAACAGAGTATGAATAATAACTAATTCGTTGCTAACAAAATTAAATTAGGTTGAACCCATTGACATTGTGACTCGAAACCATTAGATTTGGATGTGTATAGCCTTTTTTTGTCAAAGAATGTATATGGCCATTTTTTTAGGAAACAAATGTGTATGGCTTGATTCATATATTTTTGACAAAAAGAATATGTATATTATTCAAAAAAAATATATGGAATAATTGTAGACTAATTAATCAACGGCGTTGATTTGTTCCGTATTCTATTTTCATAATAGCAGGTGTCTTTATTAGGGTATACTTTTGCAAAAACTCTATGGTGGAAATTGACTGAAATGCTAAAGTTTTATGAGCATATTCAACGGTGAACTCATTGCGGGTAGGGATGGTAATGGGGCAGGGCGGGACCGGGGAGTACTTCCCCGCTCCCCGCCTCATATTGTCCCTCATCCCCATCCTCATTTCCCGCTTCGGGGAGTTTTCCTCCCCATCCCCACGAATATAATAAAATTGAAAAAATGTATAAAAGTAAGACTAAAAGACAAAAGTTTAACATTAAATATAAAAAGAATATAAAATTTAGTCTTAATTTGATATTTTAATATTTAAAAAGTATAAAGGTAAGAATAAAAATCTAAAAATTACAAAGAAAATTTCCCGCCCACAAGGCCCCAAACAGGGTAATCCCTGCGGGGATCCCCACTTGTGGGTAGAAATTGTCACCCCTGATTGGGGTTCTTAAAGTAAACTTCACAATGCCACCTATATTTTAAGCAATCGAACAAATTTTTATTCCAATTGCGAACCCACGAAAACATAAATTGGACTTAATAAATTATCTCACTTAATTATTTTTTTATTCATTTTATTTTTCTATGAACTTAATTTATTGATTAATTTATTTTTAAAATATATTTTTTTACATTCTTTATAACCAACAAAAAATATGTTATATTAAATCCATATAACAGGATGAATTTGGCTATTTTTTACTAAAACTTTGTTGATGTGGATGGAGTTAATATTATTATTATTATTATTATTATTATTATTATTATTATAATTACTATGATTATAGCAAGTCACAAAAGTTAAATAAGCTCCCGTGAGACAAAAAATCATTTAATATGTAGGCACGTGCTACGCACGATATATAGTAAAAAAAACTATAAATTTAAGTTTTTTGAAAATGTCAATTTTTATATTATTAAGTTATTTTAATAATATGGATAGTTATTTAATAGAAAATAATAATAATAATAATAATAATAATAACAACAACAAACATATAAAGAAAATTGAACAAACTCGATGAAATAAAAAGAGTAGCCCACAACCAAAAGACCCGTGAAATGAAAGAAAAAGTGATAAAATTATAGAACTTTTTTTTGGGGATTTTATTTAGAATTTAGGGAAATAGTAAAATTAATTATTAAATATAAATAAACATAAATTATATTTTTATAATCAAATATTTCTAATAGTAAACTTAGTAATTAATCAAAAAAATAATGATTTTTCTAATATTATTAAAAATTAAATTATTATTTTTTAATTTGCATCAAAAGACAAAAGTAGACAGAAAATAATTTAATATTGATCATAATTTAATTAATTAAATAATGCAATTTTAATGTTTTTCAATATAAAGATTCTTCACATTACATCGTGGCATTTCAAAATGATTCACATGAACCAAACTTGGATTTTGGTTAATTATTTCTAGGTATGGGCAATGGGGCGGAGCGGCGGTGAGGAGTACTTCCCTGCTACCCATTTTCGCCTGCCAAATTGTCTCCCATCCGCGCCCCTGATTCCCATTTCGGGGAGTTCTCCTCCTTAAATCCTCTTCCATACGGATCCCCATGATTCCCAGGGACACCAAAAATTTATTAAAAGTTAGCAAAAATATGAACTAAAATATAATAAAATGGAAAAACAATATAAAAGTAAGACTGAAAGTAAAAAAGTTAAACATTTTAATATAAAAACTAATAGTGTTGATAGGAAAAGGATATGTGGCCTAAATAGATGTTAAACAAATAGATTTTAGGCTTAAATATATGTTTTGCCCCTACAAATATCACCATAATCCAGTTATACCCCTGTAAAAATAAAAACTTTAAAATTACCCTTGCAAATATAAATCGCTTACGGTTATGCCCCTCGGTCAGTTTCTCATCCAAAAAAATAATTTAAATAAGGTTTAAATATATGTTTTACCCCTGCAAATATCACCATAATCCAGTTATGCCCCTGCAAATATCACTATAATCCAGTTATGCCCTTGTCAAAATCTTTAATTTTTCTATTATGCTGATATTTGCAGGGGCATAACTGGATTATGGTGATATTTGCAGGGGCAGAACATATATTTAAACCTTATTTAAATTATTGTTTTGGATGGGAAGCTGACCGAGGGGCATAACCGTAAGCGATTTATATTTGCAAGGGTAATTTTAAAGTTTTTATTTTTATAGGGGTATAACTGGATTATGGTGATATTTGCAGGGGCAGAATACATATTTAAGCCTAGATTTTAATATAAAATCTAATAGGGTTAATATTATTGCTATTATCTCGGTGTACGTATATTTTTGACATGCTAATTATTCGCAATTGATTGATAGGGAAAGAATTATACATCATGAGAAATATGATAAGTATAATGAAAAAATATAACAATTGAGTGTTGATGGGAATCGAAATTCTAAAGTGCATAATATTAACCTCTCTATCAATAAAAATGATTCCGACAGAAAAGGGGAGCCTGTTATTGTTTAGATCAGGGACTTCCCATTTCCTTGTGATGCCCACGAGTAGGTTGCATTTGCCATTGCTGGCATTGATGTCAGATATCATGTCATACTTGGGAGACATATTATAAAATGGGACTTGGAATGATAATCTGTAGAGTTTTGGATATAGAGGACTGTTTTCGTTTAGGCATGGCAATGGGGCGGGTCGAGGACGGGTTTAACATTCCCCATCCCCATCCCCAAATCCTATATTCATCCGGGGATCCCCCCCCCCCCCGTCCCCGCAGTGGAATCAATTTTTTAAAATTAAAAAGTAGTTTTTACCTGTCCCAAACCTGAACCCGCCCCCAAACCCAAAATTTATCCCACACCCGAACCCACCCCAAACCCAAAATTTAACACAACAATATAAAACCAATGCTACTACTCCCTTCGTTCCTAAACTTTGGTCATTTTCGCCTATCTTTTTTGTTCCAAAACTTTGGTACTTTTGAGATACCAATGTACAATTTACTTAATTTTTCCAAGTTTACCTTTCATCTTTAATTAATTGTCACTATTCACAATATTAACTCCTTTGGATTCCCAAGTTAGTGGACTTCTTGAAGCCAATTAGAGTGTGGCTTTATTGATTTCTTTTCTCTTTCCAATAATTCCAAAAAAATAAAATACAAATTAGGTATTAATGCTACAAATGGGTAGTTTAGTAATTAGGTATTGCAAATTTATGATTTCTTAATTTATGTGAAACACTCCAAAATGACCAAAGTTTAAGAACGGAGGGAGTACAATATATAGCCAAAATATCAATTATCCAAAATGTCAACGTATAGCAATGACGTTAAATATCAATGTTCATACATTCGGGGCGGGTTCGGGGACGGGACCTATATCCCCATTACACGTCCCGTCCCCGTATTTTGACTTCGGGAAAAACCCAAACCCAAACCCAGTCAATGCGGGGAAAACCAGTCAAATCGGGGCGGGTTTGGGTCGGTCCCCACGAGTATGGGTTTTGTTGTCATGCCTAGTTTCGTTTGGATATGAGGAATGTTGGTAGTAGACAATTGTTGATTGTAGTAATTTTATTTATTTATTTATAGATAGGTGTGTGTCTTCATAAGAGGGAAAATTGAAAAAAGTTCAAAACTTGTTAAAAGATTTTGAATTTTGAAATCAATTTGTTAACAAATTTTGAATTTGAATTTTGAAAAAACGTTGATAATTAAATCAACCAAACTAAAGTAATAAAGTAATTGAAAACGTTACATTGTAATAATAAACGTTATATGATATAAAGATAATAAAGTAAATGAAAACGTTATATGTATTTATCTTTGTTGAAAACGTCTTCAACGTTACAGTTTAATAATAAAGTATATTCATATTTATATAACCAAAACATGTTTTATAACGTTTTCAACTTAGTAGGATTATTTAATCAGTATTAATTTTTTATTTTTGTTGCAAAGTGTTCTGCACTGTACTTCCGACCTTGAAGGATGGTCCGAGGCAGTTAGTGGTTGATGTCCTTAGTCAATGACTGATCCGATCCTAGCTGGTGTTGTACCTGCAAAGTCACTCCGATGCTAAAGTCAGTGGAGTATTCTTAGCAAAGTAATAAATGTGAGAATGCTTACCATTAATGAGGCAATGGATGTTGTATTTATAGAGTGTGTTGGGGTTTGTCTCAACGAATTAGGACCGTCCGATCTTGCGATTCGATCTGAGCCCTTGATGTTTGGATTGGGCCCTTTGATATTGGGTCTTTGGGTGGTGCGAATAGATGTGAAAGAAGGGGGTGTATATGGTCAAAAGACTCACCATAACACAAAGTATTATTATTTATTTAGAACGTTTATTAAATTAGTAGCCATATTTATAACGTCTTTAAAATTGAATACGTTATATAATAATGCTATTACTTGACAGATAATAAGTTCGAAACAAATAAAATGAAAACGTTTCTTTAAATATATTTCAACATTATAAAATATTTCAACATTACAAAAAGTTCAAATACATTAAATGTGTAAAACATATTAAATAATCAATTAGTATAAAATGTTTTGGTTTATATATTTCATCAAGACCAAAAAAATAGTAAATAATCAATTACTAAAAGATCATAGGTACAAATTTTACGTTTTATTCATTTTCTCGCTTTTTACTTACATGAATATATTGACCAAAACATCGCCCAATATTGGATATTTATACCCCTTTTTTTTTGGACAGTTACAACTAAAAAATAAACGTTTTTTTTCAATTAAATCTTATAAATCTTTTGGAACGTTACACATTTAAAAACGTTTTTCTTATTTATTCCAATTACAACAACTAACAAATTAATAAAATAATATAAATATATTAAATAATTAAATTATAGGTGAGGTGGAGTTAGCATTTATTGCCAAAATTCTATTTGTGTGACACTTGTTAAAATATTTAATGAGATCATTTGCAATTGTTATTTATATAGATATTTAAAAATTACAATAAAACATTTAATTCAAATTCTTTTAAACATGGCCGTAGCTATCTTAAAAGAATTAAAAGAGAGTAATTTATATACTACATATATTTGAGCAAATATTTTCTTAAAGATTTATGTTAGCCGTTTTTTTATGTTAGTCAATTTTAATTCTGTTTTAAATTATGTTTTGTCTTGGAAAAAACCGAACCAATCCAAACCGCATTGGTTTGGTTTGGTTCGGTTCTATATTAGGAAGCCAACCGAACCAAACCAAACCGCATGTAGTTCTACCTTGCAGTTCGGTTCACTTTTGTCTCAAAACCGAACCAAACCGCACCGCGAACACCCCTATTTGTAGATGTTAGGGCCAGTTCAACTGTATTGCTGTTGTTGAAGTTTTTGGGCCTTTGTTGTTTGGACCTAGCCCAATCCAGTATTCCTTTCTGTTTTTGTTCAGTTGACTCATGTATCTGTTACCACAAGTTCAACAACTGATATATAGTTGACCTGAGCATTGAATGCCAATTAAGAGATTTTACTTCAATCTCATTTATGTTTCAAAAGTATGTAGCACTATATGTTAGATTCCTTTGTGTTATATATAGATATAGATATAGATACCTCTTGTATAGTCTTATTCACTTGATACAATAGAAATTACGTTTTACAGCAAATATTAACACCAGAGATTGACCTAATGAAGCATGACAAATTTTGTATTTGGGAGGTTTCGGATTGAAATCTTCACTAGTCCAATTTAATTCTAGATTAGAATGACATAAAACGAATGTTTTTTACTTGGATAATCTCTGAAGGTAACATTTGGGGGGGAAAAGTAACTATTAATCATATGTGGTTTTAGCTTTTTCCCAGCGTCAATTTATTATGCATTCCCTTTGCCTTCACCTTCTTCTTCCCCGATACCTGTTAACACAGAATATGAAATGATCATGTACAAAGGGAAAATAGAGGAGCACTGTACAAGTTTAAACAAGTCTATATGGCTATATTCCACCTCATACCATGTTGTTAATGTGCCGCAGATATACAAGAATGTCTAAGAAATCAGGTCTTAAAGATGGATCTTTGTGCCAGCATCGATGAAGCAATTCCACTAACTTTGGATGTGTGTCTCTTGGAATTTCAGGCCTCAAATCCTGCAATTCATATGCTTCAAATCTTACTCATTTTTGCTGAATTTTTTGGGTGGAGATTACAAATTAATAACATTATCTTATCTTGCAAATCCAGTGACAGCTGTTTGCCATCCTTGAATTCTCTTTATTGATTTGGTACCCTTCATTCAAAACACTAGTGTCATTTCACTGACACTCGCAATTTCTTTGTAGCATTATACAATTCTAAAAAATGCATTACAAATTCTCATGCATTGCAAAATATTTTTACCAATTCTGCCCATCAAAGAGAGCAATAGGTGAAAGTGTTAGAGTATGATTGCTAAGCGAATACCTTTTGGACCACTCCAACTGCTGCTTGCAGTGGGGATAAATCTTCATAAGGAAGCTGGAATTCAATCATAATACATAGAATTTAGTGAAATAAAAAAACATATCACACACTATATACAACAGAAAAATTCAATCAGTAAGCGCTACTTATTCATCCACTATTGTTGCACACCTCCAACAGTAGCACAAAAAACACACTACTAACAATCGGCAATAACTAGCGCTTTTAATGGAAGCGCTACTTATTCCCTTAGCGCTTTTTTTTAAAGCACTACTCTTTTCTTTTTTTAAAGTTTTAGTACGTTAGGCAACGTTTTCCTAAAAAACACTACCAATTCTCATAGCGCTTTTTAGGAAAAGCGCTACTCTTGCCTGTTTTTTTTTAAAGGAGAAAAGAAGGTTGTCTTTTGGAACTTTGCTCTTAAATATGTAAGATGGAAAATATTAAAGAAACTAGAAATGCATAGAGCATTACCTTTCCTGTGAGCAGCTCCCAAAGAATAATCCCAAAGCTAAAGACATCAGCTTTGTGGTTATATGGCTTATGTTCAATGACCTTCCAAGATTCAAGAGAACCACGAGTTATAATCAGTTCAATATATGAGAAATTTTGGTGTTCATAAATTTAAAAATACGTAATCAATGCTATATACTCCCCCCTCCCAAAATATAAGAACCAAAAGTATATGTACTTGGACTAAAATTAGTCCACGTACATGTACCGTACTTATATTTTGGGACGGAAGTAGTATCACTATATTCAGTATCATACACATACCTCTGGAGCCATCCATCGATAAGTTCCGGTTTCTGCGGTCATGATGCCGGTCTGATCTTGCAATCTGGCTACACCAAAGTCAGCAACTTTAACTACCTGCTTGATAAGATTGTGAAAGACACGAACATTGTCATAAGAAGCAACAACTTGTAGAATCAAAAGCAAACTACAGAAAGTAATAATCATTTACCCCTTTCGCATCCATCAAAAGATTAGCAGCTTTTAGGTCTCGATGAACAATATTATTCTGATGCAAATAATTCATTCCTTCGGAGACATCAATTGCTACTTTCAGCAAAGATGGGAGAGTAAGTATTGCCTTCTGTATATGCAGAAAGTCATACATATTTCCACCCGACATATATTCTGAGCAAAAACAAATTGAATTGAAACTGAATATACTGTTTCCACCTGACAATATAAAACAATATTAACTGCATTCAGAATGACAAATTTTACCTGTGACAAGATGAAAGTTTGGTTTCGTGCATGCACCGATAAATTTGATAACATTCTTGTGCTGAATTTTACTGCAATGATGATTGAATTTAAAAAATGCATCAATAAAGGCACTTATATTGGATAATAAGTGGATGTTGTGATGTGATAGAACTAACCTTAAGATATAGACTTCTTGAGAGAACTCCCTTTGTGTATTTTCATTCAAATTACCATTCTTGAAGACTTTGATAGCCACATCTTGATTCATATAAGTGCCTTTGTACCTATGTCAATCAAGGTGTAACTCAACATGTTTTGACTCACAAAGATATCAAGAATATGAATTATGAAATGATAATACTCACAAATCACTGATTGATCCAGATGTAATTTGCTTTTCATATCTTAAACAACTTGCATCAATTTCCCAGACATAATTTCTACTGATAGGCGGCGTGTTCACATGGTCCGATATGCAATTGATCCGAGTTGTCTCTTGTTTTTCCTTAGAAAGATTGGACCAACCCTGATTCTAGATTCCAATCCAAAACATAGCTTAAAATAGAGAGATGGATACTTTTTTGGGAGGGGGAACATGGATATTTTGGATGCTAAGTTGAATTATATCTGGAAAAAATCCAGTCAAGTGCAGGTATACCAGAGACATAAAAAGGGACTACCTCGAGTATCTTGATTTTCTTTGTCGGAATATGCTTAAGCATCTTAGTATCCTGTTAATTTTACACATGAACATTAAACAAGTATCTTTTGGCAAAGAAATAAGAGACCAAAGTAGAATTAAATACTAGTACTTCGCCCCCTTTAGTTATAAAAAGTATCTATAGTATACTCCGATAAATCATATTGCGGTGAGGTATAAATGCTACTTGACTGCAAAACTTACATGCAATTGGTTTGAAAACAAGTTCTTTAGTTGCTAATATATATACCTATAAGATAAGCTAATTAACCTTTTAAAAATGATTATTTGGTAGGTACCAGAATCCATAGTAAGAAGACACAATTGTAATATGTTATATTAATGGAAATACGAGGCTGATACAGTGGGTAACGGTACCTCCGGGAATCTCTACAATGGTGAATGCAGAAAATACAAAGAAAAAATAACAGTTCTAGGCACTTCGAGAAGTCTAGTCTCCCAAATTCTAATCCCAATTTCCCCCACTCCTATTTATATAATACTTAATGCCTCTCACATTTTCCCTCCAATTTGCCACATCAGTAAATGGTTACAAGCAATTTCCCTCCCTAAGCTATAATCTCCTACATCTCACTCATTTATCCCCTTCTATACATTTTACTTATTTTAAGGTCCTATCATTATTATTTTATTCTCTTTATTAACAGGGGAATTGAACTACTACCATATGCAAGAAGTGGGATTATAGTGGCAAATATAAAGAAGGATACCTTGGGAAAAAGAGGCAGGGGGAACCATTGATCTTCCTGGTAACAAGTAAAATTATATCTTAGAAGTTAGAACGTACTATTCAGTAAGCAAAGGGGTAACGAATGAGACAGAAAGGGGCATACCTCGAGTTTCTGCATTTTCTTTGTTACCTCGTGTTTAAGCTTCTCAGTCTCCTATAAAAGTTTATCCGTGGACATTAAGTTACTAGTCACAAAGAAATGCAGGATAAAAAAATATATAATAGGACATCCCTACTCTGATAAAAAATTTGTATAATCAGTTCTTAATTAATGAAGAAATTGTTTTACAATTAAGAAGGAAGAGGACAATACCTCCACTGCCCAACCATCAACAACAAAAACATCTAATGAATATCCATCCAATGTGGAAAAAGCATGTGCTTCTTGAATGTTCAGCCCAATCTCAGATAGTAACGAAGTTAACTGTTGTCACAATTAATACACAAGGTTAAAATAAAGAACATTAATTTCTGCAAGTATTTAATACTCAAGGCATTCAGATTTCATGAACAATGGTTTGTATGTTGGGACCATTCATTCTTTTATTTAACAAAAAAAAGAGTAAAAACATTGTGCTACCTGACTGAAAAGTTTTGGCTTATCGTTTGTTGAAATTGTGATTTCATGCATTAGCCTGTCATATTACAAGTAACAGAATCTCGTAAACAGAAATAAAAGATTCAAACAACATTTTTGTTTTAAAAAAGACCACTTGAGCAAAAATGTTAAATATATAGAGGAGAAGACACCAGTTTTTTCAGTTCAAGAGTGGGCCAATTTGAAGGGCTTCATCAGACATGATATCATGGGTAGGGAACAAGGAGAGGAGGAAAAAGAAAATCACTGAAAAACTACATGTTAACTTTGTAAACAAATAAATGTTAGACTAATAGGGGAAATTTTGAACCAAGAAACAAACTACAGCTAGAAAAGACAATATGTTTTTCATTGAAGTATATTAAAAGTACTAAAAATTCAAACCTTTATACTATCTTGAGCTTGTAAGTGCCTTGAGAGCACAATCTAGTTGTAAAACTCAAATAAATGTCATGTGGACGCTGCGCGGGTTCAAATCCGCAAAGCTCCACTTTCTCCCTTCCCCCACCCCGGCCATTTGTAAGAAAGACAAAGAATCTTGAGCTTGTAAGTTGTAACTAGTTCTCACCAAGATGAAGTGAAAGTTAGTTAGTCAATCAAAGGCCAAGAGGGAATGGATACCAAGGAGCATCACAAGAGAAAAAGCAACAGTTGATAAAGTCTGATAAATCCATTTAAAAAATTGCAATAAGAATGAAGATTGGATAGTAGTATATATAGAGAGAAAGGATAAGAACAAGTCAATTTTTACATAAACGTGCCTCATGTTGCATGGAATATCACAATCTTGGAGACTAATTTCTCTTTGTAAGTTGGAATGTAAGGATTTGTTACAGTGGTCAGCAGGAGCAGAATGAACCTGTATAAAAGATAAATCGTCATTATCAATTATCATATGGCTAAAGGTAGCACAACCAGAAAGTCACTAATATATATTCTGTCAAACTAAAAACAATTTTGTAGGATACTAATAATATCAGAACATAGAAGTTTCCTCAAACTGGAGCATGAAAATTCTAATAAGCTATGGAAAAAGCTTCTCTAGTCTTATATACATGCACTTTAGATCTCCTATATCAAATTTCGTGCCCCCTAGATCCTAAATCCTAATAAAAGAAACAAACGGCTATCTTATTTATTAGTACAGAAATAGTTTTGAAAGGGTATTTCATTGGCTATCATATTTATTAGTACAGAAATAGTTTTGAAAGGGTATTTCATTAATTTATAGTGATTAGTATGCCATATATTAAGGGAAAATGATTAATGTTGTGGTTTATATATAGTTGAGGTGTGTAAATAACCTGGAGGAGTCGAACTTCAATTGCAGGTGTTCTATCAATAGCTCCTCGTGCCATATGTTGTAACCTTTTATGCATAAGAACATCTTGAGCCTTCTCAACATTCATATCAAGTGCATACCTAGTTGGAAGGCTATTGAAGTGAAGCCATAGGTCATCTTCAAAATCAGGAAGAGTAACCTCTGGGGCATTCAATTCCCTCAATCGACTAAGAATCTCATTGTAAATTTGAACCTTCAGACAATGCATTCGATCATGATTCCATCCTTCAGAATTCAAAAAAGCTCTACTGCTGCAACTCTCTGTATCCCCCATATCATATGCAACACCAGCTTCTAATAAAACAATGTAATGTAAATCATTGTTTGGTTCGCAATATCACCCTTTTAAATATAATAATAATAACCCTTTGATAGAATCAACCAGCAATTAGATTTTAGAAGCCAAAACTATCCTGTGGGCGTGTGTCCACTGTTTCTGTTGCTTCCCATGTAAACCTACGCTAGCTACGAATAACAAACATCATAGTACTCAATTTTAATGTTGCTTAAATTTGGCCAAACCGTCACTCCTTGGTTTCCTACTAGAAGATAGCGTACGGTTCTGAATTACCATGATGTTACATAACCTTATTGCTATTTTATTTTCTCTTTTATTTATTTTTTAATTAATTCATCAAGTAGGTCTAGGAGGAAATTGTCATAAGAATGACAAGTACTCTATTTTAGTAGTAGTTACTTTTCATTTTAATATTGTTTCACGTGTGTCGTGTTCTTATCAGTATTATATTTTGAGATAAAGGAAGCTTGGAAGCGAGCAAAAGGCAAAAAACACTAACTATAGCACTTCTCATTTTTTTATTAACCAAACTAACATTTTTTTTCATTATGTACATTAGAATACCACTAATTTTGGCTACTGTTGGGAAATTGCTGCAGCATGGGCCGATTTCTAATCTGAATTTTAAATATTATGACCTTTACTCTATGTTAGACACTTGAGTTATTGACATACTTGTTTTTGAATTGTGTTTTTTAATCATGAGCTGCGCACAAACTTACTCTCTCAGTCTGACAAAGCTAAGAAAAACAACTCTTGAACGACAAATAGTTTAAAGAATACCGAAATTTCGCCAGAGTTTCCTTTGTATTTTAAACATTCCCAAAATACCGAACATTCAGTTTACAACAAGACATCACCTGCCAAGATTCCAAAATAACCTACTATGAATTTAGAGACAATATACATTCCCAAAAGAAAAGTTTCGCTAGACTTTCCTATAGTTGCAGAATATATCAAAATACCTAGGATCTCAAATGTAGTGTCACCAATCTAGGAGGCCTACCAAAAGATGAGTCGAACTCTTTAGACCTGCTAGCAGCCTTTTTACTCAGCTGCTTGGGAATCTTAAAAAAAACAAAGATAAAGAAAGCGTAAGTCACAAACTATGCTTGGGAATCTTAATGAGAGAACAACAACCACAATCAACTAGAAGGGAAAACACGCAAGGCACGAGTTTTTAGCAAAATTCATAAACTATGCTTAAGTGATAATCATAGTAATCTTGAGAAAATATAAAAATATCAAAATAGCAATCCGAATCACACGTGAGGCGATCCAGAGACGACTCCATCTCGTCAATAGCTCTCTCCACCTAAGGGCGGTCTCCCTTTAGGGGCGGCTTCATCTAACGGATAGCCCTTTCCTCCTTCAACCACATCACAACGATTACGAGGGCAGCTACATCTCATTGGTAGCCCTCTCTCTCTCCTAAGGGTGGCCTCCCCTTAGGAGCGGCTCCATCTAACGGATAGCCCTCTCCACCCGAGGTCATATAACTAGGTGCACCTAGACCGTCATATCCGCTAACGATTACATTTCAAAATCATTTTACGTCATTTGCATATGCTAACAATTGAAAAATAATCAAGTTAAATAATGACATCAATATTCTTAGAAAAAAGATCATTTTTCAAAGAAACTTATATAGTTTTCCAATCGCGTGTTTCCACTTTATAAATAACTAATAACTTTAAAATATTGAAAGGAATAAAATATTGACATTTAAAAATAATTTAAATATGTGACGATGACCGTCATCCACTCACAGATATGAAGAGCCAATGGTTTAGCTCTCCGACACCTCCCGGAGAAGCCAACAAAGCAATAGCAGGCAAATCTTAAAACCAATAATATTTCCAAGTTTTTAGAGGTTATTCTAGAGCTCTCTTAACCATATGAAACCAACAAAATCCCTAAATATCTACCCTAACTCTTGAAACTAATTTTTATCACAAAACTAAGGTGTCAAGGATGTATTCTTGAAAATGAGTAGTGAATATAGTTCAAATAGCCCTAAAGAGCAACCTTTAAGGTGTGAGTATCTTTCTACTATTTTAGAGCAAAAACCCTAACTCTAAAATACCATCCTAGAGGGAAATGAGATGACTATTCTTGAAATATGGCTCAAAGATGTAAGGTTTAGGGTAAATGGTGTAAAAGCATGGTAGAAGAGAGGAGAAGTGAGAGGGAGAGAGTCGTGGAGACGGAAGGAAGAAATTGGGGGTGGGGTTCTGTTACTCTTTCTAAAAGTGTGTGTTGTGTTGTGGTTTTTTTTCATTTCTTTAATGAAACGATGCGTTTCAATATAGTAGTACATTGAAGGAATGTTGATTTAATAAAGCACAACCGCTATGATTCTTATTAGTTTTTGTTCTTATGGACTTTATGTGCATTATGATTGATATTTTATTAAACCGTGAAGTGAAACTTCATCACATGAGCGAAGTGGGAGAATGTAAAACATACATATTTCATATATATATATATATATATATATATAGGTTTAATAATTAATTGAAAGGACAACTTTTTTGATGTTTAAATAAATGAACATGATTGGTAGAGAGGTTTTTTTTAGTGAAAAAGTGTATATTGTTTGATGAAAAAGTATATATCTTTTACTTTGAACCATTGCTGGCTACCACAGAGTGTCCCAACGCTTTCAACGAAAGACTAATCTCCACTCGTGCTTAGGATCAAATTTCGCACCGGCCAACACCGAGTTTGTCCACTACAGGAATCGAATTCCGAAACACCAGTCGACCCCTGTGTTCTGAGGTAGATTAAGCCATTAGGGCAACGACGTTGGTTAAAATACATATTGTTTGATGGAAAGTATATATATATATATATATATATATATATATATATATATGAGAAATTAAAGATTCCCTCTCTCTAGCTATCATAGTATGATTATGAGACCGTTTGGATCGGCTTATTTGGGCTTATCTACTGCTATAAGCACTTATGAAACTGTTTGGTAGAGCTTATGGAAACAGCTTATGACTTATTCATAAGCTGTTTTCAGCTAATTTCCATAAGCTCCTCAAGATAGCTTATGAAAATAGCTTATGGCTTATAGAAAAATAGTTTTAACATTATTTATTGTTTATTATATAAACAGCTTATGCATAAGCACTTATACGATAAGCGCTTATGCCATAAGCAGTTAATTAAGCTGTTTATCCAAACGGGCCCAATATCACTCTATCAATAAAAATAGTCATAAGAAAGAAAGGGAAGGAGATACAAAATAATATATATTGCTACTTCAAATTTTCAAGTGTTGAAGAACTGCATTTGACATAGATAAATGTTAGTTCTTTTTCCTATTTGAGAACCATAAATTCCAAGATCTTATGTAGTTTCATTACATGTGAACTATAGGAAAACTACAACCTACATTAAATACCCTTATGTTTATGAATTATTTGAGAATTTTTAAATTAGTCATTGATCTAAAAAAACACGTGATATGTCCTTGAACCTTTAATTAATTTATAATAAGGTCTATGTATTTTAATCGGGTCTATAAACTTAAAAAATTTGTAATTAAATTCCAATAATTTTAAATATTTTGCTATTAAGTCCCTATATACAAGGACCTAATTAAAAAAGTTCAGGAACCTTAAAATTATTTAAAAGTTTAACATGCAAGAACCCAATTACAAAATAATGATAAGTTCATGAAATCATGAGACATTTCCCCACTAACAACCTATTGGCACGGATCATGGGAATTAACCGCCATTCTCTAAATTTTAGGTGCCTAAATGCGTCCTTGATTGATTCCACGCGTTGCGTTTGATCGTAAATGTAACTTCCACATGCTTGGCCAACCCGTTTGCTTCTAAATATTTTTCTTGTGTATGCAACGATTACATCGACTACTGAATCCTCAACTACTGAATCCCCAGCTAAATCTGCAAGCACATTGTGTTTAGTTAGTCAATGACTCTCCATAGATCTTGATAGATGTTACTTTGGAAGTAACTTAAAGGAAAGAGAAAAACAAAGAAGCCAAAAGTTCTAGACGGCTTTTTAGGAGCTATCTGCGTGAAATTAAGCCAATCGACTCACTTTGACTTGGCTATGTATCTGCCTCAGCTGAGGGCTAACTTCGCTAATGACTTAACAATTTTTTGGTGTTAACAAGTTTAAAGGAAATTAGGGTCAAAGGGGTTAAGTTCCAATACTCCTCCCTCCTTGCTTATGATGATCATGTACACTAGTGTAATGGATAACCAAATGAGGGAAAAATTACTACAATGATTATAGAACTGAAAAGCAAAACACACTTTTATTTGGCTTTGAGATTGTCAAACGTGTTCTTTGGTATACTATGTACTCCCTCTAGTCTCTTTTATAAATAAAAAGTGGTCAACACAAATTGATGTATTGTGGTTAGGTTTTTAGCTCCCTAGTAATACCCCGAGGCATCCTTGTAAACTTTGACCTTTTGGATCAACTATGAGACTAATCATGGGTTTAGTTCTGTCATCAAAATTGAACACTCATAGGATTTGAATGATGTTCTCCTCATTAACACTGTGTTTGGTTTAGCTTATTGTGGAAGGAAAGAATGTGATAGAAGAGAAAGTTTCTAAAAATGTGAGCCTTCCATTGTTTGGTTCATGAGGTAAAGGTGAATGATTGATTAAAATTTAAGCTAAATTGCAGTTTTCGTCATTTATCTTTGGCGTTGGTGTCATTTTGCTCCTTTTTTTTTTCTTGTTTTGGTCCCTCACCTTTTTTTGGGTGTCATTTTGGTCCTTTTTTATAATTTTCCATCCATTACTTTAACAGACGCCATACTAACAGTTAAGTACTGACATGACGTCTTAAATGTCAAGGCCGACTAAAAAAACCGACAGTTTACTGGTTTAATAAGGTTTACAAAGAAAACAACAGTTTGAACTGATTTAGTTAAGAAAAAGTGAACTTGATTGGTGCGCTAACCCATGAGACTTCATTCCATCCCATTATGAATAGCTAGCCACCTTGTTTTAATGTCGGTAGGCCTTTCATGCTTTATTTATTGAAATTCCACTCCCTTCTCAAGCTTGTTCCGTGTCCGATGTGGGACCCCAATAGAGTGGTTTTGTTATTGAAATTCCACTCCCTTCTCTTTTTACTAATGTTCGATGTGGGACACATAGGTAGAAATCCCCCTCCCTTCTTTTTTTCAATTATAAAAATCCATCTTCTTTCAAGCATTATTTTTTTTAGTTAAATAAAAGGTTAATGTTAACTTATAAAATTATATATATATATATATATAGTTTTTTATTTATCCTTTTGATCGACCTTTAGTCCTATGAAATATATAATAATTATTTTATAATTTAGTTATATACTTATATATAAAATTTATCGCTCAATATATTATATAATCAGTGTTTTCACCGGTTTACTATCCGGTCCGGTTCAAAGACAGTTGAATCATTGAACCTTGAACCAATGCCTTCACCGAATCAATGAGCGGTCCGATTTTCTAAACATTGTTTTTCATGCATCGTCCTTTTTTTGTTTTAATTTTTCATTGTACCATAAGTTTCGTTGACAACGTTGGGACACTGCGTGGGTCGCCCGCGAGGGTCCGATATGAAAAAAAAATGCACTTGCGCTTTGTTACACCATGCGATGCTTGCAACATTTTTTTCTTGAAGATAATGCTTTGCTGCTTGCAACATTCTTTTCCTATTTTTTTATCAAACATTGTTCTATTGAAACGTTTTGTATATTTCGAAAAAGAAATCACTTTAAGTAAATAAATAATCATTTTATATATTCAATAAAAAATTGGCTTAAATAAATATATTTATATTCGTGTTCTTTTGGGAAAAAAAAATTATATATATATATATATATGTATATATTTATAAATTTGCATACATTATATTTCATAATAAAGATAGGGGGACCAAATTGCCAAAGAGGGTGGCGGTAGAGGAGAGGGTGGCAGCGCTTCATTGGTCGCTCGTCGGGGGAGATGAAGATGGAGATGAAGTGTTTTTTGTCAATTTAGTCCTTTATGTTTTTTTAATTTCAATTTGGTCCCTAGTTCCACGTCATTAAAACGTCACGTCAACAGTTAACTGTCAGTGTGGCGTCTGTTAAGTCAATGGACGGAAAATACCAAAAAATGACCAAAGTGACACAAAAATGAAAGATGAGGAACTTAAATGAGAAAAAAAAGATAAATGACCAAAATGAAACCAAAGTCAAAGAAAAATGACCAAAAGTGCAATTTAGCCTAAATTTTTTATTAGCCTATTTTTATGTAAGGGTATTATTGTCAATTGCTAAATAAACACCTTTCTTTCCTCTTACTTTCAACTCTACTTTCTCTTATATCAAACACTCTAAATAATCCTCTCACTTTCTACTCACTTTCACTTCATGAACCTTCTTTCCTTCGACTTTCTTTCCTAGCAAGTCAATGTTTAATTTACTTTTTTGTTGACTAAACAATTCATGATTAATTTTCTTGTAAAAAAAATTCTCATAACTCTTTTTTGGTCTACTTAGCTAAATTGGCAAATAAATACCACACACTGTAACTGGCCACACCCGAGTTCGAACCCCGGAGTCGACGTCCCCATGTCGCTGAAATTGCCAAAACAACCAACAGTGAGGGACTCATAACTTTACAAGTAGATGCATGAGGACCGTTGAGATAGGTTTAAAAAAAAAATGAATGAAGATAATTAATTTTCTTGAAGTGTGTGAGAATTGAGATAATTCGATGCTTATGGGGATAATTATGTGTTTAAAAAAAAAGATACTAGTCCCGTTAAATAGATTGAGAAGTAACTATCAAGAATATGAACCGCGCTGATTTCAGTGTGAATGGAATGGAATGCCATTGCTGCTTGCTTACAATCCAAGCTTTCTAAACTCTGCTTCTCCAACTCACTGTGAATTTTTTGTCTTTCTCATCTCTAAAAAGCCGATTCCAATTTCCTCTCTATTTATACTATTGCCTCAAACGCTCTTCCCTTCCCAACCATTTCAGGTGCGTTTCTCTCTTCTCCCACTCTATTTTCGACTTTTCTTTTTCAATTTTTGTCGTTTTTCTTCTTTTGATTATCGTTCGTTGTTGCAGGTTATCGCGCTGTGCTAAATTCCCTGATACGGTGTTCATAATCCTTCACTAAACATGGGCACCGCCAACAGTGTATGCAATAAATGATCTTCTCTTTCTCTCTTCTATTTTATTTTTAAAAAAATGATTTTTGTTCTTATTTTTGGGTTTTAGGTTGACAAGCAGGTAAGTGATCAAATCAATCATCAGCAACAACAACGTGATCAAACCAATCACCATCAAGAACATGATCAACCCAATCATCAACAAAGTGATCTCGGTATGCTTTTTACTCTAACAACCTGATTCATTATGTATTGTTTTTTTTTCTTCAAAAGAAAGGATATGCAGCCTGATTCATCGAGAAGGAAAAGAGTACTCCCACTAAATTTTATTGATTCATTATGTAGTGTGAAAATGGACTTCTTATAGTATAGAGTATGGACTTATTACTTTAAATAAACTAATAAACTCACTTACAAGTTAAGAATTCTCAATTCATGTATATTGAAATCATTGTTTTGATTAGGGGCTAGACTTGGTTTTCCATAGCTAGTACTTTTTTCAAAATCATGCATGAAAAGTTGCTCCATTAATCTGTAAACTATAAATCATGTTTGGTATCTACTACTCAATAATAGTATTGAAATGATCTTCTCATGATTCCTTCTTGATGGAACTGGCCAGGTGCTATTGTGCGAAATGGAAAGGAAATACTTTTTCAGGTAAATTTAATGACTTTTGATGTCGGGTTAATTATCGGCTATTTTGTCTCCTTTATAGAAGAATCTTCACGGCAAGGTTGTGCCTTAGTGATCATATTACTACTAATTGGGCAAAACAAATCAGCCTGAATTTCACTCATGTTATGTTTAAGTACTTGCTGTTTATGCTAATTATTTATTGAGATTGGAAGAAATGAATTCCATTGATTAGATGATTACATGACTGGAGGCTTATATGATGAGCTCAAGTAAATTTACAGCTTGCAATAGCTGCCAACTGAAAATCACTAACTCTGCTAGCAATAATTAAAGAACTTCATATCATGTTCAACTAACTGATTTAACAGACTATTAGTTCTAATACTATTGCAAATTAAGATGTTATGATGTTGTAAAACTGTTAGGACCATTTACCTATTGTGTGAATGCTTTTCATATTCATACCACGTTTTTTTTTTATCTAAGACCACTGCCAAGAACTTTTCACACAGTAGAATTGACAATAGAACAAAATTGCTTTGCAGGCATTCAATTGGGAGTCTTACAAACACAATTGGTGGGCAAATTTAGAAAGCAAAATTCCTGACATAGCTAAAGCTGGATTTACTTCAGCATGGCTGCCGCCCCCAACTCTTTCCTTCTCACCTGAAGGTTAACAGCCTTAGAAGAATTACTATTATGCATTGAGTTATATATGGTCTTAAAGCGGACGATTTATCTTGTTCTTTGATTCTCAGGAAGACAAAGTGATGATTTCTTGTCTTCCTCTCTTTTACAGGTTACACTCCACAGAACCTTTACTCGCTTAATAGTAAATATGGTTCTGAGCATCAATTAAAAGCTTTACTTCAAAAGATGAAGCAACACAAAGTCAGAGCAATGGCTGACATAGTTATCAATCATCGCGCTGGTACCACTAAAGGACGGGGAGGGATGTATAACCGATTTGATGGGATTCCATTATCATGGGATGAACATGCTGTGACATCATCTACTGGTGGACTGGTAACATATATTCTATATCCCAATATATTTTCATTGATTCCAATATGAATCCTATGTTCCTCCTGTTGCAGTAGTATACTTTCGTTGTTTATTTCAGGGTAATCAAGACACTGGGGCCATATTCCATGGGTTTCCCAATATTGACCATACTAAAGATTTTGTGAGAAAGGACATCATAGAATGGCTTAGGTGGCTACGCCAAAATGTAGGCTTTCAAGATTTTCGTTTTGACTTTGCAAAAGGGTAAGAAGTGTTACTTTATGCCTTTTGCATATTGGGGTTTTTCCTTTGTTTTCTTCCATTTATGTACTCATGAGTTGTAGTTTTATAACTTCAATTCTGTCATTTGTAGCTATTCACCAAAATATGTGAAAGAATATATTGAAGGAGCAAAGCCTTTGTTCTCTGTTGGGGAGTACTGGGATACTTGCAACTACAAGGGTTCAACTTTGGACTATAACCAAGGTACACACTTTAATTTACATTTTCATCGTCAAACATACTAAACATAGTTAAAATTCTGAATTTTCTTAATTCTTAATATGTTGATCATTGGGATATAAAACTTATTGAAGGACATAAAAACTCTAAAATATCTTCCCTTTAAAAAAGTTGATTAGTGATCTTACCAATAACTTCTGTATGTAAACCGAGTGCGGAACATCAGAATCAGTTACAATTTTCTGTCCTAGAGTGGAATTCAATGCATTACTAATGCTGGTCACAGTGCAGTGGATTTGTGTTGTCTTGAAGTGTAACTTTCAATATTTCATTTGTAGTTTACAGTTCCAATATTTAAGCTTTTAGCTCACTTATTTTCCACTCTGCAGACAGCCATAGGCAGCGAATAATCAATTGGATTAATGGAACTGGGCAGCTTTCAACTGCATTTGACTTCACAACAAAGGGAATTCTCCAGGTACCCAGCATTTTGTGCCTAGATGTTAAATGAAGGTTTGAAAAATGAGCATAGTAGTTATATCTTCCCTTGCATAGAGGATTTCATATTTTCTTTCTTTCACTTCTTTGCCATTCAATGGGTTTGTTTCTACCAAGTCTGCAAAGTTTGATACTCGCAAGTGTTTTTGGTATATTGGATTGGATTTATAATATCACGTTTCTCGCCACAAACGCCTTTTCGCATGTTGCACTTCTTTGTAGGAAGCTGTCAAGAGAGAGTTTTGGCGTCTCCGTGATCCTCAAGGCAAGCCACCTGGTGTGGTCGGGTGGTGGCCTTCAAGATCACTTACATTTATTGATAATCATGATACTGGCTCAACTCAGGTGCTGAGTTCACTAAATCATAATAATTTTTCTTACTTTTTTTTTGCAATAGCATTAACACATTGGTTTTTACTAAATCTTTAATTTTTGCTTTTGTTTCATTCTCTTTGCAGGCTCATTGGCCCTTCCCCTCTAATCATCTTATGGAGGTACTTTTTTTTGGGAATTAATGGCTTTTTGAATAATAATGCTTTCCAGGTCAGAGGTTTTAGTTACAAATGGTACCAAGCATAAAATTTTTGGTTGCTTGATGAGCCTAATTTTAAATTTAATAATTTTACCATCTACGGGTAGTCTTTCCATAATGCTATTAGTTCGGTAAACTATTTTTCTATATTTTTTTTACCGTCAGTTGTTGCATAAAGATAAAGCAGAGAAACTAGTAAAATTTCAACCATGCTATTTTGCCAATTATCAAAAGTCATATCATATTTATTAAAAAGCAATTTAAGTGCGTTGATAATTACTTGTGTAGCAGGAAGAAAATGTTGATCTGGTACTAAGTTTTGGTTACTGCAGGGGTATGCATACATATTGACTCATCCTGGGACACCAACAGTTTTCTATGACCACTTATATGACCGGGGTAACTCAAATCGTGACCAGATTGTGAAGTTGGTACGTAAAAGAGCTAGTATCGTCCTGGCTGATGTAATGTCTATTAACAAAATAACCTTAGTAACTAATTTACATTTAACCGCAGATTGACATTCGCAAGCGTCAAGGTATTCATAGCAGATCACCTATCAGGATTCTGGAGGCCACGCACAATGTTTACTCTGCAATCATCGAGGAGAAAGTGTGCATGAAGATTGGAGATGGTTCATGGTGCCCATCTGGGAGGGAATGGACACTATCATCCAGTGGCCACAATTATGCAGTATGGCACAAGTAGTGCTCCTTTAGCTTTACCCTTCCTCTCCACTGGGTAACACTACTTGTGCCATACTGCATAATTCTAATTCGTGGAAAAAGATGCAGTACGTGCACTGAAATGAAAAGGAATCTGGTGCTTCTAGTTATATGCTTTTAATTCTAATTCGTGGTGAAGCTACAACTCTTTTTCCTCAGCTAGTAGGCTTTGTGGAAGTCGATGTATTAGTGAGTTATGTATTACCCACTTAAATAGCTTCTTTTCGTATCTGTATTGTGCAGCAATAGCTGCTTTGTTTCTGTAGTAGTATATGAAACTGCTCTTTGTACTTGTTGGCTATCCGATTTATGAATTTAAATAAAATATGTTCTGGCTATTACCAAAAAAAGAAAATGCTCTGGGCTGGTCACTTGCTTCCTCGAACCTGGACATCATAACTACGGTCCAAGCCCAAATCTATCTAGACTCTGATGGAGCTAATGAAGTAAACCGCCAACAGTTAGACAATAATTGGCAATATAAGCTCCTCTAACGAAAACGGTCACTCTCATGTGTGGGAAACATGCCTTTATATGCACCACCTCCGATCAATCAAGGTATGTGTTCGTTTTGACTCAAATTCCCCCACTTATATCTGATACTGACTAGATTGTCGGAATCCTTGCAGGAACACTACCGTTCTCTCCTTAACCATTGTTTCGGTGATCCGCCTCAGGTCCTGTTTATTGGCATAACCACCATCTGATCTGTTCCATATATTTAACTCTGAAGGTTTGTTTCCGAACATTGTATATCAGAAGCTAGTTGTGTTTTTATATGTTGAGAAATTAAGAAACAATTTTAGAATGGTAAACATTTAATAGATTACTCATCTTTGTCAAAAGTTTATTTATATAAAAGTCATGGTTGCAAGTTGAAAAAGATGAGTAGGGACCATTCTTACAAAACATCATGGAGGATGAAACCTTTGATACCATGTTATATCTTCATTCTTATAATTCTTATAATAAATTCAAATCTTAGAATCCTCTTTCTTTTTTTATTCCTTGTTTTCTCATTCTCCCGTTATAATATAACTATTTAGGGATTTAACATTAACAATTGAGTACTTTCCCATCAATAATTGTTGATTGTTCAGATATCCATACCTGAGCATTAGCTGAATTGTTATTGACTTGGCTTAGATGTTCATACATGAGCATTAGTTTACACCAGATGTCTATACTTGTGCATTGATCTACGGCTCACCTCATATGTCCATAACTGAGCATTGGTATATGCCTTAGATGTCCATACCTTAGCACGAAAATGGCGAGTTAACATCCCTATTATTCCGCTTGGATTGGTCTATGCTTCAAATGCCTATACCTATGAACTACATAGTCTTTCAATTCTCCATCACATCGGGAGATGCGTGGGAGTGGGAGTCCACTCTCGGAAAGTGCAAAAATAAATAGTTTTTATTAAGTGTTTTTAACTCCTTTTTAATTCAAATATAAATTGTGTCAAAAAAAAACTCAAAATAATTTTGCACAATTAATTAGAGGTAGCGTGTTTTGAAAGGAAGTCGTGGTGTGTGTTGATACATTCTTTGTGCATATCGTCCCCTTAATCCAAAATTTGGTTCCAAAGACTAGTTTTCTTTTTCAAGGGGCTTTTCAATATTTTTCCAATTAATTGGCGAATTCATTGATCTCAAGCAATCTTCAAATTTTTGACACAGTATCGCAGTAACGAGTAGAATTTTACTGTTTTATTGCTTTTAATTCTGAAGCACTATGTGCAATTTACATGTCTAGCTGTTATTTTGTCCTATTGAGGACCTTTCTAGATTTCGTGAGCTGTCAGTGCTATTAGCTGTCAGCATCATAGAATATTCCTAAGTATCGATTGTACAATTATTGGCCTATTTATAGGCAGCATTTAATGAAGGAAAGGCATCAATCATTACAACAAAATATTCTCTTATCTCTTATATTTAGAAACCCTAGCTCTTAGGCTCTCTACTCTGAGTTGTATTCTCCACATTACAGCTCTAGTAGCTTGCCAGTGTTGCTACTGGCGCCTACGCCCTAGCAATCATGTTCACAATATCCCTCAATCGAGCACCTGCGCCTAGTTCTGTCTGGTTCTTGTGACAATTTTTCGATCGCTACACTTGTGTATTTGGTTCCGTGATCAATAAAGTTGATTTTTGATAGAACTGACATGAAACATAATATGATTTGTATTGAAAATTTATTTTTGTCAATTTTTATTGTTTGGACAATTTAAATCAACATTGTTTTTGGGTGTACAATTATTAAAGTAGACTCTAACTTCAACTCATCTTTGATAGAGAGAAGGGCAAATATTCTTTTTACAAGGTGACATGACTAATTGTTTTCATTTACAATCATTTTAGCCAGAAAGAAAATTTAGTTTTTTAAATTAAATGAAAGTCACAATCCTTCTAACCTAATCAAATGAGAAACAACAATGGTAAACTTGAGTTTAGGTCTCCACACACTTTTGGTTGGCGACATCTTTGATATGTTTTGTTTTTATTAATCTGGCCTTATTTGGCTTACTGGTAGTACTGGATATGTGAAGAGAGGAAGAAGCAGAGGGTCACATGGGCTGGCGTTGGAGCTGGAAAGAGACTCGCCCACATCAACATCGAATACATCGTCGTAAACTTCATCATTGAGTTTTTGAAACTTGCTTCAATGTTCCAAACCCAGCTAGTCTGCTACATTATTTGCCACATAGATGCCCCTATTATTTTCGTTCATTATAGAACCAAACAAGGTTCTGATGTTCATCATCCGTGTCAAGTAGCTAGCTTGTCCTTTTCTTATATAGAGTTACATGAAATATACGATGTGCATATCCAATGTCACTCATACTGGTCTGCTATTTTCTTATATCAAATTTAATTTATTCACATTTTTTATAAGAAGGGGTTACCCTAAAATTGAAGTATAAGCCTATCTCTCTCTAATTGAGTTAATTTGGAAAAATTGTTAGTTGTAAGGCTTGTGATTTATTTTGTAATCTCTGCATGTGATAGCCATATATAACAATTATTTTAAAATTTTAATGTATATTGTCCTTACTTATTCAAGTCTTAGATATACCACACATATACTCTATCCGTCCCATTTTATTTGACATTTAAGACTGTAACACATACACTAAGAAAAATAATTAATTGTCCAAAATTCTTGATAATTATCTATGTTTTACTAATATGCCCCTGTTTATTCCATCTCTCTTAATAATCAACAAGTATTGAAAAAAGAACATTACATTAATGCTTCAAGATTATTAATGATTCACTGGAATTATAAAAAGTCAAGTAATATTAAACAATTTTTTTCTCTCATATTTGTAAATAACAAGAGGGGAATTAACATAAAGACATCCCATGGGACATACTCATCGACGTCCAATCTAGAAAGCCACGGTGATTCTTTAGAATAGGATAGTCCAATCTCAATAGACCACCTAATTGGACAAAAGGCAGCAAAAAGTTAGAGTAAGGGAAAAGCAATTGCATCTACAACACCCTTTGTAGATTTGATTAGTATGGAAAATGCCGCATATAGAAAACCAATTGTCATAGCTAAAGTAGCTGAAGCGAAGTTGGTTGAGATCACACTAGGGTTTTCTGAAATTTTCATAAAGGACAGATCAAATATGAATGATGAGCAACTTCAAGCTCATGAATTAACTATGTGAAGCTATTAGATTAAATTAGAGAAATGTAAGGAATAATGTAATTTTAATTATAATGTATTTTTTAATAAAATTTCACTCTCCCTCGAAAATTTTATTCGTTACCACGTTTCCCCCCTTTGTTTCTTCCCCCCTCTAACCTAGGATTCCCATTCTTTCACCTCTTTCATTCTGCGTTCCAATTGTTCGTTGCTGTGAAGCCGCAACTCCTAAGGCAAACAAAACCAACCCTTCGAGTCACTCTCCACATGAATTGATCTCTCCATTTTTGCTTCTCCGAGTTCTTCAGGTTGAGGTTAGGTTTTCTCAGTTTTTCTCGTTGGTTTTCTGTTTTCTCTCTTCACAAGTTGAGGTCACAATTTCTTTCTCAAAATCCTAATATTGAAACCCTTTGTAGATTTGACTTATATATGGAAAATGCCGCATATAGAAAACCAATTGTCATAGCTAAAGTAGCTGAAGCGAAGTTGGTTGTGATGACATTGGGTTTTCTGAAATTTTCATGAAGGACAGATCAAATATGGATGATGAGCAACTTCAAGCTCATGAATTAACTTTGTGAAGCTATTAGGATAAATTAGAGAAATGTAAGGAATGATGTAATTTTAATTATAATGTATTTTTTAATAAATTGTTCTAATGTTAATTAAAATGTATCTTTGTTATAAATTGCAGTAAGTTATTACTAAATTTGATATAAAACTAGCCGTTGAAAAAACTAACCGTTTGTAATAAGCGTTATAAAACTAGCTGTTGTGAAAAACTATCCGTTGTAAAAACTAACCATTTTAAAATTTACAAAAAATATTTTTCTTGCACTTTTTAAAAATAAAATTTTGTATGCGTATTAGTTAAAATAATTAAATTTAAAGAAAAATTAAATAAAAATATAAACAAGTTGTTTTAACCAATCAATATTTTAGTAAAAACTAGTTGAGTAAATTATGCATTATGACCCACAAAAAAGTAACTAATTCACCATATAAGCTCCCATTGAAGATGCACTATATAATCTATCTACCTGCCACTGCCAAGCCCCAATATTCACCACCTTGCTTCTTCTTACTCTATCTACTTACCACTGTGCCTTTTGGCTCAGCTCAATAAAGCAACACTCCACTCGAAGTTCAAGCTTTAGTTCAAAGAGGAAGCTAGCTCTACTCTTCATGTGGGTTTAGCAAAGGGTTGCTTACAGAGATTTTTTGGCATTCTGTCCACCTCCACTCTCACTTCCTAGCTACGTACGGAGGTGGACATACTGCCAACTGACCTGTGTTGGCTTCTCTTTGTAAAGCCTTCGTGAATTTGCAATATATACATCTCTCTTTACTCCCCATAGCTACTTCTGCAAGGTATAAATATAGATAGAAGACCTAACACTAATACAAGCTTGCTTTCCAGCCCTTTCTTTCTTCTTTTTGCCCTTATTTATTTGTTGTGTTTCTCCATCTTAATATATACTAACTCACTACTATCCCTTTTGATGTGATTTGATGGATATGCTGCTTATGAAACAGTTTTTCTGTTATCTGAAATTACCATTAGAAGATAGGACTGCATCTTTTTTCTTCTCCAAAAATATACTATATGCTTGTGTTTCTGCAGGTTTTCTATATACAGATCGAATCAGAGAGAGGAAGAAATTAAATTAGCACACCTTATTTACTTTTCTTTTACTCCTACATATATAATTTTTAGCTGGGGTAGTGTACTCGTTCCATCTTGTATTTTACTTGTATATATATAAAACCCTAGTTTCAGCTTTCCCGTTGCTTCTTCTCCTCCTTACTTGGTTTCTTTATTCTTCCCATCAGGCAGGCCTCAATGTATCTGTGTTACACAAGTTTCTTTTAGATGAATAAAAGCTTTCATTAATTTTTTTCCTTGGATCTTGTTTACAAGAGATCTCAGATCAGATCACTATATTATAGAGGTTTTGTGTGATTTAATTGAGAGTTACAACAATATAAACTGAGTGGTTGCAACCACTTGAGAGATATTCGAAGGTTGTTGTATACACCAAACAGCTAGGAGTAAAGGAAAAACACAAACGGCTAGTTGACTAAGGATTAATTAACAAAGTAATTAAAGCTAGCAGCAAGAAAATAAGAACAGATAACTATTTGAAGACAGCTTGCTTCACTTGGTAGCTAGCTAGCTAGGTTGGGAGGAAATTCAATAATATTAAATTCAATAATTATGTTGATGTTGCAGAAAAGATATTTGCCTTTTCAAAATGGATCACAACATAATTTGAAGGAGATATTCGATCTGACATATCTTTCTTTTATGTTGTTGATGTTGATCATCATGCCTGCTGGTGCTCGAGGCAGATATATTAGTAGTATGTTTATAATAGCTAGGTGTAAGCATTAATTTGATGGTGTTAGTACATAGCTACTAGGCTTGGCTCCACGAGGTCTCTCTGAACCAACGTTAGGCTCATGATTGCATATTGACACTCACTCACTCCTTCATAGCGCGTGAGTGATCTCCATATTCCAAACTCATCATCATCACTACTACTAGTAGTAACGCCTATCTATCTCCATAATCAAGATAGTAGCAGTACGTTCAGTTTTTAAGGAATTCAAATTTGAAATTAATATTTCTCCATTATTTAATTAAGTAATGTCATGTACCTTGCTGCCTTTTCGGGTCAATTCGGCGGGGCTGACACAACACAAAGTGCGGCTTAAAGCGAACTTTGAAATGAGGCTATTTGTTGTTTAGTGATAATATTTTATAAAATTTTATTTCTATTTAACTTGATCTTTCGAGCTTTTCGTGATTTGAAATTATTTAACAAACTATTTTAATCAATTTCACTTAACATTTCTTTTTCAATCAATAATAAAGCTAATTCATTTAATATTTATCGAGACATTGTTGATCTTTAATAAGATTATTTAAGTAAAAGGATCCATCAGTTACTGAGAGAGAAGAAAAAATAGTACTACTGGCAACAATAAGGGAATTCAAAGGAAGGATCGGTCCAACAGACTCAAATAAATAAAAATGGTTTTGATAAAAAATTAAATAAAAATTGTTGTAATGTAAGGAAGGACTTATAAGACCCAAATTCTTTTTCTTGGGAACTAAATAACGCAAACCACTGCTCTACCAAAAAGCTAATATTTCAATAGTGCTAGTTACAATAACAGCGGGATTTTTATGCACAATAAATGTAGTAGGTTAACCAGTTCGGCTACAATGAACTAGCAATTACATACTAGTATTAATGTATATTGAGTGAAATGGAGACCCCTTTTTCTTTGATAAAAAATTTTGTTTTTTGAGGCCCCAAGCCCTTGCTTGGGCCGCGGGCCGGCCCTGGCTTCAAGATTGCATTTGGTAGGGCTTCTGTTGGATCGGATCTCTGTGTGTTTTGAGCGAGAGATATCTGCAACGACCCTTCGACGCTCAAGTCAATAGAGAATCCTAGAGTATGCAGGTTAGAGGGTATACCTTGTGTGGCTATGCAAGTCTGTATTTATAGAGATGCGGATCATCTCTAAGCAGTTTGATCGTTTGGGTAAATTTGATTCTGAGTCGTCGATGCCGGATGGATTGGGCTTATCTAAACTCATACAGGCGCATAGACCTCATGGCCCAATATGCAATGTTGGGTTATGGATATGGATCGTTGACATTGGCTTGGTTCGAATCCAGCACGCTTAGTGGGCCTCATACCTCAGTCCAAAACAAGTAACCACTAATATCCCCCCATAAAAATACTGGTGAAGATTTGAAAAATGGTTCTAACCGGATGTAAGTGTGTGAGATTAAGGTTTTTCTAAAACAAAACTACAAAGCGGTAAATGTGGTTAACTAGGCATTGTAAATAAAGATCATCATCATATGAGTTGAAAGAGAAATGTGGTATTCGAAGTCGAAGGGCATTCAATTATCACCTTGGTTGGTGGTCTGGCTCTCTCAAACTTGCTGGACACAGTAGAGTACTGAGTCTCTAGCATTCTGAATTTGGTTCAAGTGCGTACTATTTCAGAGTCTCGAGAATTTTACCTTAATTCATCATTATGCCATGGACCTGCTTGTATAGTAAAATATGGAGTAAAAAGTAGTATGAATTATTTTTGTCCCAGCAGATGTTATAATTAGACACGGCCTTTTTGAATAGGACGCAGCGTTTGCAGGAAATGATGAATGGAGGAACACTTTAATTAAACAACCTTTTTCATTGTTATGATGCTATGGGTTCATATGGAAGTGGTATGTAAGATTGCAATTTTATGTGCATGCTTTCTCCATTATTGCAGTACATATACACTCCTTTTCGGACTCTAGGGTCTTCTCTTTTCTGTACATGAATTAATGTGTATGCATATAATGTCTTTATTTGTCCTCTTAGTATCGGAAGAACAAAAGTTAAATCAACACAGTTGGCCTATTGACTTATGTACTTTGGGACATGGAGGTCGATCTAATACTCTTAGGTTTGATTCTTGTAGTGGATAAATTCGGTGTTAGTTAGTACAAAATTTAATCCTAAGTACAAGCAGAGATTAGTCTTTCATTGAAAGCGTTGAGACGGTAATCAACAATGGTCTGAAAAAAGAAGAAGAAAAGAAGTTGTATTCTATTTTCATCATTTCATTTTACATGAGTTTTCTAGTATATTTATTTGGTATATGAAAGAAAATAAGGGAAATAGAAAAGATTGGAAAGAAAGAGAAAATGAATAGGAAATAAGACAACCGATTAGTTGTTTGGTATGAAAGAAAATGATAAGAAAAACTTGTTCAAAAAGACAAATATATTTCTTAAATATACAACCTTTTGAAAATTTAATTTTTTTGACAAACTTATTTTGAATATTTAATTTCCTGTTGATGGAGTTTTTAGATATTTAATTAAGAACATAGAAAGTGTTTAATAAAATAAATTTCTTATTTGGTGTTTTTAGACATTTGTTAGTAACTAGTGTGTATGACCCGTGCGATGCACGGGTATACAATATATTTGTATGAAGTACGTAGAATTAAATTAGTAATTCAACATTTATTTATTATGGTATTTATATACAAATAGCGTAAATTATCTAAATTTTTTAATTAACATTAACAATATTCACTAATTAGAATGCAAGTTTATAATCGAAAATATTCAATAACTAAAATAAGGATTTTTTTATATAAAAATAAAATAAAAGTATGGATAGTTTATATAGACTATTGGTGCAAAGGTAGTTTAAACCGTCAACGAATCACAAATTGACATGTCATTAAAAACGATACCGTCTTGTCTAAACTACGTGAAAGTCATCTAAATCGTGACATGTGATTAGTTGTCGGTGTAAAGAACTATTTTTGCATCGACCGTGCATAGCAATAGGAAAAGAAAAAGCCATAGGGAAATAAATGGGTGTATTGAAAATGCATGTCTAAATTAAAATTTTAAAATTAAAAGTCTTAAATAATGAGATGTTGACAAATCTCTATTGTGTTGATGAGTTATTTATCAAATTTTTAGTTATATTAATTCTTATCGATAGTGTTATGGTGAGACTTTTGACCGTATATACCTCCTTTTTTCACATCTATTCGCACCCCACAATGGCCCAATATCAAAGGGCCCAATCCAAACATCAAGGGCTCAGATCGAGCCACGAGATCGGAATACTTTGATTCGTTGGGACAAACCCCACCACACTCTATAAATACAACATTCAATGCCTCATTAATGGTAAGCATTCTCACATTTATTACTCTGTTAAGACTACCTCACTGACTTAAGCGTCGGAGTGACTTTGCAGGTACAACATCAGCTAGGATCGGATACACTCATTGGCCAAGGACATCAACCACTAACTACCTCGGACCATCATTCAAGGTCGGAAATACTGTGCAGAACATTGGTGACCATAGTGGGAGATCTTAAACTCAAGATCCTCTCCCTTCACCTTGATCAATGACGACTCGAAATCTTCGTTCGAATGCTAACAGCCTCGCGGCGGGCATCCCCCGGAGCCAATTCTGAGACCGGTCATCCCTCAGCAGGCCGAACCTCAGCCAACCCCGGAAGGATTTGTGCAAGACCTTCCGAACTCTACTCAAGCGAAAATTCAAAACCTAATCCCGAACTTCGTTTTGGTCACAGGAAGCTCCCCAAGGAACCGTCTATCTCCTCCTCTACCTCCACTTCCTGTCCCGGCCGATGCTGTTCAACAGTTCGTCCTACTACTGAACCGACATGAAGCGGCAAACCAAGAAAGGAGCTACCGATTTACGGATCTAGAAGGACAAGTGGCGGAACTCCGGGCCCGGAATATTTCGGATCAGTTCTCACCCGATCCGGACTCCCCCGAAAGAAGAAATCCGGCCCGAAGACGCCACCGGTCTCCACCCAGAAGACGACACTACCATCGCTCTCCTCCTCATTGGCTCAGAGGGAATGGTTCGTGTTCTCCTCCAGCCGGAGTCTACGTTGAAGAGGCAGAGGCTGATTACTCACCTCAAGTTCATTCTTCTCTGGCATCTTCTTCTCCTAGGCGACGTTCAAAAGTAGAGAATATTCACCTCGCAAATATCGTCCTCAGGACCGCAGCTGGTACCCCGACCCTCACCATCGGTATGGATCTCCACCTCGGGCTCAAATGACCAAGCGCAAAGGCCCTTTTACGGAAAGAATCAACCGCTACCCGGTACCCAGATATCTTGAAAAACCACCAGAAGGCTTGAAGACCTATGACGGGACAAACGATTTGGACAGACATTTAAGTTATTTTGACATAGTAATGCAGTTAAAGTTATTTTGACACAGTTATTTTGACACATTTAAGTTATTTTAACAAGGAGGCAGTTCAAGTCCGGAACCTCGACGATGCCTTCTGAGTTTACTTTATGGGGATGGGGCTGCGCCCCGGAAGCCCGTTCAAGAAACACATCAACACTTGGGAGCCAGAGAACCTCCAAGATTTCCTCCAGCTATCCCAATGTTTTATCAATGAAGAAGAAAGCGCCATGACCGATAAAGAACCACCGCTGGTCGAACCATCTAGACCCCAAAATGAAAAAGATCAAAAGAACGACAACCGAGGCAACAGGGATCCCCGACCTCGGAACCGTCATCAATTTTATACCGAGCTCAATGTCACTCAGGCCCAACTTTTGGGTGAATGCTGGAACACAGAATTTAGAGACGAAAAATTCCCAAAACCACTCACCCACAGACCGGGTCAACGTTCCAATAAATACTGCCAATATCACCGGAGTAACGGTCACGACACCAACCACTGCAACGCCTTGAAAGATGACATTGAGGATATGATTAAAAAGGGAAAACTAACCAGCTATGTAAACAAACCCGGGCGACAAGTTGCCGAGATTAACGAAGAGCGGGAGCAGCGCCCAAAGCAAGGGGGAGATCAAAGCCGAATCCGATGACGACGAGCTTGATTCGAGGAAATCAAAAGGACGGTCAGTAATGATGATGATCGCAGGAGGTTTTTCCCACGAAGAATTCGGGAAAACAATGAAACGAAAGTGGAAGGAGCTACTGAATGTAGCCTCAACCTCGGTCACACCAACCCCTTCAAACCGACCTCCTTTATCTTTTAGAGATGAAGACCTTCTAGATGGGAAGCCCAACAAACACGTACCACTCCTAGTCACGGTCGTAATTGCTAATAAGGAGATTAGAAGAATTTTGGTCGATCAGGGAAGTTCGTCCGACATTATCTTTCTCGACCTAGTGGAAAGAATGGGAATCGATAAAGAAGACATCGCTCCTTACCGAGGATCCGCACTATCAGGATTCAACGGATCTCGGACTAAACCTCTTGGACGCCTGGAACTGATGGTTTCCTACGGTGAAGAACCCTTGGTAAGGATCGTCAAAACAAAATTCCTCATCCTACCGTCTGAGTCAATCTACAACTGTATCATTGGGAGACCGACTTTGGGAAGGCTCGGAGCAGTAACCTCCACCACTCACTTAAAAATAAAATTCCACTCCCTCTGTAACAAGGTGATTACCTTAAACTCAGATCTTGAATCCGCTTCAAGATGTTTCTTCTTGTGGACAAAAGCAGAAAAAAAGGCTCAAGATAAAGAAGGGGTTCCCCCTGTGATGACAAAAAAAGAAGAAGTTGGAAGAAGATCCGCCGAAGTTAACTTAACTGACTTGGATGCGAGATACGACCCGGACAACTCAGAAGAGGAAGATGCTGATGACTTGGCCAAAGAGCTCAAAAAGAAAATGAGGAGACCCGAGCCAGATGGGGAATCCATCGAAGTACAACTCGGAGACGACCCTGCTAAAACAGTAAAAATTGGAGTGAACCTCTCCGAAGAGGTGAAAATCAACCTCACTCACTGTTTGAAAGATCATGCTGATCTTTTTGCTTGTTCGGCAGAAGACATGCCTGGAATCCCGCCAGAAGTCGCATGTCACCAGCTCGCCGTTAATCTAGAAGCAAAATGGGTCGCCCAAAGGAGACGAGCGCAAAGTGGAGAGAAGGCTGTGGCGCCGCAAAAGCTGTTGAAGATTTAATCAAAGCAAACTTCATAACAGAGGTCAAGCACGACTTGGTTGTCAAACCCGGTACTAGTTAAAAAGAGCAACGGTAAATGGCGTATGTGCATCGATTATACCGACCTAAACAAAGCCTGTCCAAAGGACGCCTTTCCGATCCCGAGTATTGATCACCTCGTCGATAATGCCTCGGGTTTCCGCCTACTATCTTTTATGGACGCATATTTCGGTTACAATCAGATCGCCATGTTCCCTCCCGATCAAGAGAAAACTGCTTTCATGATGGACCAAGGTAACTTCGCCTACCGATTTATGCCCTTCGGCTTGAAAAACGCCGGCGCCACTTGTCAAAGAATGATGAACAAAGTATTCCAAAGACAGATAGGCAAGACCGTTGAAGTCTATCTTGATGACATGATTGCAAAAAGTGAACAGGAAAACACTCACGTAGCAGACCTTCGAGAAATTTTCGCAGAAATCAAGAAAAACAACATGAGGCTAAACTCGGAGAAATGCACTTTTGGTGTCCGAGCTGGAAAGTTCCTCGGTTTCTACTTAATGGAAAGGGGGATTGAAGCAAACCCAGAAAAATGTCGATCCGTGGCTGAAATGCGAACGCCGACTTCCAAAAAGGAGGTCCAAAAACTCAATGGCATGATCGCCGCTTTGTCCCGTTTCCTATCAAATGCAGCATTTAAATCTCTCCCATTATTCAAACTTTTGAAGAAAGAAAAGGAGAAGGAAGAAGGAGAATTCAACTGGAAAAACGAGCAAGACGAAGCTTTGCAACAGCTCAAAAAAGCACTTTCGGAGCCTCCAATCCTAACTCGCCCGTGCGAAGGAGAAACTTTATACTTATATCTGTCAATCTCGGAGGAAGCTTTAGGCGCCGTCCTCATCCGGGAAACGCAGGCCGGTCAAAGTCCTGTTTACTTTGTAAGCAAAGCTCTCCAGGGACCCGAATGCAGGTATCAACAAGTAGAAAAGATCTCCCTCGCCTTAGTCATCGCAGCTCAACGCCTCCGACCATATTTCGTGGCTCACCAGATAGTCGTACGTAACAACTATCCAATAAGGCAGATTCTACATCGGTCCGACCTTGCCGGAAGAATGATTAAATGGGCAGTAGAACTATCTGAGTTTGGAATCAAGTACGAGTCTCGTACGACAATGAAGGCCCAAGTTCTAGCCGATTTTGTGGCAGAAATGATTCCCGCCGATCCTGTTAATGACATCTGGACTTTACACGTTGACGGGTCTTCCAACCCCAAAGGAAGCGGCACAGGTTTGATGTTGGAAAGCCTGGATAACATTGTCATTGAAGTCTCCCTTACCTTCGCTTTCCAAACAACTAACAATCAAGCAGAATACGAGGCTTGCATCGCAGGTCTACGATTGGCAATTGACCTACGAGTCACTCAGGTCAATCTGTACACAGATTCACTTTTGATCGTTTCACAAATCAACAATCAATTTGAGACCAAGGATCCGACCTTGCAGAAATACCAACTTCGAATACGAGAATTTCTCGTACAATTCAAAACGGCTGAGGTAAAACACGTCCCCAGGGCGGAGAATCAAAGGGCGGATACCCTATCAAAACTCGCCAACACCAAGGTCCCCAGTAATCACCGGACGGTCATCCAAGAATTGCTCCGAAGACCTAGTATCTCTCTTGATCCGGTTTATATTTCTACAATTTGTGTCATTGAGGAGAGCCAAAGTTGGATTACTCCAATATTGGAATACATCGAAACAGGAACCGAGCCTCTAGACTCGACTGAAGCGAAAATCGTCAGAAGAAAAGCCTCGGCCTTCTCAGTCATAGATGATACGTTATATAGAAGGAGCCTCTCCACACCATTGTTAAAATGCATCGAAGGAGAGCAAGCGGACTTCGTCTTAGCCGAAATTCATGAAGGAATATCTGGACAACATCTTGGCGCCCATTCCCTAGATCGAAAGGCCCTACGTGCAGGATATTATTGGCCGACCATGGAAGGCGCTGCTAAGAACTACATAAAGAAGTGCAAAAAATGCCAAATCCACGCCAACATTTACATCGCTCCACCAACCGAGCTCCGAAGTCTATCCTCGACATGGCCTTTTGCACAATGGGGGATAGATCTCCTAGGACCATTCTCAACTGCTCCAGGCCAAAACAAGTTTCTCATAGTAGCAATTGATGATTTTACCAAATGGATTGAGGCAGAACCCTTAGCCACTATCACTGTAAGGAACTGCATAAGATTTTTCAAAAAGAACATCATGAGTAGATTCGGGATCCCCGAAATAGTTATTACTGATAATGGAACTCAGTTCGCCGACAAAGGTTTCAGGAAAATGATGTCCGACTTTAAAATCAAGCATCATTTCACGTCGGTAGAGCACCCGCAAACCAACGGTCAAGTAGAAGCAGCCAACAAAGTACTCCTTAATGGTTTGAGAAGACGACTGGACGACGCTAAAGGAAATTGGGTAGAAGAACTCCCATATGTTCTCTGGGCTTACAGGACCACCTCTCAAAGCTCTACGGGAGAAATGCCATTCCGGCTCTCTTATGGCAGCGAGGCGGTCATCCTGGTGGAAGTCGGCGAATTAAGTGGAGAGCGACGAATCCCAAAACTCCAACTGAAAACTACCAATCTTTAAAAGAAGAACTCGATCTCATCGACGAAGTTCAAGGACGAGCCACACTCCGAGAAGCCATCATCAAACAAGGGGTTGCAACCCGATACAATGCTAAGGTCGTCCCCAGAGATTTTGAATCCGGCGACTTAGTACTTTGAAGAGCCGACGTGGGCTTGAAAAATGCTTCCCAGGGGAAGTTAGCACCCAATTGGGAAAGGCCTTAACGTGTTAAAACTAAGACCGGTACAGGGGCTTTCAAATTGGAGATACTTGACAAAAAGGAGATCCTCCGAACTTGGAACGCCACAAAGTTGAAAAGCTATTACATTTAAACAAAAAGTTGAAAACCGGTACAGGGGAAGTTAGCACCCAATTGGGAAGGGCCTTACATTTAAGGACACCGCTGTTTGCGTGTGCCAATTTTGTGTAAAATGTACTTCCTTCCATTAATCAAAAACGGCAGCAATGCCTACGTTCCACACTTATCTTTTTTGATCCTATCAAAATTATAATAATGTACGAACTAACTCTCCTCCTTCGGAAGAGACTACTTGGGACCGACCCTTTGAGATCAGAAAACGTGACTAAAAAGCATTCCAGACTATATAAAACGACAATTACGACAACGAGAATATAAAAGTCATTCAAGGAATCAAGTTTCCATAAAGAAGGTTAAATTCATTACAAACATCTCGGATACGGTCGAGCCCTCAAGTTTGGTAAATAAGCCTAGACTATTACAACTTGACAAAGCTCCGAGTTTATGCATGATTCTCTATATAAACCCAGAAGTCTTACAAAAGAGAAGGTCTGGAAACGAATCAGGCGGACTTGGGGTAAACCACGGTCTTCACATTGGTTTTGATGTCGACCTTTAAAATCCGATCACCCTCAATCTCATGATCCACGTTTAGAACGGCTTTGTCAAGATTGAGGGAAGGGTAGAAAAGTGCAATCTGACTGAGTGCAAGATCGAAACCATCCCCCGCCATTGCGAGAGCAAGATCAGCTACTATCTGCGCTTCCTTCTTAGACTTTGCCAGTTCAGCACGGGTTTGAGCAAGCTCACTCTCCAACGCCGTGTGTCGGTCTTCCGAGGTGGAACTAGTCTCAGTCTTGTTCTCCTCAAATTTCTGCAAAGATATTTTCAGCTCTTGAATCCGACCCTCCAACCTTCGAATTGTTTCCTCATCATTTTTCTACTCATCCTCAAGCTCTCTGATCCGATCATTCAGCTGTTGGATACGAGCAGTATTATCCTCGACTTGCATCTTAGCAGAATTATGGGACTTTTCAAGATCGTCCGCATAAGCCTTCAACGTCTTCAAGTCACTGAGGGTGTTGCCAAGAAGTTTGTTCTTTTCGGCCAGTTCTTTCAGAGCATTAAACAACTTGGCACGCTCGGTGGTTACCAACTCTGAAACGAGTAAAAATTTAAAGTCATTAACGTAGGTGACAGTATAACAAACGAACTTTGGAAGAACTACCTTACCTTCTTGACGGTGTTCCAACTCCTCCCTCTGCAGTTTGGTAACGTCCGCCAAATGAACAAAGAGCTTCGCGGTCGCACTGACAGGATCGGTGAGATATTCCTCCATATTTTTTCCTATAAAGGTCGCATCCACAGGAACAGGGGTTACTTTCCTAGAAGATTTGTGCTTCCTAGAAGACTTAGGATCGCCTTGTAGCACCCCCTTCTTCTTCTTATCCACGGTTTGCCGAGCTATTTTGGGCTATTTGGTAGAGGCTCCCTCATCCACTGGTTTTCTCTTACGGAGTTGAAGATCGCCCCCGGGATTCTCCAACTGTTCCTCATGGACGGTCCTGATAGGGGAAACATGGACGGCAGCACTAAGGTCAGGAGCACCTTGTGGAACCCCTTGGTTTGCAGGCTCGCCTTCCACAGCCTCCAGGTTCTGCAACGCCATTCTTTTCAACATAGCAATCCTACTCCCTGCCATCGTATCTGAAAACAAAGAGTGACAGGACGAGTCAATATACTTGACAAAAACTAAAGTGTAGAAAAACAAATCATAAATTGACAATTCAAAGATGACCTTACCTAGAACTCTCATAACCTTTCTTTTGGTGGCACACTTAACCATGCGATCGGCAGGAATACCTCAGTATTTATGTTTGGTATAAGGAACTTGGGCAGAGATAAACAACAGTATGTCTCTGGTCAGAATGTCGGCACGACACAGATGAGACTCACCGACATGGTAGGATCCCGGAGTACGGTTATAATGTCCAAGGCTCCTATGGGAAACTTGGTAGACTCCAAAGTCCGCCCGTCCGGACTGAACTTGCCCGCATAGTCAATTGCTTCACTATTCACCGGTTCCACGAAATAGAAGAGCTCTTTCCATCTCCCCTTCAGCGAATCTGAGTAAGCCAAAAAAATCTTAGCACCCCTTTTAGACCGAAGGCTCACATGCTCCCGAGCATTCCCTTCATCACCTTTTTAATTATTCCTGTTTACCTCGAACAAATGAAAGAACAGGTCGGCTGACACTGGACGATCATGCGCAAGGCACATCAGTTCGAATGCTCGGAGAAATGCCCAAGCGTTGGGATGAAGTTGTGAAGGTGCCAAATCCAACCTCGCCAAGACAGTTTGTTGAAGGTTAGTGAAGGGAGGTCGGATATGCATATCCGACACCAGAACGTCGTACATGACAAATTTCAAAGACCCTGGCCAGGTCGCAGCATGCTCATCAGATTTCATGCCTTCGACATTCCAAAGTCGACCTCGAATGGATAACTTGTTTACGATAGCGCTCATATCTTCACCAGCTTCGTAAAGAGACTTGGTTTCAGTAACGGAAGATGCAACCCAGTTGAGAATGTGAGGAACGTTCACATCATAAGGCATAGGAAGATCAATTCTTCCTGGGCCAGTACTGGAGTAACCATCGGTCAAAGCAGTAGAACGGTCATCATCCTCGGCATCTTCATCCTCGTCAACCTCATCATTCCTTTGTTACGAATAGTCTTGCCGATCCTCAGCTTCTTCAGCGGGTCTTTTGCCTTTATCATCCCCGGGTTCAGTATGGCTTTTTTCCTTGTCTCGGAAGTTGACTCGGAATCCGACTCTGAACCTTCCACCTCCTGAGTATGGGAGGACCCTTGTTCATCATCGGATTGAGTTTTTTCAGAAGAGTCTAACACCACCATAACTACGTCGGCCTGGTTATCTTTCTTTTTCACCCACGATAACCATGTCCTCAGAAGATTGCTCTCCGCCATCAGGTTCGTTAGTGGTATCCTTAGGGGAATGGCGATCGACCTCAAGGTCATCCTCCACTTGTTCGCTGGTTGGAGCAGAATCAGGATGGTATTGAACTTCGGGAATAACGGGGGCGCCTTCAGAGCGACGACCTTCAACACTTTCTCCTCCAGAAGCCATCACTTTTTCTAATTGCGGGGGCTGCTGTGAAATTTGCCTACGGGTTTGTTTGGTAACCGCCAGTTCAATACCTGCAGGAATGGGGGCATAGAGAAGTCAAAACTAACGACCTAACGGGTCCATGCCGAGTTTGAAACCCATTCTGTGACGTCTAAACAAATGGGGGTGAGTCCGACTTAAAAAGAAACGGGGACGAGACTGATTTAAAAAAGAAAAACACAACAAACAGTTAAAAAGGAATAGAACTAACCTCGCCCAAAAGAAGCTCTCGCCGATATTCTCTTGCGGAACTCAAGCATTTGAACCCACTGGAACGGAGAAACTCTAGCCACTATCTACCAGATCAACAAACTCAAACTCGAAAAATAAAGATCGGTATGCAGAGCAAATTGAAAAACAGGAGTAAATGAGGGAAGCTGAACCTCTTTTTATAGTGGGCCTCATAGAACTGGATTGGGCCTAAATCGAATCGACGCATCCCATCAATAGCCTTCAAAGCATGCGCACGCCTACCAAAGCGTCACCATCATTAGCCACCATTGGGAAACGTGTTCTGACAGGTGCAATAAATGCAAAAGCGCAAAAAACGAAACGTCACCTTTAAAAATGTTACAACGGTCGAGTCACTGTTACAAAGCAGACTCGACTTCGGTAAGTCCTTCATCGGTGAGTCCCTTGTTCATCAAACATCGGACAGTTAAGATCACCTTCCCATCTCATCGCAACACCTAAAGAGTTATAGCTCATCCAGAGGTCGGTAAAAACACATCGTAAGCTCGTCAACAAGTCAAGATCGCCTCTAAGACGACCAGACTTGGGGGGCAACTGTTATGACTTTTGACCGTATACACCCCCTTTTTTCACATCTATTTGTACTTCATAAGGGCCCAATATCAAAGGGCGCAATCCAAACATCAAGGGCTCAGATCGAGCCACGAGATCAGACGGCTCTGATTCGTTAGGACAAACCCCACCACACTCTATAAATACAACATTCAATGCCTCATTCATGGTAAGCATTCTCACATTTATTACTCTGTTAAGACGACCTCACTGACTTAAGCGTTAGAGTGACTTTGCAGGTACAACATCAGCTAGGATTGGATACCCTCATTGACCATGGACATTAACCACTAACTACCTTGAACCATATACACCCCCTTTTTTCACATCTATTCGCACCCCCTTCAATCCTGGACAAAATGTGTCAAAGAAATGAAAAATAAATTCTTTAATGTTGAGTGCATGTAGAAATTAAAAAAAGGATAATTCTAACCTTAGAGTTGGGTTCCCAACATAGGGCCTTGGTAATCAGGGAGCATATTGCCATTGTAGGCATTGTTGAGGCATATTGTGCTTGTAGTCATCATTGAGGTTCAAATTTTATTGCAAATCAGTCGAAATGTTCAGAGGGAAGAAACAAAAGAGAGCAAACATCAGTGGAGATCCGAAGGGGATAGCAGAGTTTGCGATAGACCTATGGAGAAAACAATGTGCGTTGGGGGTTGGGTTTCTTCTGGGTTTGCATAGACGAATAACAGTAATCAAAATCGTGACAACAAAAATCACTTATATAGAGATCACTACAAATTAATTATTAATTGTTTAATAAGTTTGGGTTTAGCGATAGTTATAGCACACCTACATAATTTAAAAACAAAATATGCAGAAAAGTATAGAGTTTTTAAGATATATAAGAGACAACATATTTGCCTCCTTCAACAACGCATCTTTATTATACTAAACCATGGAAAAGTTCATGTAACTGTCCACATCAGAAATACGTCAGATATTACGTCAGATTCTGACAAACTCCATGTCAGCATGAACACTGTTCATTGGCTTCATGTCAGCATTACACACATATCCTACGGTTGAGGTTTGTCCACTGTCCAACGTTTCCAAGATCAACGGCTGACGTTTATTAAAATTACGGCTGCCTGTTGGAAGGCTAGGATTGCAGAGAATTAAAAGCATCTCATAATCAACGGCTGCAATTTGTTAACTTGGAACCAAATGATCCCTGACATTAATTCAGACGATAACAAAATTAGTAAAATCCCTAAAAAAGTGGATGAAGCTTTAGCATTGAAATGTAAATTAATTGCCTGATTCTTCAATCCCTTTAAATCAGGGAGCGGTATCCCCCAATGAAAGCTGTTATAGGCTATTACAAACCATCTCAAAAAAAAAAACATAATCAGACCATTTAAATACCATAAAATGTTGATATCTCTTTAATCTTTAGTTTACACGTCCCCAGCCAAAACCCCATGAAAATAGGATTCTTTGAATGCTTCCTTTACCATCCATTGTAAGAGACTTGGCCATAATTCCTGGAACCAAAACCTGGCAACACCAAACAACAACAAAATATAGAGTAAGTCACTATCCATCGTTTCAAAACAGATCTCTATAATGGAACTTCCCAGGTCGTTCTTTGACGATTTTCTTTTACGGTATGATTATGTCAATATTGGTTTTCTGGATACTGGCATCCAAGCTGAGGTACTATTTATGTTTAATAATTTATACTCAATAGCAAGTGTTTAACTTTAATTACTAATAGTCTGCTATCATTGATATTGTTACAGGAAGTCCCGTATGCTGTGATGGCGCATATCATCGGCATCATTTCAACAACATCGTAATACTACTCCTAACCCTTAGTCTTACATCTACTAATATTCTAAGAAGGTTATCCGTATTTATACATTTCCACGTTATTTTGTTCGAATTTTAGTGCTTACATCTAATTCGTTCTATAGTGTTGGCATTGATCTCCTTGCTCAAGATCACACCGGGACAACCAATAAAGGTGACAGATGAGTAATAATGTGATAAAAAGAGAGACAATAAGAATAAGAAATGTTAGATGAGTGTTAATTTTTAAGGGATTAGACGGCTTCAAAAATTGTGACATATATATATTCCAATAGGGGGCATTAATTTTTAACTCTTGGACAGTTGTACGTTGCTCTTTCCCGTGTTAAGTCAAGAAAGGGTCTGAAGCTCCTTATACTTGATGAGGATAAATATCTGTTGCAATCAACAAAAAATGTTGTGTATCAGGAAGTGTTTGAGAATGTGTAGTTGTTATCAGTTTGTTTATTTTAAGAAACTTTTGTTCAATGATCTTCAATTCCGTATTTACGGATATTACATTTTTAGTTTGCTGTCAATTTGATAAATTGACTGTGCCATTAACTACTTCCAGGACATTTGCTTCAAAGTTTTATGACAAAACAACTTTATAACTATATTCCACTACTTATTACTTTATGTTTGTCCCATTTTTAAACCATTATTGAAATGAGAATTTTTATGACTATATAATATATAATATGATCAAAGCAGAAAACGTGCTTTTTAGGTAAGTGCCAGCTTTATATTTCATAGATCAATGTATGGGCGCCTCACATAATTCCACAAAATGTTCCTGTTGTAACAACCAACACGAATAATAGTCAAGAAAAGCATCATAACATAAAATAAGCACACATTTTATAGTAATAATAGGATTTTCAAAAAAATTAACACAAAAATGGACTATTCAAACTAATATTGTTAGTGAATACCAAAAGGGGTGCACAAGCTAATGAGTTGCTTGCATACAAAAATGGACTATTCAAATTACTTGCCGCAATCAAATTTCTTAGCTTCTGCTGATAAGTAGATGTAAGGCTAAGAGTTAGGAGTAGTATTATAGAACAAAATGATGATGATCTAAAACAAAAAACTCAGTACAACGAACAAGAAAGTATAATATGTAAAAGAAAGTACGTTAAATTTTATAAACACAACTAGAACATAATTTGCAAAAACAATGTTTTACCACAAACCAATTGTATATACAGTGTATCATACAAAACAAGGTATCAAAGCAGAAGACAACCCAAAGTTTTACATTGACCAAAATCGGTGTTAACCTGCTCCGGTTTGATTTTCAAATGTCAGCAGGAATTGTAAATGTTGTTTTGCCTTTCCCTGTAAACAGTTGAACGAATAGTAAATCAAATTGAATTCACCATTTGGATAAAAAATTCAGCATTCTAATAAAATGACCTTTGTTACAATTACAATTTCAGCATTCTAATAAAATGATCTTTGTTACAATTACAATTCAGCATTCTAATTACAATTTCTTCACTGAGACGTTTTTAGTATTGGAAAAACTAAAATCAGTACCATATTCAGTATATTTAATCAATAACATATTCATCAAACAATTACTAAAATCATCAGTGTAGGAGGGTTTCTAATTACAATTTCTTGAGAATTAATAACATATTCATCAACTTATTACATAATCAGTACCATATTCATCAACTGTTCATTACTAATTCTTGAGAAACAAGAACATATTTTGTTCAACCTTTGGGTTCCCTTCTTTTCTCATCAAGACAATCACATAATCAACAACTAATTCACAAAGAAGATTGGATCTAAACTGTAAACTAATCAAAATAAGGTCTGATTAGGGAACCCATACCTCAGCCATTGTTTCGCGATCAGTTCCTTGAGAAACCCTCCTACGCATCGAATTATTGTATAACATAATAGTTTAGTTTTGGATCGTGTCCAGAGTATTTAGTATATATCACGCAATCCACTTCAACTTACAAACTCTATTTTAAATTTTTGTAAATTTTTTTGTTACTTTTTAATTTACAAGTGAATGTCGACCCGTGCTGGGAAGTATATGTTAATAATATATCTTGCTAAATTTATTATAGAACATAATAGTTTAATTTTAAATAGTGTCCATAGTATTTAATATCCCACACAATGCACTTTTTTTGAAGCAACACACAATGCACTTAAATATACCGCTTTTGTTTTTTAAATTCCTAAAAAGATTGTCAATTTTTAAGTTACAAATGAATGTCGACCTGTGCTAGCACGAGTGAATCAGACTAGTATAATATAAAATGCAAATGACTTACAACAAAACATTTAACAGTTTGGATTACATGTAATGATCAGCGTTAAACATGAAGTCTTGTTTGACCTTCATCAAACTATTAAGGAAAAGATTAATGCGAAATAGTTAAATAAACAAAACGTACATTATTCTATGTTCACTGACTAATAGGAGACATCTACCCCTGACAAATGAATGAAAGAGGAGCAGATAGATAGTAACATAGAGGAGGTGTAGCACACAAAGAAATTCGAAGATTATACCTGATTAAATAGCCAGCTTTCAAAACCAAAAATCTACCCCTGCAACCCAAATTAAAGAGTGTAGTTTGTAACTGTATTGAATATGGTTCTAATAAAATTAATTTGTTGCCAAATTAAGTTGACCGGACCCAATTAAAATCATGCTAATAATTTATTATTTTATTTCAATTGTGAAAAAGCTCATATAAGTTACACGTTAGCTTTTCAATTTAAAATACATTTCCAATTTTGGATTCTTAATTCGACAATTTAATTTAAATTGAAAATATATACATTTCCAAATCATTAATTTTGAAGGTAAAATTTTTCAAAAAATAAACACACCATATACACAATTATGAATTAATGTGATATATTTGAATTTAAATTTTAAAATGAATCTGAAAATAAAAATTCAAAATAAATAATATATAAAAGTCCATTTTTTGGGAGTAATTGTTGCAAGGTATTAATTGAGGGTAATTGTGATCCACTTTTGTGGGGTTAGTCGTATATCAGTTGTATGTTGATAAGGAATTTGAAATTGTGGCTGAAGGTAATTAGTGATAGTAATAAAATTACCATGTATATTAATGTTAATAATGAGGAACATTTAATTTTCGGTTTTAATGGTTTGTTTTATTTATTATTATTTCTGAATGTGCAAGTCATGTAATTACGTGGCACTGTTATTAGTCCAATTAGGATGAATTTTATTAGGTGGACCAATAAGGTTTAAGGTTTCATTTGTTTCCTTTCCAAGTATATTTGTAAATATATTATATATAGAAATAGATATAGATATAGATGTGTGTGTTTGGTTGTGAATTTTGGGTTAGGAACATCTCCATATCTCAAAAGAAAAGGAGGACTCCATTTATGAAAGAGAAAGACACAAATGTTAAAAATATTATAAGGTTTTTAAAAGTGATAAATTTGATTCTATAGCACACTATCAATTTCTTGTCTATCTCTCTTTAAATACAGCTCTTTTTTTTTTAGAAACGAGGAGGATCCTAACCTATTAATTAGGAATGATTATTGGTAAACTTTTGAATCTCACATTAATTACTTAAATTTAAAATTTTCATCATGTCTTATTTACAGTAGATTAAATATATTTTAGCAGTACTAAAGTAATTATGTGTTTTTTGTAATAAAAAAAGGGATTATGTGTTTACAAAGATCCTAGGATAATGCATTGCTAATAGGATTATATAGTAATTGCTTCTATATATGCTGCAAGAAGCATTTATCAATTCTTGTCATTGCATTATTCACTCTTTGATTCAATCATTACTCTTTACTCTTTTGTCATGGGAACCGTTTGTGGGAATTCTAATGGTGTGTTTAAGAGTTTGGAGAGGAAAAGAAAGGCTTCAATTAGGACTAATTACTAATAGTAGTTATTTATAATTTGTGGGTAATAGAGTGAATGATTGTTTAAGTCAAAGAGTCAGCATAGAATAGCAAACTGATTGTATCCAGCATGTATTTGATAGTGCTAACATGGCACTAGCTGGGTCAGCACTCAATTGTGTATAAATACAATGCCTGTAACAGAATTACACTATGAAATAAAATCATTCACATTTCAATTAGATTGCAGTTTTGGTTTGTTAGATCTCAATCAGAGATTCTATGTTTCTAATATGGTATCATTCCTTCTACCAATCCTGGAACCTTCTTCCTCATCGCGCTCTCTGCATCTCTCTGAAACCTTCGTCTTCTTCAATGGAGGCCACACCAGAATCACATGCGGTCACTTCGCAATCTAACACACCATCAATTTTCCAAACTGGTTTGAGTAGTAACTCTGCTTCACCGTTCATAACTGCACCAAAGTTGTCAATCAAAGTCGTTGAAAAAAATTTCCCATTAAGGAACCAACAAGTTGAAGGAGTCATTACTACGCATCGTTTGCACCGTTTTCTCGTTAGTCTATAAATTCCTCAACAATACGACACCAATGAGGAACGCCTCAAGAACAAACTCTCTGAGCGTTACGAAAATTGGCTGGTGCAAGGTCAGGCTGTCTTCACATGGCTGCTTTCTACATTTTCTGATGTTGTGCTTCCAAGTTCTCAATTGTCGTCATTCTTATCAGGTGTGGGACACAATTCATAAGAACTTCTATGCGCATTTGAAGGCCAAAACTAGACAACTTCGTGCTGAACTGAAGAACGCAAAGAAATCTACTCGTAGCATTACTGAATTCGTGACTAGAGTTCGTGCCTTAACAGGATTGCTCACGACCACTGTCAACACAATATTCGAGTCTAATCTTGTAGATGTGGTGCTTGATGGATTGTTTGAAGAGTACAATTCTTTAGTGCTCATTGCTTATGGCAAGTCAGAATCCTTTGATCTCACTGAGTTTGAGTCTCTCCTGCTCATTCATGAAGCACAACGAGAAAAGTTTCTCCAAGAATTGTTGCCTCCTCATGTGTTTGCTAATCTTGTGCACATCTCCAACTCGGGCGCCTCTAATTCACTCGCAGGAACTGGCTCAGGTAACCAATTTCCACACCACTCCAATTTCTCTAACTTTTGTAGTCGTAGTAGATTCAATAAAGGTCGTGGCAGAGGACCACCTCCTCGAAGACCAACGTGTCAAGTTTGTAGCAAATATGGCCACAACATTGGCTCTTGCTGGTGAAAATTTGATGAGAACTATGCAACTCCAACCAATGCTGCACCTCAACCTTTAACTGATTAGACAAGCACTTCTCACGCTCTTGATCCCGCTCCTACTAATGCTACTTCTTCAGCAATGGCTCTAAGGACAGAGCCAGGGTTGGTGTGCTGCGGGGGCGAGTTATTGGGTCATGTTCTGGGCTGGGCCGAGGGCCCAATCCGCTTGGAAATAAGCCACGAATGGCCCAAACCACAAATAGCATGATTAGCGCCCACATTCGTGTGATCAACGGTAGGGATCGACCTAGCCTATCCAGCGGTGTTGCGTCAAAAACACACTTAGAGCAAGTGTACTCTCTCACAGAAGTAGTATAAAAGATTATCGTATCTACAGGGATTAATTAACAAGTACTAAACTAGTCAATATTATGTATTGTTTAGACGATCATCTAATTTGAGTGTGTAGAAACAAAGTAAATATAATTAAATAGCAAGAATTAAAATACTAGATTTAATCGATGGAGAGAGGTCTAGGGTCGCGGTTTCACTTGCAAGCTTCGATTCCCCTATGTCTAATTCTACCTGAATTCCCTTATTTTATTTAATTACCAATCGCTTTACTAAAACTATTAATCCGTTTGGTCATTCGCGATTAATATTCTTTTTCCTAAATTAACCCTAGTTTGGTCATGCTACAATTTAAATTTAAGAAAAGCATAAAATACAAAAAGGTTGAATGATTGGAAGACTAAATTAAAGTTTGGTCATTCATTAATTATAATCTCAATTATCCTATAGGTCCACCAACTAGTTGTAGTACAGTCGCTAATCAACTAATTGATTGATTATGAACATGCAAAGGGTGATCAATCCTAATTATGTGACAAAGCACTAGGATAATATTAATTGAAATAAAAATTGGGAATTCAAAGTATAAATTAAAAAATAAAAAGGTCTCTAATCAAACAAGATCCACCTATGACCCCAGAAGAGGATTTAGGTATCCATAATAATAAAGAGTCTAAGTCTTCAATCTCCCTTTTTTGCTCCAGAGCTCTCTCACGGTGTCAAGAACGGTGCCCAAAAACTCTTTTTCTCCTCTCCAATGTGTTGTCGTCCTACCGTTTTTCCTAATTTAGTGTTAGTGTATGTGGCTCTTTGTTGTGTTGTGTACGGGGGCCTTTTTCACAACAGTATCTTCCTTATATATTTGCTTGCCTAGGTTACTTGCTCTTCACTTCTTTCCTTTCTTTCTCTCCAAGCTAGGATAGTGTGTTATTCCTTTTTCCTCAAGTCAAGCTTGTTTCCTCTTTTAAATGCAAGACACCTTTTCATCTCTATCCCTAAATATTAGAATTTAGATCATTCCTAAATATTTGTTGCTTGCTATCCACTACATGCATCTTTCTTTCTCTCTAAGTCACATGTGCATCACTTTCAATTGAAATCTCCAAGAGGATCTTATTCTTTTTATTGTCGTGGGCCTTCTTGCATTAATGGGCTTGGACTTGCTTTCTTTTTTCTAGCCTTTCTTCTAATTGCAGCCCACATTTATATTATTTTTCTTTTTCTACCTTCCTGCAAATATAGACCAATTTAAGTCAGTTATTTATTTAATCAGTAATAATTACTCTAAAAATGACTCAAAAATATCTCTAATAAATGCACTAAATTAGAGTTTATCAAGTGATCAGAAAGAACCACCTAACACTATAAATAGCGGTCCACCCCTCACTGACAGGTACACTTTTCGACCCATAGCTTTGACTCTTACCTCAATGACTTGAGCGTCAGAGTGTATTTGTAGGTACAACCCGGGCTGAGCTCTGCTCCCGACCTACACATCAACAGTGTGACCAGACACCTCAATTGGTCCATCTCTAAGACTCCGAGGTACGGTTCAGTGGCGACCACAGTGGGAGCCCAGACGCTATCCCACCTCATTTCCTATGGCTCCATGAGGAAGACCACCCGACCGGAAGACTTCTGATGGGATCACGGCAAGTGTACCGGATCATTGCTAGTAATAGTACGGAAAGACCGAGTGTCGAACTCAAGGACTGCTTTTAATTATCAGTTTAAAAATTTAACTTCTAAATTGAAAAGGGACTAACGTAGACTTGTTGAAAAGAAATTAAAGTGAAAAGCAATAAATATATTTTTGTGATTTTAATTTAAGGATAACAAGAACACAAGTGTGAATTTGTATGAATTAGAGAGCATTGGAGACGAGCTTCAATTTACTTCACTCTTATATCTAACGAATCAAACATGTTATTGAACTTATTTTATGATCTATGATCAAATTGCTATAATTATTCTAATCCTAATTCCTTAGGTAAAAGAACCTTTATTTCTAATAAAAACCCCTAATTCCTTAGGTGACCCTAAAAAGAAATAAGCAGTAATAACAACAATTATCCTATGATTCTGAATACCAAAGACTAGAGATAAACCGATTTCTATTCTCAAGCATATGTAAGTCAAATTTTCATTCATAATCACATATCGTAAATCATCCTAAGAGTGATCAAATCGTAGAAAGCGTTAAGAACCGAGATTGAAACATAACTCATAACATTCATTCAAATAATAGAGGTTTGATTCAAGAACATAAGAGATTCATAAATTGTTACTCATCCCTAAGATGAAGATGATTCCGAGCTTCCGTCGGTTCCTCCGCTATCTCGCTCACGATGATGTACTAGGTTTGCAATTGTTCTCCTCCAAAAGCTTCCGGCCGTCACAACTCTATTTTGCCGAAGGTACTGTTTTTCCTTTTTATTTCGACTCCCTCTGATTATCTCTATTTTGGGCCAATTAGTGGATTTTATTTACGTTCCACATACTCCACCCACAAGCTGTTCTTTTTGTTAATTGGGCTATCATGGTAAATTCCTTCACATGATTGGTCAGCAATCCTTTTTCTCCACCGCTGCTTCCTTCCTCTTTCAATTCTCGTTGTCTTTTAATTATCCTCCAAATTTTTTAATTATCATGCATATCTTTTTCTTTCTCCTCAAGACATGATCCTCTTTCTTTTAGTGTTCCATCTAGGTTTTTCTTTTCTTTTTGGGCTCCAAGTAATGATAATAGACCTTAATTATTCACTTCATAATTCTTTGGATCAACTTGCTCACGATCATGGGCTAGAAGAAATAAGGTTATGATGCTTGCACTGTTACTTCCTCATGCTATCAATAACACATGTCTATCACCAAAGGGAACCTACAAGAATATTAAATTTATAATTATTATGCGTAAAGTTGCAACCAAATTTAACCATAATCATTAAAATATTTAACAAACTAATCACACCCAATTAACATTAAACTAAGACAAAAACAAGATTTAAATCTAGAGTATATGACAATTTTCCCTTCATAAAAAATAATAAAAATAGATAATTTAGAGAATTATCAACTTCGTGCTTGCAAAGCGTGGCTGAAATCCCTAATTAGCCACAACTGACCCAGAAAGGCGTCGCGGTAACTGCCGAAGACACCGCTCCTGGCGCTCCTCTCGGACCAGCCGCACAGGCAAACGGTACGATTCCGGCAACCGATGTACAACAACTTCCTAAAATGCTTAGTGAGCGAGACGAAGCATTAGCACAGCAAGAAGAACGCCTTACACAGATCGAAAGATAGGTGGCTTTGGGGCGGGCGAACACTGTGCCCGAGCGACACCATAGCGACCTCTAGTCTCCATTCAGAAGAGGGAATTCGTCTAGACATCATCGATCACCTCCTAGAAGACGTCTTGTTCATCGGTTACCACCACGACGAAGGGGCTGAGGGGGATCCATAACGCTACCCAAGACGCCTCCATCAACGACTGATCCAGCGTACTGGCCGGACGAGTCCTCGTCCCAGAACTCCTCTTATTCTTCAGGGTCACCTAAGCGGTCACAAAGCAGGTCGCGTGACAAATACGACCGGTACCATCATAAGAGACGATCACCAGGCAAACACGGTCGACATCATTACTCAAAGAACCCCCGAATGAGGTGACCATTGAGGCCAACGCTTAGAGGACCGGTCACCTCGTTGGGGGAGAAGCGACTCAGAGAAAGGGCCCTTTACCAAAGACATAGACAAATACCTGATTCCTCCTTCCCTCGAGTAACTTCCGGCTTTAAGGATGTACGACGGGATAGGTGATCTCGACGCTCATTTTAATTATTTCGACCTAAGGATGCAATATTGAGGGGCAAGAGAACCAGTAAAGTGCAAAATCTTCCCGTTGACCCTTGAGAACTCCCCACTAGAGTGGTTTAGAGAACTTAAACCAAACACCATCTCGTCATGGGATTAGTTGGCTATAACTTTCTCTGCACGTTTAACAACATCCAGGGTAAAACCCAAGTCACATGTAGTGCTGAAGGCGATCAGGCAAGGGGAGAACGAGACGCTCCGAGAATATGTCGAGCGATTTAAAAAAGAGGCTGCCACCGTGAGAGGCTTGGAGGACAAGATGCGACTATGGTTCCTAAGGGACGGCCTTAGGAGTGGTGGTCTATTCGAAATAGAGGTCGGCGTGAACGAACCTCGCGACTTAGCTACCTTTATGTATTACGAAGAAGCATCTAGTGCTAGCCGAGCAGTTGCAAGGGGCAGTACAAAAAGACTCCATGATGAGGGTGATCAGAAACAAAGAAAAGATCGAGGAGGCTCGTCTAGTGACTTCAGGCCGCGAAAGTTTCTAGACCACACCAAATTGAATACGTCGTACGCCCAAATCCTCTCCGGGTGTGCTAATACTGAGTTTAGGGACATCAAGAGGTCAGGGTGAACGTATTGGACTTGAACCAAAGCATTCTGAAACCGCTCCTTGCAAATGGCCATTACATCATCAACGACCCTCTAACGCTCGTCAATGGTGAAATTCCCTACTCGGTGGTCGTCTTCTTCTCCTCCTCTAGAGTCTCGACACTCTTCTTCAAGCCTTTGACTTCCTTCTCTAAATCAGAAACATTGGTCTTCAGCTCATCAATCTTGGTCGCACCACATTTGACCTCCTCGTCCGTCTTGGTTTTGGCGTTCAAGGCATCGTCCCACTCCTTGATGAGAACGGTCAGCGACTTGTTGGCCTCCTCAAGGGCATCAACAATTGGCTTAAGAGATTTCTCTGCCTCCTTGAGTTTCTTTTTAGTGTCATCTCGTTCTTTTAGCAACATTGAGATATATTTATAACAGCTTTCTAGCTTATTAGTTTTATCGAGCAAATCGCCCTCCAGCCACAAGTTTCGAGCTTCGAGTGTGTTACCTGTTGTTTTCTCTTCCTCGTCCTACTTCCACCACGCGAAAAGATCAGCAGTGGTTTTGCAAACATCAGCAGCAACAGCCAGGGGATTCCGAAGATATTGCTCGTAGTCGACCACCGTCAACTTCTATAAGTTTAGCTTGGGAGAGGACTTCTTGTGACCCTCTTTGACCGCCCTAGATTTCTTGGTGGAATGGTCAGATCCTCCGTCAGATATATCGATAACTCAAACCGCCTCTCCATTAGAAGCAGTACGGGAGCGATCCCGTTTCTTGGAAGCCACTTTTCTTTAGTTGGAAACCATGTCTGTATTTATGACTCTACTTATTCTAAGTGATTAACCTCAAAATAAGTTTGAAAGAAGTGTAACGCAAGAACTAAATTGCACACATCAACACATAACACACTAAATAAATTAAAAGATCATTATTTGGTTAAAGCATCCCAACTAAAGAAGTTTAGCTTATGCTAGACATTACAAAGCATATATAAACAAAAGTAAACATTTTCATATATTTGATAATACAAAAGGAAGACAACAAAGTAAAGATTACACGGTTGGAGTTCCTTTGCATAAATCTGCCTAGCAATGTTGTAGCATTCACCTCACAACATTCAATCAGCACTACGTGAGTGTATGGAAGTAAAGAGAAGTTGTCAATTCCTTTCTTTCCTTCTTACAAGAGAATGTAAAAATAATTCTAACTATTTATCAAGGTGTGTTTTTGAATAAGAAGTTGAAGGTCTTTATATAGGCTTCAAGAGTGAGGTTTCCTTCATGAGAGGGTTTGCTTGGAGAGATGAAGTTAAGATTTGCTTTTTCATCTCATCCCAAAAAGTAATTTCAATCCTTCACTCAACCAAGAGAAGAGGTCCTCTAATGAATGGACAAGTGTCCCTATGAGAGTCCGACTTTGTGAGCTATGAAGTCTTTGGTAGGCGCCAAAATCATCCACTTGCATCTGCCTTTATGACGCAGCATGACATCATCATTTGGTTGCTGAGGCATTTTGATGTTCGGAGATCTCTTTGAGCATTGTTGTTTGTTATGCATGTTGCGGCATTGCTATGTTACTAATGTTGGGGCATCGAATGCTGTAGCATTGAACAAACTCATCAAAATACCAAAATACATGCAAGATGCTAAGTTACTTGTAAAACCCTTCTTTTGACCTTGAATGTTGTTATTCTACTGTATTGCTATATTTAATAGACATTATTACTGAGAACTCAACAGTTACTTAGATTTTAGATGCATAAATAACTCCTTGTAATGCTGGATCATTGGTTGTTGTAGCATTGAATGCTCTATCTTTGAGACTACATATTGGAGTTTAGCTTATATTGCCCTCTTCACTGACCCCCTTTTTGCATCCTTTTTTTCATGCATTTTTGGAATGGGTCAGCTTTTGATTCAGACGGCTATAGCTTTTTCAAGAAATTTGCACTTTGTAGTGTTCTTGTGAACCTATTGCATTGGCTTCTCTACAATCATCATGCTTAGCCTTAATTTTCATTGATGCTACACCAAACTTAACTCTTTATGCTATTCTAGTTTTTTAGTAAAAATTTAGCATTTGATCTTGTTTCACTAAAAATTTCTTTTGCCTCAGATTGTTTTCTTTTTAGCTAAGTTTCTCTCTATACTCCGTTTTGAAGAGTAAAAGCAGTAATAAAATTGATCATTTGTAAAAACAAGGCTGCTTTGTCTTTTCCTTTCTATCATCATCAAAAATTAGTTTTAAAAAGCTACATGTTTTTGTAAAGATTTTTAGCTGATCATGCTTCAAAAATATTAGACCATTAACTAAAATACTTATCGTATTTATTCTAACAATATTAAAACAAAATACATATAATATAAACACATAAACACATACATATATTAACCATACATATATAAGTTCATAAACTCCCACCAAGTTAAAATTGAGCAATGTCCTCGCTGCTTTTATCATGCAAATCATAGGGGAGGGATATTAGTTCAAAACATAACAAAATATAACATAAGTTCCCAAAATATAAATATTTAATTTAATATTCAACATTCCAAAGTTGTTTACTGTTTGCTGGCCTCACCCTTGAGTTTGAAACTAGGTCTCACAGTTGTATGTTTGACCTTCTGATTCTTCTTCTTGGGTTCTTCAGTTTTGGATGCTCTTGCATCCGATGCACCAGCAATGGTTACTCCAGCATCTGCTTCTGCAGTAGTTGCCTTAGCAACTTCAGCAGCAATCTTGACAGTTCCTGGAAATGGTTGCTGTTTGGCAGCCATTTCTTCACTTTTCTTTTGGCAGCTAAGGTGTCCATGACTACTTCATTGTGGCTTCAACTTGTGTAGGATCTATTTGGGCTGGTGCTGCCTTAGGTTGCTGCTGCAATGCTCCGGCATTGGATGCTGGGGAATCAGTTGATTGTTGCTAGGTTGCATCATCAGAGGGCTTCTCTCTAGTGCTTTCTTTTTTAGCTTCTTCTTCTTTTTCATTGTTTTCTTCCTCTTCATTCTCTGGTTCTTCTTGGATCACCTGAAAATTAGCTTTCAAACTAACAGATTCAAGGGTAGTTATAATCACAGCAGGTTCTGTTGCTGCAGCTGTTCTTGTTGTGGTTCTTTCTCAGTTTCTGCCATTGGGGGAGTTGTTTCTTTGGTGGTGGCTTTTTTTTTTTCGTGGGTGGAATTATGTGGTGGGGATGGTGGAGTTGGTGATTTGGGTGGTGAATTGATTTATGGTGAGTGAGTGGTGGGTGGTGAGGTGGGTAGTGGGTAGTGTAGTTGTTGTTGGGTGTTTAGTGATTTCAGGTGGTGTACATGGATTGGTGGTGGTTTGGTACTTCTTTCTGGGTGCCTCCTCCATTATTACATCTCCTCCTTCTGAATTGCCACTTTCCTCCTAAGTTTCACTTTCATATTCGTCCACATCTTTTTCTATTTCCCTCACAGCTCTTCTAATTTCATCTTCTTCCTCTGTATCCTCCAAGTCTTCAGAATTTAAGACTGGCTCATCTTCTTCAAATAATTTTCTCTTCCCCTTCTGGCGTTTCTTTGTTGCCCCTTTCTTGTTTGTTACTAGCTCCTCTTCTTCAACAAAATCTTCATTAGCTATCTCTTCCTATTCTTTGTCAGATTCTGGCAATACCCAATTTGGAAAAATTGGGGCTTCAATGTGTGTTTCCACACTAGAGATTTCCTGTAGCCTTAGTTGGAGCCATTCAAATTGCTCTTTTTAAAACTTCCACATGGCCTGTTGCTGGAGCATGATTTGCTCCTGCAACAGGCTACTAGCAGTTTCCTTAGCAATTTTAGGCTTCTCCTTGAATTCAGCAGATAATGCACTTTGGGGAAATTTTCTAACTTCCTTAACATCAATAGATACACCAGCATTTATACAAAGACTAGTAATCAGGCAAGGGAAAAAATGTATTATTTTGTCTTGTTTTTGCAAGTTAAAATTTCCCTTGCTATTATCCTCTCAACATCAATATTTGATTTTGTTAAAATGGAGTCTAACAGAATAAGCCTTTCTTTTTTAAGTGATGATGTGTGTGAGGTAGGGAGGATGGAAGCAACAATAAAGAAATGCCAGTTACCAATTTCACTAATCAGATATTTGCTTTTCATTGTAAACTCAGAGTTTGTGAACTTGTCCCACTCAGCATCTTCCTCTGCTATTCTAGATTTTACCCTATTCATCTCTTTCTTTCCGTAATTTTCAAATTTGTTTTCAAAATTGTTTCATCATTTATTTTCTTAGGCTAAAAATGAACTTTTTCGTTCCTCACCATAGCGAAGTATAGTTTCTTACCTCCTTTAGGATTAGGGATTCCAGCATAAAATTCACGAACTACTTGCTCTACATATGATCCTCTGTGTTGAACGAAGGTATCCCATTGGAAATTGGCCACTGTTGATGTGAATGATGGATTGGCCTAGGTGAGTTTGTGTCCACGTTCTGGTAGCATCTCCATTTGCCAAAAATGTGCTGCTTTGCTTGAAACTTATGCTGGGGCATTGATGGTTTTCTTCGCTGCTGGCTTTCTTGATGCCCCAACATTGGTGGTTGGCTTGCCAGAAGCCTTGGTCGCAGCTTGCTTGCGTGCCATTGTTGTTTCATTTTCAGAGATGAAAATTTAAGGCGAAGGTAGAAGACAATGCGATTAGCTTGGTTAAATGTTGGATTTGTGAGAGATGATGCTTGAGAGAGATGAAATGAGAGAAACGGCAACTCTTGATAAATCGGACAATTTTAAATTAAGTGTGGAGGTTATGGTTTAGTGGAGGGTTAAGTGAGTTAGTGGGGTTTGATGGGATGGTTTTGTGACCGTTATGGCTAAGTGGGAGACATGCACAATGACATGTGTGCAATTAGGTGAGACAGCGCACTACTTTAGCCTTAACCTACTGATGACTACTCCCTCGTGCGCTGGCAGTGAAAATTTTTACTCCAAGAGTGAATGCTATATTGATGCTGGGGCATTGGGAATTTTGCGATGCTGGAGCAATGGATGCGACACCATTAGAAATGCCTCCAGTTTTGTTCCTACAAAACAAACATAAACATAAAAACAAACAAAAACATGTTAATTAGTAAATCAAAAGCATGGGATGCCTCCCATAAGCGCTTGATTTAAGATTAAAAGTCTTCAGCATGACTATCTCCTTGATCTAGAGATTTTGAAGATGTGTCGTGATTTTATCTCTCACCACGTGTTCACCATAGTACATTTTCACCCTTTGACCATTTACTTTGAAAGTGGTGTTAGAGGCTTCATCAAAAAAGTCAACTGCACCATGGTGGTACAATTTGATGAGTTTAAATAGTCCTAACCATCTTGACTTAAGCTTACCAGGAAACAATTTCAACCTGAAATTGTATAGTAGGACCATTCCTCCTTCTCAAAGTTCTCTTCTTTGCATTCTTTGTTCATGCCAAGCTTTTGTTTTTGCTCTGTAGATTTCAGCATTCTCATAAGAGAAATGCCTAACTCTTCTAATTCATTTAATTCCAAAAGCCTTGATGCACCAGCTTTATTAAGATCAAAATTGAGCTTCTTGATAGCGCAATATGATTTGTTTTCTAATTCAACTGGCAGATGACATGCTTTGCCATAAACTATCCTGTAGGGTGACATTCCTAAGGGTGTTTTAAATGTTGTTCTGTATTCCAACAATGCTTCATCTAAATGTAAAGACCAATCCTTCCTTGTGGCTCCATCCATTTTTTTCAAGCATTCTTTTGATTTCCCTATTTGATAATTTTGCCTGTTCACTTGTTTGAGGGTGGTAGGCAGTAGCAATCTTGTTTTTCACACCATACTTAGCAAGAAGATTTTCTATGAGCTTGTTGCATAAGTGTGAACCTTCATCATTAATAATTGCTCTTGGAGTACCAAATATGGTGAAGATATTTCTTTAAAGGAACTTACTCACAGATTTGGCATCATTGTTTGACAATGCCACATCCTCTACCCAATTTGACACATAGTATACAGCTACCAAGATATATAAATTACCAAAGGAAGGTGGAAAAACTCCCATGATGTCCATTCCCCAAACATCAAAGAGTTCAATCTCTAGAATGTTGGTTCTTGGCATTTCATGTTTTTAAGATATATTCCCTGCCCTTTGGCATTTATCACAGGTTTTGACCATATAATGAGCATCTTTAAATAATGTTGGCCAATAGTAACTTGACTGTAATACCTTAGTTGCTGTTCTGGTGCTTCCAAAATGTCATCCATATGGTGTAACATGGCAATGCTGCAGCACTGATTGTTGTTCTTCTTCTGCAATGCACTTTCTCATTAACTGATTTGGGCACTTCTTATAAAGAAAGGGATCATCCCAATAGTATTGTTTAACTATATGGAAGAATCTCCTTCTCTACTAATATGTCATGTTGACTGGTACCACTTTACTTGCCAAAAGATTCACTATGTCAGCAAACCATGGTGCTGTAGCATCTTTTGCTGCTGTATTGGATGCTGGGGCATTGGTAACTGCCATGGTAACTGCTAACAGTTTTTCATCAGAAAAATTTTCTTTGATCTCTCCCTCTTTTGTACCTTCACTTTTTAGTCTAGATAAATGATCAGCTACTTGGTTCTCCACCCCCATTTTATCACAAATTTCAAGATCAAATTCTTGAAGGAGGAGAACCCATCTTAATAGGCTTGGTTTTGCATCTTTTTCGAAAATTAAATACTTGATGGCAGAATGATTTGTGAAAACTATTACTTTGGTGCCAACCAAGTAGGATCTAAATTTGTCAAATGCAAAAACCACTACTAATAATTCTTTTTTAGTTACAGTGTAATTCAACTGACCTTCAATTAGTGTTTTGCTATCATAATATATAGAATGAAAGTCTTTGTCATACCTTTGCCCTAGGACAGCTACCACAACAAAATCACTTGCATCACACATTAATTCATATGGCCTGCTCCAATATGGTGTGACTATTACTGGTGCTGTCACGTACTAATGCTCTTTTGAGTTTCTGGAATGCTTCCACGCAAGGCTTATCAAAGTTTAAAGGTACCATCATGTTATAAGAGTAAACATAATGGCTTGGAAAAATTTGAAAAATCTTTGATTAATTTTCTGTAGAAGCCTGCATGGCCTAAAAAGCTCTTGATACCTTTGATTGTTGCTAGAGGAGGTAATTTTTTTATCACTTCAATCCTTGTTTTATCTACCTCAAGACCCTTCTTTGATATTCTATGGCCATGTACAATGCCTTCTTGTACAATAAATTGTCATTTTTCCTAGTTTAGAACTAAGTTGGTCACATCTGTTGAGAATTTCTTCTAAGTTTGATAAACAAAGTTGAAATGTCTCCCCAAATACTGAGAAATCATCCATGAATACTTACATTGATTGCTCAATGACGTCTGAGAATATTGACATCATGCATCTCTGAAATGTTGTTGGAGCATTACATAGTCCAAATGACATCCTTCTAAGTGCAAAGGTACAATAGGGACATGTAAATATGGTTATTTACTAGATTTCAGGAACTATGGGAATTTGATTATAGCTTGAATATCCATCTAGAAAACAATAGAATTCCTTACTAGCTAGTCTATCCAACATTTGATATATGAAAGGCTATGGGAAGTGATATTTCTTTGTAGATTTGTTGAGTTTTATATAGTCCATACATATCCTCCAACCCGTCACAGTTCTTGTAGGTATCAGTTCATTTTTTTTCAATTGCTATAACTGTCACACCCCTTTCTTTGGTACACATTGCACAGGGCTCACCCATCACTATCTGAGATAGGGTATACTATGCTAGCATTTAGCCATTTGATGATTTCTTTCTTCACCACCTCCTTCATAATTGGATTCAGACTCCTTTGACCCTCTATGCTGTTTTTTGGCGTTTTCATCCAAGACAATTCTATGCATACATATGGAAGGACTGATTTCTTTTATGTCTAACATTTTTGTAGATATAGTAGCTGTATTGAATAAATGAAATGTGTAATTAGTCGTTTAGCTATATTGGGCCACTGTATTCAAGCCCTGTTGTATTGTTTTGGGCCCTATGGCATTTGCTTGTAATTAGAAAGCCCAAACCTTGTATTAGCTACTGTTGTATTGGTGTACAAATACCAAATTGATCAATGAAACAATCAGTTTTTCAGTTAGCATTCACTAGCTTTCTGTTACAATTGGTACCAGAGCTCACGGAGAGCCTGGGAACACGAAATCAAAGACTGCAGTTCTTGAAGAAGAGAAACTCCGTTAGCAATGGTGGAGAAGGAGATCGAAACTTACGTTCAACCAGCAATACCGAAGCTCGATGGCTACTATGAGCACTGGAAGGTTTTAATGGAAAATCTACTTCGGTCCAAAGATTACTGGGAGGTGGTGGAAGGTGGAATTCCACAATTGGCAACGAACGCTACTCCAGAACAGAAGAAAGCTCACGACGAAGCAAAGATGAAGGACTTAAAAGCTAAAAATTACTTGTTTCAAGCAATTGACCGAAACACGCTTGAAACACGATTCAGCGAAGGATATCTGGGATTCCCTCAAACAGAAATTTCTTGGGTCAAAGAAGGTGAAACATGCACAATTGCAAGTTCTCAGACGCGAATTTGAAGTGCTAGAGATGAAAGAAGGGGAAACGGTGAATGATTACTTCGCAAAAACGCTCGGAATTGGGAACAAAATGAAAAGTCTTGGAGAATCAGTGAGTGAAACCATTGTGGTAGAAAAGATCTTAAGGTCGATGACAGCAAAGTTTAACTACGTTGTCTGCTCAATCGTGCAATCAAATGACATTGAAGAACTCTCAATAGATGGATTGCAAAGTAGCATCTTGATTGAAGAGCAACGCATGAAGGGGCAGAAGGAAGATGAACAAGTAATGAAGGTTAACACCACGATCAGGGGAAGAGGGCGTGGACGAGGAGCAGGGAGAGGAAGAGGTAGATCAAAAGAGCACATTGAGTGCTATAAGTGCCGCAAGCTTGGACATTATCAGTATGAATGTCCAAATCTTGAGGGTAATGAGGCAAATTTTGCTGGGTTTGAAGAAGAGGAAGAGGTACTCTTAATGGCGTATTGTGAAAACTCAGAAACTGGTGATGAACACTGTAATTCAGAAGGTAGAAACTGTTGTGAAAACTCAAATAATGACTGCTGTGATAACTCAGGAAAGAGCATTGAATGTAGTTGGCTCTTGGACTCAGGATGTGGCACACATCTCTGTGATTTCAAGGGTGAAGAACTCCTAATGGCTCAAAGCAATGACTCAGGAACAAGTAGGGAAGATATCTGGTTTCTTGATTCAGGATGCAGCACACATATGTGTGGAACCAAGAAGTGGTTCTTCAACTTTGATGAAAAATTCAAGGAATCAGTAAAAGTAGGAGATGGTAGAAAGTTGAAGGATGAAGGGAGAGGCAGCATAAAACTCAAGATAGAGGGAAAAATACAAGTCATAACTGATGTATTTTATGTCCCAGATTTAAGAAGCAATCTTCTGAGCGTTGGCCAACTTCAGCAAAAGAAACTAAAAATTATCTTTGAAGATGACAAATGTGAGGTTTATCATAAAGAAAAGGGTTTGATCATGGTCTCATATATGGCAGGCAACAGAATATTTCCAATCAAAGCAAAGCCCATGGAAGTAGATGAGAGCTGTATGCAAGTTACAACAGAAAGCACCACTGAACTCTGGCACAGAAGATATGGTCATTTGAGTCATAAAGGGTTACTACTGCTCAAGCAAAAGGAGATGGTAAGAGGGCTCCCTACCTTGGTGGAGACAGAGACAGTGTGTGCTGACTGTCAGATTGGAAAGCAGAACAGAGATAATATCCCAAAGCAAAGTAACTGGAGAGCCTCAAGAAGATTGGAGCTTGTCCACTATGATATCTATGGTCCAATCACACCAGCATCCAGCAGTAAGAAGAGGTATTTCATATCCTTTATTGATGACTATAGTAGGAAAGGATGGATATATTTTCTTAGTCAAAAATCTGAAGCTTTTGAAACTTTTAAACGTTTTAAAACCATGGTAGAAAAGGAGAGCCAATCCTCTATTAGTTGTTTGAGAACAGATAGGGGAGGGGAGTTTAACTCACAAGAATTCATTGATTATTGCTCAAAGAATGGGATTAGAAGACAGTTGACAGCAGCTTTTACACCACAGCAGAATGGTGTAGCTGAAAGAAAAAATAGGACAGTGATGAACATGGTAAGATGCTTGTTGAGTGATTCTAAATTACCAAAGTATTTCTGGAGTGAGGCAGCCAAGTGGAGTTTTTATCTTTTAAACAGGTGCCCCACTATGTCTGTGAAGAATTTCACACCTGAGGAAGCATGGAGCAATATCAAACCATCAGTAGGCCATCTGAGAGTGTTTGGATGTTTAGCTTACATGCACACTCCTGATAACCAAAGAAAAAAACTTGATGATAAGAGCAAAAAGTGTATCTTCCTTGGAGTGAGTGATGAGTCTAAAGCATATAGACTCTATGATCCCCTTACCAAGAAGATAATGACCAGCAGGGATGTCAAATTTGATGAATCAAAAGGATGGAACTGGGAGAACAAGGATGAAGCAGACAAAGCAAGTGGACTAGAATGTGAATTGGAAGAAAACACAGAAGAAAATCCCACCACTGCTGATAACCAGAACCTTGAAGCACCAAATAATGATAACACAAACACTGAGCTCTCCTCAAACTTGGATCAAGGGAGAGGAGAAGCAAGTGGAAGTGGTGAGAATGACTCTGAGAGTGATTCTGAGCACCATGACAATGATCCAACTTTGATAGAACCTAGAACTAGAAGGGAACCAGTATGGTGGAAAGACTACAAGGTGAACCACTTAGTGTCTGCTAGTCACGAAGAGTTACAAGATGAAATATCTGATGGTGAGCTACATAGTCTGATTGCTTTTGAGAATCCTTCAGACCCAGTTACCTTTAATGAGGCAGTTAAAAGTGAGAAGTGGAAGCAAGCAATGGAAATTGAAATTCAATCCATTGAAAAAAACCAGACATGGCAATTAGAGGATTTACCTCCTAATGCCAAAAAAGATTGGAGTAAAGTGGGTGTATAAAACAAAATTCAATGAGGAAGGGAAGAAAGATAAACATAAAGCAAGGTTGGTTGCAAAGGGGTACTCTCAAAAGGCTGGAGTTGATTTTGAGGAAGTGTTTGCCCCTGTGGCAAGCTGGGACACCATAAGATGTGTCTTAGCCATGGCTGCTGGTGAAAATTGGAATGTATACCAATTAGATGTCAAGTCTGCTTTCTTGCATGGAGAGCTAGATGAAACTGTTTACATAGAGCAACCCCAAGGATTTGTGAAAAGGGGGATGGAAGGAAAAGTGTATAGGTTAAAGAAGGCATTGTATGGCCTTAGACAAGCACCAAGAGCCTGGTACAGTAGGATAGATTCCTACTTCACAAAGGAGGGATTCACAAAATGCCCTCATGAACACACTCTCTACACAAAAAAGGATAATGAGAAGAAGAAAATTCTCATTGTCAGTTTATATGTTGATGACTTAATATACACTGGCAGTGATAGTTTGATGATTGAAAATCTCAGGAACTCCATGCAGAAGGAATTTGATATGACAGACTTGGGGAGAATGAGATACTTCCTTGGTGTAGAGGTTGTCCAAAACTCTCTTGGAATCTTCATCACTCAACAGAAATACACCAAAGGTGTTCTTGAAAGATTTGGAATGACAGAAAGTAAGGCAGTAAAAAGTCCTATAGCCACTGGTTGCAGGCTTACAAAGTTCAGCAGTGATGACAGAGTTGACTCCACAATGTTCAAGCAAATTGTGGGGAGTTTGATGTACTTTAATGCAACTCGACCTGATGCCATGTTTTCTATTAGTTTGATTAGTAGATTCATGGAAAATCCAACTAATCAACATTTGGTGGCTGCTAAGAGAATCATGAGGTATTTGAGAGGTACCAGTGATGCTGGAATTCTGTACAAGAGAGGAGAAAAACAGAATCTCACTGGATTCTGTGACAGTGATTATGCTGGAAGCTTGGATGATAGGAAGAGTACAAGTGGTTACATCTTCATGCTAAACAACAGTGCTGTCTCTTGGTCATCAAAGAAGCAGCCGATTGTCACGTTGTCTACCACAGAAGCTGAGTATGTGGCTGCTGCATACTGCACTTGTCAAGGAATGTGGATGATGCGTATATTAGATGAATTGGGAATGAAACAGAACAATTGCCTCACCATCATGTGTGACAATAACTCCACAATTAAGTTGTCAAGAAATCCAGTGCTCCATGGAAGAAGCAAGCACATTGATGTGCGATTCCACTTTCTTAGAGATCTATGCAATTCAAAACTCATTGAATTGAAATTTTGCTCTACACTTGAACAGCTTGCAGACATCCTCACAAAGGCCTTGAAGCAGGAGAATTTTGACAAACTGAAGGAGAATATTGGCATGACAGAATTGAGCTTGGTGAAGCACTGATAGATGGAAGAATTGCTGATAAACTAAACTCTGTGGAGTTGAGTTTAAGGGAAGAAATGTAGATATAGTAGCTGTATTGAATAAATGAAATGTGTAATTAGTCATTTAGCTGTATTGGGCCACTGTATTCAAGCCCTGTTGTATTGTTTTGGGCCCTATGGCATTTGCTTGTAATTAGAAAGCCCAAACCTTGTATTAGCTACTGTTGTATTGGTGTACAAATACCAAATTGATCAATGAAACAATCAGTTTTTCAGTTAGCATTCACTAGCTTTCTGTTACAATTTTGCCAACCTATTACTCTCTTATGCTTCTTTAGGGTATTAATGAGATCAAGTTCTTGCTTTTGTGATAACTCAGAAGCAATGATCACAGGAATAGTATCATTTTCCCGTAAGAAAGCATATTTGAGATGCTGGGGCAATTCTTTTCATTTTAGCTGAGGAGGTTTTTCTATTGAAGGAACATTCTTTTTGAGGTTTGAATTTTCAAGATTCAGATATTCATATTTTCTTGCCCATACCTCTTTTACTGATGATTCATTTGACAGAGCTTTTTCTTCCACAATTTCTTCTTCTGAAAAAGCTGGAGCAATGGATGCTAGAGATTTAGAGATTCATATTTTCTTGCCCATACCTCTTTTACTAATTCTATCATGAAGATCTGGAAGCCAATTTTCACAGAGAATCCAGATATGCAAACAAAAAAATATGCAGTCTCTCTTACTCTAGGGATAGTTTTGAAGTTGAGAGTTATTTTGCAATCAAATCAAGTCGAGAAGTATCTTATTTTCAAACAAAATAAAAACACAGAACTTGGGAAGAACCAGATATTTGTAAAGAAATGATCTGAGATGGAGATGACGATGAATGCTCAAAGTTTTAGAAAATGCTTAGTAGTTTTTGAGAAAGGAATTCGGACCTAAGCTGCGGTGTTTTCAATTTAAATTTATGTTTTTTACCTTTTTAAATTTGCTTTATTAATTTCCAATGTGTCAGCTTATGTGTAACTTTTAAATGACGTGGAATACAACCTAAAATGCCAGCACATTTAAAAAATATCACATAAGCCCTGTCACGTCAACACCGTTAGTGAAAACTAACGGCAGGGACTAAAAGTGCTAACGAAAAATAAAGTAGGGACCAAAAGTGCCCAAAAAATTTAATATGGATTAAAAACAAAACTCGCTGTAATTATAGGGACCAAAAAATATTTAACCCATTAAGTTATTATATTTTAAAGTTCTTAAACTTTTGTTAGTTTTGAATAAATATCTACTCGCTTGTTATTTTTGGGGTGAGTGACCCAATTTGCATATAATTTGTTGAATTTTTTTTTTTGTGAATAAAACTATATGTCATAAAACCACACGCAGGTGACTATAGATATACCACTTGAAAAAAGTAATGAGGACTATCAAAGCACTAAGATCCCAGCACCTTTAACTATCCCCAATTCAAACATGAAAGTAGAATAAATATCTATGTAATTTCCCTAACTTCAAATGGCACTTCGTGATTTGTAACCCAAAAAGAATAATATGGGAGAGGAAATAAAGGTACCTCACCACAAGTTATTCCTCCCAAAATCGAAACTTCTCACCAATGTTGTAACAAGATGAAGTTTGTCAGCGAGCAAACAACTTATAAGAAGGTAAAACGATGCAAAATTGTGCACCACCTCAAACGCTGGAGTGTATCATTCCCTTTCCCGTGTAAACTATAGCACCAATAATTTTGTATTTCTTTCACACGTGTGTACCGAAATAGAAAGACGGAGTCTATATAACTTCTCTTTTGTTACTTATCCTTTATTAAAATAAAAAGGTAAATTTAATTTCACCTATAAAATCTAAACCCCTTACTAAGACCTTTTTTCCTATTAACTGTGTCAAATCATAAGTTTTCAAACATGAAAATCGTAGTAAGAACTTTCTTTAAGTATAAATTAAAATTTTATTTATTTTGATTATATATTGAAATATAAGATTTCAATTGATTTTTCCAGTATACAGATCAAGCTATTTTTTCCTCATATTTTTTTTAACCAACCTCATAACTTTATTTATTATATATACTATTTTTCCACTAATTTGTTGTTATTGCACTTTACTATATAAACTATTATTTACTTCTTTTATTTATTATATGTTGTTTTTTTCGAAAAAATTATTTAAATTTAAGATTATACACGAAAATCGCTTCCCGTGCATCGCACGGGTTACATACTAGTTAATCTATTATGTCAAGAATTCAATCAAATAAACGGCTTAAATCAGAGAAGAACTACACATATTAGTTTAAGGCAACTGCAACGCACATATGAATATACTCCCTCCAGACTCAATTATAAGAAAAAATAACTATAAACCGGGGGATTCAAAACCTTCACACCTCACCTAACTAACTTAGGCATAATCCACAGATTCACCTGCCCATACACCATAGAGTCTTTTTTTTCTCCATACTCTTCTCTGTTGGAGAACACTAGTCTCTCCTCATGTCCAACCAATCCCATATCCTCCATTGTTCCATTCAAACATTTCTCAATGTTCCTGCCTTGCCTACTATCACCCAACCCACAACCACTACAAAGCTCACTCCTAACCCAAATCTCACCTTACCTAGCTCAGAATCATTACAACAAACTTCTTCAACAGAATCTCCACCCTCACCAGACACTGCTTCCTCCATCTCTCCTTCAAGGCCTACCCAACTCTTGCTCCAAAACTGTAACTCACAAACCCAGGGTGTTTGTAACAAGTGTTGAACCAACTAGTGCCAAACAAGCAATTGCTGATCCTAAGCGGCTCGAGGCAATGAAAACTAAGCATGATGCTCACATGAGTAACAATACACGGACTCTCACCAAATTACCCTCAAATAGAAAGGCTATTGGTTGCAAATGGGTCTTTCAAGTTAAAGAAAACTCAGATGGATCTATTAATAAATGCAAGGCAAGGCTTGTAGCCAAAGGCTACAATCAACTACCTGGCCAAGATTATGGAGAAACTTTCTCACCAATAATCAAACCTACTACAATACGGGTCATACTCACTTGCCCTTACCTACAAGTGGGAAACTCAGCAAATTGACATTAACAATGCCTTTATAGATGGCCATCTACAAGAGGAGATATACATGAATCAACCTCGAGGATTCACACACACTGACAAGACGCTGGTATGCCTGCTTAACAGATCATTGTATGGGCTTAAACAAACCCCACGGGCCTGATATGAAAAACTTCAACAGTCACCTCTACAGTTTGGGTTTCATCAAAGTAAGGGTGACCACTCCCTCTTTGTATAGAACACCAAAGGGGTCAAGCTATTTGCCCTTGTTTATGTGGACGATATATTGATAATTGGTTCCTCTTCTACACTAATTCATGATCTCATAGCTAAACTGCAATCACATTTTACTCTCAAACATCTTGGTAAACCTGAATATTTCCTAGGGCTGGAAGTTAAATACCTCAACAATGGAGCAATTATTCTTACTCAGAGTAAATACATCACTGATTTATTACATAAAGCAAACATGGGTACCTGCAAACCCGATGAACACTCCCATGGCATAACACATATCCTACACAATATAGATCAATTGTTGGTGCGCTCTAATATCTCACCTTAACTCGCCCTGAGCTCTCCTACAACGTTAATAAAGTTTGTCAATTTTTGCCATGCCCTGCGGACACTCACAGGCGTGCAATCAAATGCATCCTTCATTATCTCAGTGGAACTCCTAGTTTTGGTCTTCTTCTGCAACATGTAGCTATTGACAATCCCTTGCCGCTTCGTGTGTACTGTGATTCAGATTGGCCGAGTGACCCAGACGATCGGCGCTCCACTTCAGGTTCTTGTCTCTATCTTGGGCCAAATTTGGTCTCCTGGAGCTCCAAAAAGCAGTGTCTCGTAGCTCGTTCAAACGCCGAAGCTGAGTATCATCGAATGGTGAATGTAACTGCTGATTTGATGTAGGTTAAGTCGATTTTAACTGAGCTTCATGTCCCAACATAAATCCCTCAACTCCTTTGCAACAATCTCAGTGTTGTGATGCTTTTGAATGATCCGATTTTGCCTGCAAGAATGAAGCACCTAGAGCTCAATATTCACTTCGTTCGGGAAAAGCTAGTTGCGAAGCAATTGTCCATTCATCACGTTCCCAACACTCAACAAATTGCTAACGCTTTCACGAAGCTCTTATCTCTCTCAAGCTTCAATGACCTTCAGATCAATCTCAAGGTGGTTCTCTTCACAAGTCTCCACTTGACCTTGACAGGGAAGTAATAGAGTAAATGAATGTTTAAGTCAAAGATTTAGCATAGAGTAGAAAACTGATTGTATCCGCGTGTATTTGATAGTGCTGACATGGCATTAGCTGAGTCAGCACTCAACTGTGTATGAATACAATGTATGTAACAGAATTACACTATGAAATGAAATCATTCACATTTGAGTTGTGATTAGTTAGATCTCAATTAGAGATTCTCTGTTTCTGATAGTGGGGAGAAAAACTATCCCCGGGTCCTTCTAAACCCTTTTCTTAGTTTAACTTTTAATTCCTCCAAAACCCTCCAAATTTGGGGAACTCAAAATAAACTCAGAGAGAGATTTAGAAGGACTTGAGATATAACTTTTCTCCCCATATCTAATGAAGTACTACTATTAGTCTTAAACTCTCTCATTCCCTCTCCTCTAAATTTGCAAACACACCCTAAGAAATATTTCCAAAAAGGACAAATCATATAGATTCAAAAAATAATATTCGATCAAAATATTTCCAAAAGTTAGGTACTACTCCAAAGAAAATACAGTTAGCTCCCAAGTCCCACATAACCCAAAGAACAGTGTGTCAGATGAGCTTCAAACCACGTATGCATCTTGCTGGACCACCACATGAATGAATCAGAGAAACAAAGTTGAAATATCTGGCTGCATCATAAAATCAAAGCCCAACAAACTAATGACGGTATACCAGACCATAGAAGCAAATCAACAGCTACAGAAGAGATGAAAGGAGGACTCGTAAGCATTCCGACGGAAAATACACACCGTAGCTGCAATATCCGAAAATTTCTTGTGTGGGGGTGAGAGAATAATCTAACTATAATGTTTCGTAGAGGAAAAATATTGAAAGTTTTTACAAAATACAAAATATTACACGACAAAAAGAACATTCAAGCTTCTATCACGAACAACAACCCATGTAAAGCTACAGATTTTTTGAGGAACTGATAATTTTCACACATTTCTCCATATCTCAATGCTTCCCAAGGCTGAATGTGAGATGAGAAAAGCATACGCACTTTTTTTTACCGTGTTGTTGGTGTGTAGTTTCCACTGACTTTACCTATAACTAATCTACGTCGAGAAACCTGACTGGCCACGTGTAGACGTACTTGAGATAGGAAAGTAGTACTCCATAGCTGTGTTTCCAGAAGAAAAAAAAGATAGAACGACTACTTAGGTTGTAGGCACAAGCAATCGATGTAGGTAAGTTTAATTTTATATACTGCTGCGAACCCATTTTATGTAGGTAAGTTTAATTTTGATGTGTGTATCTTGAGAATTATTTCAATTTTTATATTAATACTTTATTTGATAAATATAATAATGCGTGTAATTATATTAAATGTTGAATTTTATTAATTACCAAAAAAAGTGTTGAATTTTATTAAGGGTTAAATACGTTTTTGGTCCCTATAAATATAGCAAATTTTGTTTTTAGTCCCTCTAATTTGTTTTGAGCACTTTTGGTCCCTACATCATTTTCCGTCAGCATTTTTGGTCCCTGCCGTTAGTTTTCATTAACGGAGGTGACATGGCATTGCTCACGTGGCTATTTTTAATGTGTTGGCATCTCCATGTCATTCTCATTGAACCACCTTAGCAGTACACATTGGAAAATAAACAAAAACAAAAAACAATAAAAAAACAGATTGAATCGCTGAACCCTAATTCCCCTTTCTCGGTTATCAATCTGAAAGGTTACATACAGGGTAATATGGATTCCATTTTGGCATAAAAGTTTGTTCCTCAGCTAAATCCATTCCAATCCAATATTTATATATTTTTGCTACAGGCTTGAAATGCTCTAACAGATGATTTCCGTGATCAATTGGAGATTTTCCAGTTCATGTGATCAAGTGGTTTGATTTCAGATAAAACATACAAGCTATTGAACCTACTATTTGTTTTTCAGTGAATGGAGCACCCGTCCAAATCATCTAAAAAATTAATGGAAATTGCTGATAAAGAAATTGGTAGTGAATCTCTATAGATTCATACAGTATCTTTACTGCCCCAGGCCATGCCCATGGTAATTGATGCACTTTAGGTTGTTTGAGAGAACCTGACCTCTCCTATTTCAAATCGGATTCACTAGTTCAGTACCATCCACCCAAACATCTAACTCTGCATCTGGAATATGAAAGATCAGATTGCCAAATTCAATAAAATTGTCTCTGCCTACTTCTCACAATCGTGATTAAGAAGTGAGAGAAAGGGAAATTAGGGTTCTGCGATTCAATCTATTTTTTTGTTTTTGTTTATTTTGTTCCCTGCTGAGGTAGATTAGTGAGAATGACATGGGCATGCCAACACATTTAAAATAGCCAGGTAAGCAATGACACGTCACCTCTGTTAATGAAAACTAACAGCAGGGACCAAAATTTGGAGTGTTTCGTGGTTGTGGGAGCGAGAGGAGCTGTTACGGGGATTGTTCGTGTGATTACCGTGTTGAGTGCATTTCGTTGAATCTCGATTAACTGTGAAATCGTCAATTCGGGTGAGCTTTACTCACGTTTAGGGGTTTTGTTTCTGAATGTATTGGTTATGTTGCTGGATTTGATGATGTGTTTCTCGTTTTGAAAATTTTCCGAGTCGAAAAACCGTTTCTCTGAAAAATTACGTTTTACACGGTTTATTTGTCAAATTATATGTGGATATGTGAATTGATATTTGGACTGTTAATCATGTTGAAATGAAGTGATTTAAAATGTTAAAATGGTTTGTATGATAGTTAGGATTGGTTAGGAGACTTTGAGAGTGGATCAAAAGCGTAAAAACAGATTTTTCTGGTGCTGCACAAGGAGCACGGGTCGTGCTCTACTAAGCACGGGTCGTGCTCTTCTAAGCGCTGGCCGTGCTACTCTTTCCGGTTGAAGATTTTCTCGGTAGCCTTCTAACTTGTTTTGTCCGTAACTTTTGATCCAGAACTCCGATTTGAGTGTTCTTGGATGCGTTAGAAAGCTAACGAAAAGATCTACGACTGCAAACAAACATAAATTGAGTTTTTAACACACTCTCTGAATCACCCTTAAGCTATTCTATCTCCTAATGCTTGAAGAATAATCAATGTTATGTCTTTGAACAAGTCTTTGTTATATGAATGATTGGTGATTGAATTTCTTGACAACGTGGTTTTGGAATAAATGTTTTGAATATATAAATATTTCGGAAAACCGAATATTAGAACACGTGTGAGGACAACTCTTATCGAAATAAAACGAACTATAAGTTCAACTTGAAATTGAATGATTGGATATGGGATGATTATATTATCATCACAGACTATTTGAGGTTCACAATATATAGATTATATCGAGTATTGTTGACGGCCCAATGCGGGTGGATATATAAATTATATCGAGTCTAGGGTGACAACCCTAAGTTATAGCATACTAGGAAGGGAAAGTCATGAGCCCTTAACCTAGGCCCCTTTTACAGCGCTATGGTATGGACTAGTGGATCGGGGTTCACCGGGATTAGAACTTGTAGGCAGTCGGTGTTATGCTAAGGTAAGATACACGATTCACCGGGAATAGCACTTGTAGGCAGTCGGTGTTTCGCCAAATTAAAAAAAAGTTGCACGATTCACCGGGATTAGCACTAGTAGGCAGTCGGTGTTTCGCTACGTAGTTTATAAATTAAACTACGAATGAAAAGGTTTCATAATTGTACCGAAAGCGTGGTTAGGGGTCACGGTAAAACTCACTGAGATTGTATCACACCCTTTATGTTGTTGATGTTTTTACAGAGAAACAGAGAAAGAAGAAGGCTAAGAGGCATGAGTAGATATTACGCTCAAGATGAAGATTGAAGATTTAATTCTTCACAGCTTATGTTTTATTTTCCCTTGTTATCTTGTAACTCGATAATATAACTTGGATTACTGTTTAAGTTATGTAACCGTTTCCGCTTTCCTTGTGATGATATTGAACAGTAGTAAGTTAATGATGTTGAAATTATGAACCGTTTTGGTTTAATGAAGTTAGGACAGGTTATGATGGATTGATATTCGATAATATCAAAAAAAAAATTGTTGTGTTCAATATCTGAACAGGAATTTATCTCTGATGTATGCTAAAATTGTGCATTCTTATATCTCTACTAGTTAGATATATCAGGGTGTTACACAATAAAGTATATCTGATGAAGAAAATTTGACCTTCAAAAACACAAGAATGTTATTCTTTATTAACTTCTTTTTTTCACAATTTTATCAACTTTTATAAACACAAACTATTCTTTTTTTAGACAAAAATACAAAACTATTCCTAAAAACTGTAATCAAACATTCTTAGAGGCAACACTGATGTTTATATGGTTTGCTTTTAAAGGAACGATGCTGGGTTTGGGTTCGTGAAGGAAGAGGAAGTATCAAATGAAGAAGACAGAATCTTTATTTATTAAAAATAATAATAATAATTTTAAATCTATTCTTCCCATGTTAGGGTCAAATCTATTACCAATTTCCAATATCTCACATATATATATATATATATATATATATATATATATATAAAAGTAAAAATTCCTCTTTTTTAAGAATATTTTAAAATGTTACATAAACTAGTAAAATATAAAAACGTGCATAAGAAAATATAGTTAAAATACATTTAGGATAAATATAAACTAAAATGAAATGCTTAAAATTATTATTTTTTGACTATACTTAAAATTATTATTAAGATATTGAAAAAACTAAATTACATAATAACGTGTAATATTTATTTATAGGATTATTATAAAGAAATTTTTTTTACGAAATCAAAGTCACTTTACTTCATTTATCAGAATTGTTAAAATACAAAAAGGCATCGTATGAATAATTGAGAATGAGTACTACTTGAGGTCACCCTAACAAGAGTGTGAGTAACCCCATTCGCTTTTCTCCTAAAAAACTCATTCTTAGAGTTGGAGAAAAGTGAGGTACTAAAATTATTACAATTGGATAGAAATGCTCCAACATGAGAATCATCTAAAGCTTTAGAATAGAATATGTCAACTACTAACTCAAAAATAATAGGCTAAATTGCAGTTTTGGCCCTTTATCTTTGGGGTTGGTGTCACTTTGGCACTTTATCTTTTTTTTCTCGTTTTCGTCCCTTGTGTTTTTTTATGTGTCATTTTGGTCCCTGCTGTTAATTTTTTCAAACGGACGCCACGCTAGCAGTTAACTGCTGACGTGGCGTATTAAATGTCAGAGCTGACTTGGAACTGATTTAGTGATGCGGTACATAAGGGACAAAATTGAAACTTAAAAAGAACGTAGGGGACCAAATTGAAACTGAAAAATAAAATTAACAAAAACAAAAAAACACATTCATCTTCTTTCTCCAAACACCACCTCCATCTTCATCTTCTCCGGCGAGCCACCACCACCACTAAAAATAAATAACTCTTCCACTCTTAATCCCTAACATCTCTCCCTAAAACCCAAAACCCTCAATTTCTCAAACTTAATCTCTAACATGTGCATGAGAATGTGCTTCATAAAGGGAATCTGAGTTAGTGGCACTAAAAATTAGATTGTGTTGTTTCCTTGTTAATTTGGTCACTTATGTGCCACATCACTAAATCAGTTCCAAGTCAGCACTGGCATTTAAGACGCCACGTCAGCAGTTAACTGCTAGCGTGGCGTCCGTTAGAAAAAATTAACGGCAGGGACCAAAATAACATACAAAAAAACATGAGGAACGAAAACGAGAAAAAAAATATAAAGGGCCAAAGTGACACCAACTCCAAAGATAAAGGGCAAAAACTGCAATTTAGCCATTTTTTTCTTTCTAAAGGCGCGTTGATACAAAAATATAGGGTCTTTTTTTTTGTACTCCCACCATCTTCCCATATACCCCACGTACCCTGCGAAAAGACCAAAATACCCTTCACAAAATTTAAAAAATCCCAACATATCCCCAGCTCAAAAAAAATTAAAAAAAATTGGAAATCGGATATATGTAAATCCGAATTTCCCTTAAAAATTTTAAAAAATTAAAATCGGATATAGGTATATCCGAAATTCCCCTAAAAATTTTGAAAAATTAAAATCAGATTTATCAATGCCCCCATCCGATTTTAAAAATAACAAATCGTATATACCTAGGTGTGGGGGTACATACGATTTGTAATTTAACAAATCGTATATACCCCCACCCATAGGTATATACGATTTTGTAGCCAAATATTAAATAAATAAATAAATCATTTAAAAAATTAAAATTATATATTTTTTTAGAAAAATAAATTAGATATGAATAATATGAATATCGGCCGTTTTTTGGATCTGTTTAGGGTGTAGTTCATTAACACGTGACGATGTTATACGTCGAGCGAATAATTTAGGCTAAAAATCGGTTTTCCGGTAACCGACTCCGATTGTAATGAAACCACAGCCATTAAATCCGAAAAAATTAAGGATCAATACCCTTAAAGAAGGAGTTCTTTATAGTCAGGGGGCTCAAAATCCCAAATTCCATCGTTTACTATTATTTATTTATTTTTTTAATTTTTCCCAGTCTCCAGAAAATCTAAAAAAATTTGCATAGCCTTATTTTGGTTTTATTAGATATTTAGTGGTGTTTTTATAATTTTTTGATTAGTTTTGACTCTTTAACGGATTTTTAGTAGCGTTTTTATAACCTTTTTTAAAAATTTAAATAAATTAATACAAATCGTATATACCTATGGGTGGGGTATATACGATTTGTTAAATTACAAATCGTATGTAACCCCACACCTAGGTATATACGATTCGTAATTTAACAAATCGTATATACGTCAGCCATACGCATATATGATTTGTTTTTTTAAATCTAATCGTATTTAATAAAATTTACGTATATACGATTTAAAATTTTCAAAGTCGTATATATCTATGGTGAGATATATACAATTTTGGTCAATTTTTTTAGGGGTATTTTCGTCAAAAAAAGTCTTATGGGGGTATATGGGAAGATGGTGGGGGGTAAAAAAAACCCAAAAATATATCTAATGACTTGGCAGGAACTGCAATATAAGGCCCTTTATCCTAAATTAAGGCCCAAATGGCTGGACAATTGTAAATGATACATCAAGGAAAGTTACCTTCTCCACCCCCCTCATTGCCAAAAAAAACCCCACACATTTTGTCCCTTTGATTTTAGTCAAGATATTATTCGATATGAATCAAGTGAACCTTAGAGTAAAATAGTTAGCCAAGTGTCGTATACGTAAATTAATTAATAATATGAGCTTAATTTTAACAACATTAATATACAAGTTTACATTGTAAACCAAATACCAATAAACAAAAGAGAAAAGGTACTACATTTATTACATTGATACTCCAATCCATTATGTAGTTTCAAACAGAAAGAAGGCATTACATGAACCCCCCATTATTATTATTTTAGTCCTTAATTTTGACAACAGAGCAGTAACATGAGTTTATTTATAGGATTTCAGACTAGTTAGCCTGAATCTTAATGGAATAAGTAGTTCCAGCCTTCCAATTAGTAGGGATTGCACTAGATTCCACCCATTTATATCCATTCAATTGGAACCTTAACCAGATATCACCTTTGGGTGGGTTAGCAAAGTCAAACACTGCCCCATAAGACCTACGCAATGCCTCCCATTGATGATGTTCTTTCTGCAACATAGGAGTATCATTTACACACCAATTTATAACAAAAATAATAATAATAATAATAATAATCACAATTAATTAAATATAAACAAAAGTGTACCTTCCACATTTCAACAGCAGTGACATCATATGTTCCACCTACATAGAGAATCACAATAGCAAAGTAGCCAGGGTTTTTACTATTTTCATTGATCTGATACACCATGTTATTTCCCTTAAATGTACATGATACCCTTTTGTATTCAACATCCAATACTCCATATTTCTTCAGCTTTTCAGATGTAGCCAAATCACGTCCCAATTTAGAGAAGCCACGTGGACTCATGATGAAGTCTGTTCTGTCTCCTTCACCATAGTCTGTTGCAACTACATATGCTCCATTCTCATTGCAGTATTCTGGTATTTTGCATCTCACCTGATAAATAATTGTCATCGTTTATGTTTATTTCATAAAGAAGACATAAAAATGAAGGGAAAGAAAACTTAAACTAGCTAGATATACCTGATAGCATGCACCACAGCCTCCTCCATTCTTCCATAGTTTAGCAGACACTGCTGCTACACTGCCATCATTCACTATCTTTCCATAGTAACCAAAACCACAAGCTCCTCCTAATATTAGTGATAGTATATATGGTGTCACGTTTTCACAATCATATTGAAAAGTAAAATCTTAATATTTTTTTTTGGTACAAACAAGAAATAAATATATGTTTATCTAGCTAGCTAGAAAGGGAGGAGGATTACATACTTGGATTGCCATAGCCATCAGAAGTTCCATAATAGGATGCTCTGGATTTAGTATAATATTCCTTGCAGTTACATAGTGCAGGAAATAGCAGGATGACACAAATAACCCCAAATTGGTGCTTAAAACTGAGTCCCATGGTATACATTAATTATATGAAGCAAATATGATAAGAGAAAGTTTTATATGGGATAGGAAGTGATAATGGAGTCGTATTTATAGTACACTTACACTACACCCTTTCCTGTATAGCTAGCTATATGATTACCAGTGGTATATATGCATTGCAGCCCATTTTTTCTCCCACTTGGCTAGCTAAAGTTTTCAATGTTAATTATCCGATAACATTTGAACTATTCCACTAATGCGTAGTTTTTATGAAATTTACTTTGTTGATGTATTTGATGTTGTCAAATTTTCGTTTGTTGGGTCAAAAACAATGGTTTCTAAGGAAACAACAAATCGCAGGAACCATGAAGACCGTACGTGTATAGATATATGTGCTAGACTCCATCATCATTTGAATAAATAGATGAAGAAACGTGTAAACAATCGCAGTAAATCTTGAATATATTCAAGCTTTCGCATCCCCTTCAAGTTATTCTATTTTTTGATTATAAATATGATATATATGAGAGCTAGCAGCCAAGTTTTACTGCAATGCACCCACAGAATGGTTAATTAGAATATGAACTCAACATATTGTTCAGGTCAAATAAAATCGTCTGTATCAAAGTACTATGGGTGATGGGTATCATTTTTAATGTCCACTTTTGGGCAATCGATTTGGCCTTTTTAAAGGGTTGAATATTTGCTTTTTGATAATATTAAATGGTAAAATGTTGTGACAATTTATTCTTATTTTAGTAATTTTTAATTTTTTTTTTGGTACATAAAAGTTTTTACTCTAGTTAACGATATTATCTCTGACGTCAAAAAAAATTAATAAATTAGCGAGGTTGATTACGTTATCTGGTTACCTTGAATTCTTTATTTCGTTAAGTTGAAATTTTTTAACTTGTAAAGGTTTAAATATGTATTTAGTCCTTGCAAATGTCCCTGTTTTTCGATTTAGTCTCTGCTATTTTTTTTAAATACGTCCATGCAAAATAACTTTTTTTTTACTATGCCCTTCCGAAAGTTGGAATTTTAAATACGTCCCTGCAAAATAACCTTTTTTTAAATACGTCCCAACAAAAAAAAATTGTGATATTTTGCAGGGACGTATTTAAAAAAAAAGTTATTTTGTAGGTACGTATTTAAAAAAAAGCTATTTTGCAGGGACGTATTTAAAAAGTTTATTTTGTAAAGACGTATTTAAAAAAAAAGTTATTTTGCAGGGACGTATTTAAAAAAAATATTGCAGGGACTAAATCGAAAAACAGGAACATTTGCAGGGATTAAATACATATTTAAACCACTTGTAAATTAAGTTTGTGCTTTGTGGATAATTATACAATTTTAATGTTGGATAAAATTGATTTTATGTAAAGTTGGATTTTGACTTGTTTGTTTAAGATTAATAATATGATTTTTTTTAAAATAATCTAAGATTTTTTTTGCGATTTTCAAGTAAAGTAAAACAAAATTTATTTGTGCAAAATAATTTAGAGAATTGTTTTGAAATGAAAGCTAAATTGTGTGTTCTAACAATAATGGAAATCAGGGTTTCCTCTCACTTTTCTAGCCTTCTATCTCAAAAGTATAAAGTAGTTTTTAAAATTTTCGACATGTGCGAAAAATTAAGGCATGCATACGTACTTATTTAATAAGAAGGATTGTTACACAAGATATAAGAGGTTGAGAAACAGATGCGCTTGGGTTTCAAGAGAGAACATCTATTGGAGATAAGTCGTGCTGTTTGATAAGTTCCAACCGGTGGTGTCTAAGACTCAAAAGAATAAACTTCGGCAAAAAAAGAAATTAGTCGAGAAAACTGAAGGTTATAATACCCGCTTAAATACAAATTTTGTCTCTCTTGGTGCATTCAAGGATAACTTCGGTTTTTGACAAATGTAAATTAGTCCTTTGTCTCTAGGATGAAGTGTCTTAAAGGGCTTTGTTAGGGGCTTCCTACTATTACTTTGAATTTATTTTTCTTTTTGCCAAGGGTATTGGTCTAGTCTACCTTAGGCACTTTTATGTCATCTTTCTTTTTCCTTCTTTTTAATAAAATTGGGGGAAAATCTCTTTTTCCTTCTTGATGTTGTTTTTCATCGGAAGGTCTTATCGAGGCTTCCTTCCTCCTTTTGCTTAGAAAAAGATAAAAAGAAGGTGAGAGATTCAATCGTAGAGAGAACGAAATATGGATGTGTGTGTGTGTGTGCGCGCGCGCGTGCATGGGGGGATTAGGATAAATTTAATCGAAATAAAATGGGGAGAGGGGGTGTTTGAGCGGGAAGAAAAGGGGATACAGGAAGTAACCCATTGTCAAGGGCAATCAAAACGTAAGCCTATTATGTTGAACCTAAAGAAAAGAGGCTTATATATGTTTTATACTCCATTTTTATCATTTTGGAAATTTTGAAGCGAAGCTGCGTGCGCTGCCAGGTCATTGAATGGCTCTGGAAAATTTTAGTGTTTTACCTTTAACATCGGTTGTGCCACCTGGTCGGCACAACGACAACAAACATTTCTCACCTTGCAGCGCTGGTTTTCCATTTCTCCCAAGGCCCACTCAGTCGCTAACAATTTGTCGGGCTATATAGATTTAGAATTTTGAGAGGTCTCTGTACGCCAAATCTCCTCATACTATTTATGTGTGTCCTTCTCCGCCTCTTGAAGCCTTCCCCTTAACTCCTCCACAGACAATGAATAGGTTGAGGTTGTGTTTGACTTCTGTTCTGTGAGGCTCTTTCTTGCCTCCCCTGCCCTTCTTACCTCTCATGGTGGCGGCAAGCCACCACCCTAACCCCCACGATGTCCATCTGGCCCCACCTAAGCCACATAGTTCCCCACTTGACCTTCACCTCATAAGTCACATGGTGACCTTCCTAACAGTTGTGGCGATCTAGATTGACACTCAACTATAGTAATGCGCCTCTCTGACCATTTGACTACCATTGGCAGCCCTATTATCAATCTTTCAACCTCTTCACCTTAGACGGTGTGATTATGTTCTTCATACGAAGAAAGGGTTCCAACGGATCTCTCTATGATGTGTCGAGCATGCGAGATATTGAAGGTTGTGTCTTAAAAGACTCGCGAGTATATTTTTTAGTCACTTTATTCTGCCTTTGGTTTGTTAGAAGCCCAAATGGATATCATGGTGTTGGTATCGCTTTTTGGAGAATGGAAGTTCACAGTACAAACATAAAATAAAGAAGCCCATACTTCGTACAACCCTCCCTCTACAAGAAAAGTAAAACAAAATTTATTTGTGCAAAATAATTTAGAGAATTGTTTTGAAATAAAAGCTAAATTGTGTGTTCTAACAATAATGGAAATCAGAGTTTCCTCTCACTTTTTTAGCCTTCTATCTCAAAAGTAGAAAGTAGTTTTTAAAATTGTCGACATGTGCGAAAAAATTAAGGCATGCATGGGTTCTTATTTAATAAGAAGGATTGTCACACAAGATATAAGAGGTAGAGAAATAGATGTGCTTGGGTTTCAAGAGAGAATTGTTACATTCTAAATAGTTCTTATAAAGCCAAAATCTTTCATGTTAATCACTAGAAAATACCAAAACTAAAGCGTACCTGAACTCATGATGTTGGTTCTGATGATCCGATATGTGGTTTGGCCTTCCAGGTCAACATGTACTCTCTCCGAGAGAACCCTTTAGCTTTTTCTCTGTATCTTCCGTATAATGGGTTGTCAGGTAAGAACGGCTCTGTAAAGTCTTGTAGTGTAGTGTGACTTGGGGACCATAACCTCCTTATTTATAGAGCCCTAATTAGGGTTATCTATTGGTATTTCTAATTTAGCCCATCACAAAACTAGAATTACCATTTAGTCTCTACACATTAAAGGCCCACACCCTATTAGATACTCAAAAGCCCATATTAGCCTAACCTTATTAGATCACTTTAATTGGGCTTGATCTTAAGAGACAGTCCACAACACATAATTACTCACATATAAGGCCAACGTTGGATTAAGGATCCAACAATCTCCCACTTGGACTATATGTGCAACATTATAATTTTGCGTTGCAAGAATTATCCTTATGATATCAAATGACTGTCATTACTGAATGTATCTATAACCAATCACGTCCATCAATCATACCAACATAGGATCAAAGAATTCTTCGTTACATCTATCGTAACTAAACCCATCAATAGTCACATATGCTGACACAAAAGAATGACATGGATTATGATGTGGATGCGTAGCATGGAATTTTCATGTAATGTGATCTTAACATGTCTAATTCCAATTGGTCCACCTTAAACCTTAGTGAGATCAAACTGTAACAGAATCAGAGCGTAATAAATACCAAAACTTAATTTCTGCAGAATGTATTCTTAAACCTTACATAAACCAAAAACCTTACATAAACCAAAATATGTCTATTTCATAAAAGCATTTAAAAATAACAAACTCCCACTAAAGCTGAATATTACTTAATGATATGACACCCATACGAGCGGTGTGCTCATGAAATATTTTGGGTGGCAATCCTTTAGTAAGCAGATCCGCAACCATGGAATTTGTTCTGATATTCTCTATAGACAATTGTTAACTCTGAATTCTTTCTTTAATAATCTTAGTGGTCTTTCAAAACCATCTACTGTATGCAGCCTCGTGACAAAATTTCGCAGTCAAATTCCATGATTGGATGCCTAATAACATGCTATGAACTCTACTGCCACAATGGAAGATGCTATATAATGCACTATTTAGCACTCTTCCTGGAAATTGCACTTTCATTCAGTAGATAAACATAGCCCAATGTAAATTTTATACTATCTTAGCATCCACAAAAAAAAGAGTCAGTATACCTAATGATCTCAAACTGATTTGATATCCGATATGAGAGCATATATTCTTTTGTTCTCTGTAAGTACCATATGATCCATTTGGCTGCTTTTCAATAGTCTTATCCTGAGTTACCAAAAAATATTCCCAACATCCTGTAATGCACGCAATATCTGGATGCGCATAAACCTAAGCACACATTAAACTCCTTTTTATTGATGCATAAGGAATCTTCTGTGTTTCCTTTTCTTCAAAGTCATTTATAGGACACTGATTGAGACTAAACTTGTCTCCCTTAGCCACAGGGGTATCATTTGGTTTACAATCCTGTATGCCATATCTCTTAAGAACCTTTTCAATATAGCCTTTTAGGACAATCCAAGAATACCCCGAGAACGATCTCGGTGTATCTGTATGCCCAATACAAAAGATGCATTACCAAGATCTTTCATCTCAAAATTCCTACCTAGAAATCTTCTGGTTTCGTGCAATAAGTCTATATCGTTGCTGGCATTCAAAATGTCATCAACATATAAAACCAGAAAAAAAAATGCATTTGCTCCCACAGAACTTATGGTATACAAAATCATTAACCAAACTCACCTCAAAACCAAACGATATGATCACTTGATGAAATTTGAAATACCATTGTCTAGTGGATCTCCTTAATGGCATAGTTTCCAGAGGTGGAAGAGTTTGTTCTTCTGTAACAATTTCTTGTATGGGGATTTCAACATTGTCTTGACTTGTTGTGTTTTCAACAGGGTCAAGGAAAGGATCCTGAGCGATGTCAATAACACATATGAGAATATCAATATATTCATCTTCAAAGACAAAGTCCTTAACTATATCTCCCCTTGCAAACTCAACATCCTCAAAGAAACTAGCATTTCCTGATTCGAAAACCGACTTAATTGCGGAATCATAAAATCTATACCTTGTGTACTCACATGAAACAATTCATTAAACGAAGCAATTGTCTCAAAAAAAAGATTATCGAAACCTGATAAAAAACAGAACCAACCAATTTTGAATCACAAAACAAACCGAATTTTCTATTCTCAAATGAACGAGAGAGAAAAAAAAACAAACTTTGTCCAAATTAGCAACAAAAGTCAAATTCCGTCTAAAAAGACCGTACAATAAAAGTTTAATCAAGATCCAAATGAAATTCAGTCTTTAACAATAATAAAAATTTTCAAATTGCATCAACATGAACTGTCTTGCTGTCACGCACAAAGATGTATCTTTCACCATCAATTGGTTTTCGATAATTCAGGCAATCCTTTCTTAGCACGCCATGCGTGATAGTTAGAGCAATTCTTCTTTACATGCCCTTCAGCTTTACAAAAGAAACAACCCTCGCCACTTGAATCATCTGTTTTTGCTTGTTTCTTTTGAGGCATTGTATCTGCAGCTTCCTTTTCCTTCTTTCTTTTCTGTCCCTTACCCTTATACTTAGAGGTAGAGGCAAAGTGAGCACTTTCCATCTTATCTTGCTTCAACCTTTCCTCTTCCTCAACACAATGTGAGATGAGTTCATTTAGAGACCAAGTCTCTTTTTGACAACTATAGCTCACCTTAAACTGGCCAAATTGTGCCGGAAGAGTTATTTGAACTAGATACACTAGCAAGTCCTCAGAGAGTTCTAGCTTAAGTGCTTTCAGCTTTGAAGCAGTATGAGACATCTCCATAATGTACTCTCTGATGTTGCCCTTACCTGTATACTTCATTGAAATAAGTTTTTTCAAAAGCGTACCTATCTCAGACTTTTCGCTTTTGACAAACCTTCGCTCAATGTTAGCAAGGAACGCTTTAGCTATAACTATCTTCTCAGATATTGTGTCCCTAAATGCTTCCGGAATGCCCTTCTTCATGATCATCAAACACATGCGATTTGACCTCTCCCACCTTTCCAATTCCTTTTTTTGCTCAGAAGTACTCATATCCGTAAGAGGTGGAGGAGAGTCGGTCCTTAGCGCAAGGTCAAGATCCATTACTCCAAGAACTATCAAGACATTGTCTTTCCAGGACTTGAAGTTAGAGCCATTCAACATAGGAATAGAGTTGATGTTGGAGGTGATATTCGCAGGATCATTCACAACTGAATAGAGAACAACAAAACATGCTTAAATAAACCTCAAAATAAAAGCAATTCTAAATTCAAATAAAGGTAAATCCCATCTCAAGGTACCGGGAATTCATTAACATTTTATCTTTGGACAAAATATTAACTTTTCAATGATACCTTGGTGTAGTAATCAAATACCGATAATAAAGAACATGTCAAACAATAAATCTTCCTTTGGGCCGATTCACTATTCACATGTAAACCGAATAACTATGGTGTATTTATCACCACAGGTGTACTCGCAATTCTGTAAAATAGCTACCTTCCTTTGGGACGGTAAATATTCACATAAGTTACAAGCACGCGACCTTTTATATTTCAAAGCAAATTAATCTCCACAAGTGAGACCACTTTCGTGACATGTTGCTTCAATTAATTCATCCCAATATATATATATATATATATATATATATATATATATATATATATATATATATATATATATAAACTATCCAATATTTGAATTTTAAAATTGCTTATCCAAAAATATACACCGCGATGGTAACAAAATTGATCTTTTACTGATATGCAAATAATAAATCCGAAACTACCTCCTTTTTTTTTATTAATAAAAAAAATTCAAACCATAAATTAATAAATAAATAAATAAATAACCCTAGGAGAAAATATCAAATCAAAAACTTTATGCTCAATTCTTGATTCATCTTTAAACACTTGATTGCATATCAAATACACATAATATTACGCTATCAATTTACACCAAACGCAGCCACAATCCTAAGATGCCGAAACACATATGCCAAACCACAAGAACTGAAGCTGGATACAAAATTAAAAGGGAAAGCATAACCCAAATCAAAACCAAATTCATATCATAAATCACTGTCAAGTAGTGTAGTGTGACCTATGGACCATAACCTCCTTATTTATAGAAAAGAACTTGTTGTCAAGGGGATACAGGAAGTAACCCATTGTCAAGGGCAATCGAAACGTAAGCCTATTATGTTGAACCTAAAGAAAAGATGCTTATATATGTTTTATACTCCATTTTTATCATTTTGGAAATTCTGAAGCGATGCTGCGTGCACTGCTAGGTCATTGAATGGCTCTGGGCAATTTTAGTGTTTTACCTCAACATCGCTTGTGCCACCTGGTCGGCACAACGACACACTACATTGCTCACCTTGCAGCGCTAGTTTTCCTTTTCTCCCAAGGCTCACTCAGTCGCTAACAATTTGCCGACCTATATAGATTTAGGATTTCGAGAGGTCTCTGTACGCCAAATCTCCTCATACTATTTTTGTGTGTCCTTCTTCACCTATTGAAGCCTTCCCCTTAACTCCTCATCAGACTATGAATACGTTGAGGTTGTGTTTGACTTCTGCTCTGTGAGGCTCTTTGTTGCCTCCCCTGCCCTTCTTACCTCTCATGGTGGTGGCGAGCCACCACCCTAACCCCCATGATGTCCACCTGGCCCCACCTAAGCCACATAGTTCCCCACTTGACCTTCACCACATAAACCACGTGGTGACCTTCCTAACAGTTATGGTGATCTAGATTGACACTCAAGTATAGTAATGCACCTCTCTAACCATCTGACTACCATTGGCAGCCCTATTATCAATCTTTCAACCTCTTCACCTTAGACGGTGTGATTATGTTCATCATACGAAGAAAGGGTTCCAACGGATCTCTCTATGATGTGTCGAGCATGCGAGATATTGAAGATTATGTCTTAAAAGACTCGCGAGTATATTTTTTAGTCACTTTATTCTGCCTTTGGTTTGTTAGAAGCCCAAATGGGTTTCATGGTGTTGGTTTCGCTTTTTGGAGAATGGAAGTTCACAGTACAAACATAAAATAAAGAGGCCCATACTTCGTACAACCCTCCCTCTACTCAGTGGACACCCTTAACCCCTCAATATCCCCAAAATACCCTCACGAGAAACGCACTCCCAAATCCCCCCACTTTTGAATTTTTAGAGGTTCAGACGTTTTGGAACTGTACCAGTTCAGATTCCAAACATCCGTACCTGGGTTTTGGAACCCCCCCACTTGTGTTGTGTTTTGACGATACAGATTTCTAAGATTTAAGCAACGATCAGCTCAATTTTTCCATATATAGAGAAGACTTGTAGCCATGTGATATTGTTATTTGACTTGTAGTCTTATTATTAAAATCAGTTGTAGACTTTTAACCTGTTGAAAATTTCACTTGCTCTGATGCTCAATAGACACGTAGCTTTGAGTGCTTTCTGTAGAAGAATTTTGTAACTGTGTGGTTTGGAAGTTTGATGTTCGAACTGATTCAGATGACCGTGCTCCGAACTGGTTCAGATGACCGTGCTCTGAACCTGCGTAATCCTCGGAAAAAATGCAACACATGTGTTTCATTAATGGCATTTTGGTCTTTTTACTAGGTTTGGGGGTGTCTAGTCAGTAGCTCGGGGTTGTACGAAGTATGGCCCAACAAATATTATTCCTAACAAAATTTAAAAGGAAGGCTTAGCCTATATATGAGCCAATGTCTCTACTATTCCTCTTGGTACAACACAACGATATTGGAGCCTTTTGCCCAATTTGAATGTACTGCCCATGGGACCGAGATGTGTCCTATTTGAGCAAGGAAAAGGTGTGAAAATACACCACTTGGTCTCTTACTCAATGCTTGCAACAATCAAAGTGCTGCTTCTTTATGAAGAACATAACGTTAGAGTGGAAGTTGGTCTATTTGGGTGGTGGCGTTTTATCGAGTCCTTAGAATGGCCTCCGGCAAAACCACCAGATCTGGGTTACTACATTAATGGGCGGAAGATTATATAGGCAAAATTGGATTTGGATAATTTCTAACTTCTGAATGACATCTAGGTCAGAAGCATCTAATGTGTTCAGAGTTTTGATTTAGAGATTACAAAATCACGTTTGTTACCTTAATAGTGGCTTACTAAATTACACTTGATGTATTATTGTGGGGCTTTTGCCACTCATGGGAAGTATTGCACTCTTGACCAAAAAAGAAAGAGCGAAGTTACTCATTCCCTTGTTAGACATCTTCACAGGTGCCAACCATGTCCCCAAATTTGCAACAGTTGTTCACACCCAATTATAGCATTTTATCCTTCAAATTTTGGAAAGGCAAACCAAGGTAAATTACTACTGATGATCAGATATTGCCAATTGCCATATTCATTAAAATCAAGGCTAAATTACAGTTTTGGTCCTTTATCTTTGGGGTTGGTGTCACCTTGACCCTTTATCTTTTTTTTCTCGTTTTCGTCCCTCATGTTTTTTTGTGTGTCATTTTGGTCTCTGCCGTTACTTTTTTCTAACGGACGCCACGCTGGCAGTTAACTGCTGACATGACGTCTTAAATGGCAGTGTTGACTTGGAACTGATTTAGTGCTGTGACACATAAGAGACCAAATTAAAACTTAAAAAGAACATAGGGGTCCAAATTGAAACTGAAAAATAAAATTAACAAAAATCAAAAAAACACATTCATCTTCTTCCTCCAAACACCACCTCCATCTTCATCTTTTTCGGCGAGCCACCACCACCTCCAGCGAGCCACCAACACCACCACCACCAAAAATCAATCACCCTTCAACTCTTAATTCCTACCCTTTCTCCTTCAAACCCCAAACCCCCAATTTCTCAAACTTAACCCCCGGTCTAGATCCCTCGCCGTTTAACTCAAGGAGGACCAATGTGTTAGACCTTGTGTTTGTTTCTGTTGTTGTAATCCGCTATTCGATCAATGTAACCGGCATTTTTAATTAAATAAAATAAATGTTCTGTTGAGATATGTTGTAAATAGTAGATTTATTTATATATGTATTCGGCCCATTTACCAGGCCTGCTAGGTTTACACATAGAGTAGCCTATTTAAACTTATTAGTGCTTGTACTCAATACACAATAAACAATTTATAAGACGGAACTACAGATGCTCTGTAGTCGCAGACGTAGGCAAAGATTGGCCGAACTGCGTGACCAATATCGTTTCTCATATTTCTTTTTCTACATGGTATCACGAGCTCTCGATCTTGAGAGACTTGCTTCTACATAAACCCTAGCCATCTTAATTACGAAAAACGTTAGTCACCTTCATTGTGACTCCTTTTTCTGCCTTCATTGCAATCCTTGACCCTATTTCTGTGTTGTCACTATTCATAGTGCAGTTTGCACAATTTTTCATTCAACCCTAACGCTGTTCACGCCAAAAACACATCACCCTTTGCTCCGATCATCTCAACACCACCCTCATCAGAATCGCAACAGAAATCTGACCAACCCTCTAAAATTTTGCCGCCAGACGAGCCCCTACGCGCCACCACACCTCCAGCCACTCTCCGGCGCGTGGGCCCCACGCGCCTCCCTGCAGACATTTTTTGTGACGGTCCTGTTGGACAGGTTGTAGATCGTCCTTCCCTCTTTCTGTTATGGGGGTTTGTTTTCAATTTCAAATAACTTGATTTTTGGGTCACTTTGAAGGCATCCATTTGTGTTCTTGTTCTGATTTTTGGCCACTACCTGGTTCGTTTGGGTTTTTCCGCCAGCACGTGGCTCTATATTGGAAGAATATCTCACTTTTGCAACTATTCTTGGGTGTTTGCTTCAAATCCGGACATTCTTATTTGCGGTGTTGCTCTTTTTGGGTTAGTTCTTCTGTTTTTTGTGCTCTCACAATACCTGTTGAAGTTCCTAAACGCTGCCAGCTGCATTTTATTTGTGGGTTATTTGAAGCTCATTTTCTGGTCACGGTTACCCGCTCTTTCGGCAACGTTGGACACAATTATTGTGTTTGTCTTTTAGTTGTTGCCTTGTTTTCTTCGATTATTGTCACAAATGTCTGATAATATTGCTATTGATTACTCTTTATCATTCACCGACGATGAGGTGAATCGTTTGAAGGCCCTACCTGACTCTCTCAGTAAGCCTTCTGGAACTTGTTCTCTACCAACGACCGGTATTAGCGTATGCTCCCGATCTTTCATTGTTTGCGGTAAAATCCCTAAGGATGCTTGGATTTTGGACTCTAGTGCCACTGACCACATGGCATTCAATTCAAGTTTATTTTCTTCCTATACCTCCTCTGAGAAGAATTGTCATGTTACAATTGCTAATGGTTTTTATGCCCGTATTGATGGCTCTGGGAGTGTTAACTCGCAACCTTCACTTCAATTACAAGATGTGCTACATGTTCCCACACTCTCTCACAATTTAATATTTGTTCGTAAACTCACTTGTGATCAGAATTGTAAAGTAACCTTTTTCACTTCTTATTGTGTTTACGGGGAAGATAATTGGAGTTACTAAGGAAAAGGAAAGGTTATACTACTTATCTGATGAACCAGATTGTTCGAAGGTGTTGGCTTCTTGCTTGCAGACCGAGTCTTCTGAGTCTTCTCATTCTGCCGCACAAATTTGGCTTCAGCACAAACGTCTTGGTCATCCTCCATTCTCTTTAGTTAAGTCTATGTTTCCTTCCTTGTTTTTACATCATTCAGTTGAGTCTTTTAAGTGTGAAGTTTGTGAGTTAGCTAAACATCATCGTGTCTCTTTTCCTCTTAGTTCCACTAAAAGTGCTGAACCTTTTGATCTTATACATTCTGATGTTTGGGGACCTGCACCTATTTCTAATGTTTCAGGTGCTAAATGGTTTGTGTCATTTATTGATGATTGTACTCGAGCAACTTGGATTTTTTTGATGAAGGATAAATCAGAAGTACCGGAATTATTTATCAGATTTTATCACATGGTGCAAACAAAATTTGGCAAAGGCATTAAAAGAATTCGCTCTGACAATGGCAAGGAATATGCCAATCAGAGTCTTTCAAATTTTACCAGTCAACAAGGAATTCTTCTTGAGTTTACATGTGTCGACACCCCACAACAAAATGGTGTCGCAGAAAGAAAGAATCGTCATTTACTTGAAGTTGCTCAAGCCATTCTCTTCCAAATGGCAGTTCCCAACTCATACTGGGGAGAAGCAGTACTGACTGCTGCCTACTTGATTAATCGGGTCCCATCTCAAATGTTAGGTAATGTCAGTCCTGTTTAGTTTTTGACTTCACGGTTTCCTTTTGTTCATGTTTTGCAGAGTCTTGAATCTCGAGTGTTTGGTTGTGTTGCTTTTGTCCATGTTCACAAACAACATCGAAGTAAGTTGGACCCTCGTGCAGTCAGATGTATTTTTGTGGGTTATTCTCCTGACAAGAAAGGATATAAATGTTATCATCCTCTTAGTCGTAAGTACTTTATCTCTAAAGATGTCACGTTTCATGAGAATGTATCCTACTTCACTCGTCCTCAGCTTCAGGGGGGAGCTTTCATGATGATTTGGAGTCTAAGTCCGAGTTTCTGGTCCTACCTGAGGCTCCTGTCTTAAGTCCTACTACTGGTCCTACTTGTCCTGCATCCACAAGTCCTACATTTGAGTCCCCTGAGTCGCCTGTGACTCCTTCCTCAACTTCTACTATTGATCTTGCTTCCACAAATACCGAATTTGAGTCACCTAATTCTATTTTGGTCCCTCCTTTGTCATCTGTTTTGCAAGAACCATCATCTTCGGCACCAGAAAATGCTAAAGCTGGTGAGCCAACTTTGGTGTATCAGAGAAGAAGTAAGCTCGACCTGCCCCAGACACAACTTCAATTGCCTGAACCGGAGGTAAGTACTGAAATTAACCCTCCTACTAGTGATTCCCACAGTTTTGACACTAGTGACACTGATACAGATGATTTGCCTATTGCTTTGAGGAAAGGGAAAAGGTCTTGTGTGCGAAATACCCTATTTCTCAATTTGTCTCCACTAAAAATCTTTCTGTGCAGCATCAGAGTTTTATTTCAATTGTTGACTCTGTGATAATCCCATCATCTGTTCAAGAAGCATTCAAAGATAGAAATTGGGTCCAAGCCATGGATGAGGAAATGAAAGCACTTGAGAAGAATGGAACGTGGGAAATTGTTGAGAGACCGGGAGGCAAGAAGCCCATTGGTTGCAATTGGATCTATACAGTCAAGCACAGATTAGATGGTACTATTGATCGGTACAAGGCAATTCTAGTGGCTAAAGGACTCACTCAGACCTATGGCATTGATTATGAGGAGACTTTTGCTCCTGTGGCAAAGATGAACACCGTTCGGATCTTACTATCACTTGCTGCTCACTCCTGGTGGGAACTAAACCAATTTGATGTCAAAAATGCATTCTTGCATGGAGATTTAGAGGAAGAGGTGTATATGGAGATTCCTCCAGGATTTGGTTCAAAAGAGGGAACAAACAAGGTGTGCCGATTAATGAAAGCTTTATATGGGCTAAAACAGTCTCCTCGAGCATGGTTTGGGAGATTTACAAAGGCAATGGTGTGCTTAGGCTATAAGCAAAGCCAAGGAGATCACACTCCTTTCTTCAAACATTCAAAAGATGGAAAACTGACTATACTTCTTGTTTATGTTGATGATATCATTATTACAGGTGACGATTTGGCTGAGAGACAGCTACTCAAAGAGAAATTATCAGCAGTGTTTGAAATGAAGGACCTTGGGCAACTTAAGTATTTCTTGGGAATCGAGGTAGCGTACTCAAAAGAAGGCATTTTTATCTCTCAAAGAAAGTATGTGCTTGACCTCTTGAAGGAAACTGGAAAACTTGGATGCAAACCTACAAGTGTTCCTATAGAGCAGAATCACAAAATTAGCTTTGAAGAAGAAAGTGCCAAAGTTGACCAGGTCCAATATCAAAGATTGGTGGGCCAATTCATGCATGACCTGAAGGTGAGACATTTGCAGGCTGTTGATCGTATTCTTCAATATCTCAAAGCCTCTCCAAGAAGAGGACTATTGTTCAAAAGAGGTGGGAACCTAACTATGGAAGCTTATACTGATGCTAACTATGCAGGTTCAATAAGTGATAGAAGATCTACTTTAGGTTATTGCACCTTCTTATGTGGGAACCTTGTTACTTGGAGGAGTAAGAAGCAAAATGTAGTGGCTCGATCAAGTGCTGAGGCTGAATTTAGAGCTTTGGCACAAGGAATCTGTGAGCTATTGCGGATGAAGATTATACTAAATGACTTGAAGGTACAATGTGAAGATCCTATGAAGTTATTTTGCGATATTAATCGGCTATCAGTATTGCTCATAATCCCGTTCAACATGACAGGACAAAGCACATAGAGATAGATCGTCACTTCATTAAGGAAAAACTTGACAGCGGGTTAATATCTACAACTTACATTCCTTTCAGACACCAATTGGCAGATGTATTAACGAAGGGCTTGCCAACAGAGCATTTCAAAGAAATTACATCCAAGCTGGGAATGATAGATATCCATTCACCAGCTTGAGAGGGAGTGTTGAGATATGTTGTAAATAGTAGATTTATTTATATATGTATTCGGCCCATTTACCAAGCCCATTAGGTTTACACATAGAGTAGCCTATTTAAACCTATTAGTGCTTGTACTCCATACAATTTATAAGACGGAACTACAGCTGCTCTGTAGTCACAGACGTAAGCAAAGATTAACCGAATTGCGTGACCAATATCGTGTCTCATATTTCTTTTTCTACATGTTCGATTTAAAAAAAATACCTCTTGAATTATGTCCTATTGGATAATTCCAGAATGCAGTTTTTAAGGATTTCTGGTATTACCTCAAACGACATAATTCCGGAAGTCAAAATGTTTTCCGGAATTATATATTTCAACGTAATTCCGGAAATCTTTAAAAACACGTGTTCCGGAATTATTTGTTTCGAAGTAATTTCGGAAAAATCTAAAAATGTATTCCAAAATTATGGTTAAACAAGGGGTGGCATCGGTCGGATTCGGTCCAAAAAACAACCATCCATGGATAACCGACTAGAGTAAAAAGCCACCCATTCTCGACCGTTTGGAGCTTCGGGTTTTCCGGGTCTCGGTTAGGCGGTTTTGCGGTTCCGACGAGTGGTTACTGGCGGGTAAGCAAGAAGGGAATAAAGAAAAGAAACCCAAATCAGTGGTGGTGACTCTGGAGCTGGTTCTCATGGCGCCTAGAAAAATTTTCTTCAGAGGTTGAAGAAAGAGAAGAGAGAAGGAAAGTTTTGATATTCTCTCTCATCCATGAATTATTGATAATAAAACTAATGTGATGTGAAGGTTGGGTTTCCTGTAGTACCTGATATACTCCAATGTTGGGTTACATTTTCTAGGATTAAAGGCTTTATTGGCTTATTTTATACTCTCTCCGTTCTTAATCTTTGGTACTTTTGGCTTGTTACACACATATTAAGGTACCATTAATTTGTGTTGTTTAAGTACTAAAATGCCCCACTTGTAGTTGTATTGGGATAATTGAAGTTAAAGTAAAAAAGTCTTGGGACAATTAATTCATGCGTTGGAACTCTAAAAGGATAAATAAATATAGAGGGTATATTAGGAAAAATTAGGTGAATTGTACATTGAGTTTTTTAAAGTACCATTGTTTTGGAACAAAAATAAAAGGCCAAAAGTACCAAAGATCAGAAACGGACGGAGTAATAAAAGAAAAGGTTGGGTTCCGTGTATAGTAGCTGTTGCAATTTATCTCTCTTTCTTTTGGTCAAAATGTCAAATCTTTTACTCTCTTTCTATAAAATGAATAAAGGCTAGGCTAAGCTGAAGGTGTAGTGGGCGTGCAGATATCATCATTGTCCAGTAGAATGCAAATATTTTTCGGTCGGATTTGGTTTCCATTGGGTCTTCCAACCAATTCCACGTCCGACCGGTGTAACCTGATTGAAACTGATAGTTTCCACCCGAAAATCCGCATATCCGACTAAGCTCACCCGAGTGCCTTTGTTTATCCACGGGTTACTCGGGATTCGGACGGGTCGGACCAATGTGTCCACCCCTATTAAACAAGTCCGAAATTTTTTTGACGATTCGAGGGTAAAATTGTCCATTTTTTGTATTTGGAGGGTACATGGTATAATAGGGAGGGTTAAAAAATAAATCTTCCTTCATAAGGGTGAATCTTCTAAGGTATATCCGGAGTCTGAAGGAAAAAAAAACATTTAATATGATATATTGTTTTTTCGGTTATAATTTAATACGATATATTCTGAGAATATAATAAAGTGAGGTGTCTTCAAAAAAAAACAAAAATCACATACATGTAAACATATTAGTATTTGGCGACATAAAGATGGGTGATGCAGTGACTAGTTCCCCATCGGATTCGAATGATGAGACAGCTCGCCCAGAGATTTAAAGTCGAATTGAAAGCACTTAAAAGGGTGAGACAACTAGCACCTAAAAGGGCATAGAGACACTTGATTCAGAGAGGATGAGCCTCAACCGCCCCATCATACTCCGAGTTGCAAAAAATCGTGTCTGGTATATTTAACTAATTAATTAAAAAAATTATTCCCGTAAAATAAAAGGTGAGAGAGAGAGACAACACAACACAAAACAACAAACAATATTGACTATTGACTATCTAAAAAAAAACATAACAACACAATGGTTCAAAATGGCAACATATTCGATCTCTGTATTGACTATTGAGGATTGAGGAGAAGAGACGCAAGAGTATAAAAAGGAGCCTTAACACGATACAATGTTGTCATATATTTCCATTCCCACCAGGTACTTTTGTTTTTGTTTCTTCCAGCTTTGGAAACCACGGTTGTGTACTCTAAACCTACAACGATTCAGTAAACTTAGAATGGGTTCACTCTCTGCCTTCCACCAACCCATTCATTATCCCACCCCTCGGAGAGACGACTCCGTTATTGACGACTACCACGGCGTTAAGATTTCCGACCCATACCGGTGGTAGGCCCACCACACTTCATTTCATTTCCTTTCGTTCGGTATCCTTTAACTTGCTAATTGAGCTATTTGGGATTCATTTCATTTTACCGTTAATTACTTTAGTTATGATTGAACAACACTCGTTTGATTTAACTAACTAATTTGTATATATAGGCTTGAAAATCCTGATGCAGAAGAAGTGAAAGAGTTTGTGGAGAAAGAAATTGAAGTAACGGATTCAGTGTTGAAGAGTTGCGAATGTAGGCCTAAACTTGGAGAGAGAATCAAGAATCTGTTTGATCATCCTCGTTATGGTGCTCCTTTCAAAAGAGCTGAAAACTACTTTTACTTTCACAATACTGGCCTTCAACCCCAGAGTGTTCTTTATGTACTCCAAAATGGTTTGGAGGGTGAAGCTGAGGTTTTGTTGGATCCCAATGTTCTCAGTGAAGATGGAACTGTGTCGCTTAATACTTTCTCTGTTAGTAAAGATGGAAAGTTCTTGGCCTATGGTCTTAGTTCTAGTGGTAGTGATTGGGTTAATATAAAGGTCATGCGTGTTGAAGACAAGGTTGTTGAACCTGATACTTTGTCCTGGGTGAGTACTCATTCACTCAATAACTCTGTAGCACCGACACTTTCAGTTTAAAGACACGTAGCGTATCAAATACCAATACCGACACCGGCACTTTAATTACTTGTATTTTTCAAATTAAAACCAGTGTCTGCAAGTCTGTGTCGCGTCCGATATCTGTGTCTATGTTGGTGCTTCATAGCTCAATAATATCTCTAACCTTAAGAATAACATAGTACATTCAAAACGCATTCAGCCACAATTGTGTTTCTGTTACATTCATTCAGGTTAAGTTTTGCTCTATTAGTTGGACACATGATAGCAAAGGTTTCTTTTACACCCGCTATCCACCTCCCACACCCAAGTAAGTTTCATTCTTTATCTTCTTCACCTTGTCAGTTGATTATTTTGTTTCTTAATTGATTACTTTGCTCATTTGCACTGTATGTAGGGATGGAGAAGTAGTAGAAGCTGGGACTGAGACTGATGCAAACCTTTATCATCAGCTCTATTATCATTTTCTTGGTACCCCTCAATCCCAAGATATTCTTTGCTGGACAGATTCTCAAAACCCCAAATATTTGTTTGGAGCTAGTGTTACCGATGATGGCAAGGTACATAAACATCACAAATTCCAACTAAATGTAATTTAATGTCAATGACTTCATATTTCAAGAGTTTTTTGATTTGATATTGCAGTACGTTCTTCTATCTATTGAAGAGGGGTGTGATCCAGTTAACAAACTCTACTACTTTGACTTGTCCCAACTCCCTGGTGGGTTGAAAAGTTTTAGGAATGAAAATTCCCTACTTCCCTTTGTAAAGCTTATTGATAAATTTGATGCAAAGTATCAAGCCATTGCAAATGATGACACTGTGTTCACATTTTTAACCAATAAAGATGCTCCAAAATATAAACTAGTCCGTGTGGATTTGAAAGAGCCAAATACATGGACTGATGTTATCCAAGAATCTGATAAAGATGTACTGGAGTGGGCATTTGCTGTAAATGGTAACCAAGTGATTGTGAGCTACTTGAGTGATGTGAAGTATGTTGTGCAAATAAGAGACTTAGAAACAGGTTCCCTGCAGCATCAGTTACCAATTGACATCGGCACAGTTAATGATATTTCTGCATGGCGTGAAGATAGCGTGGTTTTCATTGGCTTTACAAGTTTTTTGACTCCCGGCGTTATATATAAGTGCGACTTGAGAACACAGATTCCTGATATGAAGATATTTCGCGAGATTGTTGTACCTGGATTTGATCGCTCCGAGTTTCAAGTCAATCAGATTTTTGCGCCTAGTAAAGATGGTACGAAGATCCCAATGTTCATTGTTGCCAGAAAGGATATTGTGTTGGATGGTTCACACCCTTGTTTGTTATATGGATATGGAGGATTTAACGTCAGTCTTACGCCGTATTTCAGTGTGAGTCGCATTGTGCTGGCTAGAAATTTAGGTGTTGTTTTCTGCATAGCTAATATTCGTGGTGGTGGAGAATATGGAGAGGAATGGCATAAAGCAGGATCTCTAGCAAATAAGCAAAACTGTTTTGATGACTTCATTTCTGCAGCTGAATACCTTGTATCTACTGGTTATACCCAACCTAAAAAGCTATGCATTGAAGGTGGAAGCAATGGTGGACTTCTTGTCGGCGCCTGCATAAATCAGAGACCTGATCTCTTTGGTTGTGCACTTGCACATGTTGGTGTTATGGACATGTTGCGCTTCCACAAATTCACCATTGGTTTGTTTGTTTTTATCTCTTTTGTGTGTGTACTGATTTGTTGTTTTTTGTTATAGTATATTGATTTGGTTTTGTTATGTTATTCAGGTCATGCTTGGACCTCAGATTTTGGCTGTTCTGACAAAGAGGAACAATTTCAATGGCTAATCCAGTGAGTTATCATCATCAAACATTTAGCTATAGAAGATTTCATTCATATGATGTTTATTTAGTTAGTTAATACGCTGGCTGTTTTAGATACTCGCCATTGCACAATGTGCGGAGACCATGGGAAGAGCATCCGAATAAGTCGTCGATTCAGTACCCATCAACAATGCTGTTGACAGCTGATCACGATGATCGTGTAGTTCCATTGCATTCATTGAAGCTATTGGCGGTTAGTCTAACTAAACTTATGATGATTTGTTGATATGATATGATATAGTGAGTAGTAATATTTTGCAAGCTAGGAAAAGTAAGTAAGGAATCAATGTTTAGATAATGAAGATGATTTTTTGTTATCAGACAATGCAGTATGTGCTAGTTAATAGCCTCCCGGTTAGAAATAGTCCCCAGACAAACCCCATAATAGCTCGAATTGAATGCAAAGCTGGACATGGAGCTGGGCGTCCAACACAGAAAATGGTAATGAGTTACAAACCAGATACATCAACTTTCGTTGACCAGTTTTTGCTTATATTCGGTAACAGAGGGAGTAGTTCCCCAGCAAGTTTATTTTCTCTTTACTACTACCTTAGCTTTCATTTCATACTTTCAAGTTGTTGTCTGCAGATTGATGAAGCCGCTGACCGGTACGGTTTTATGGCTAAGGTGATAGACGCCCATTGGATAGAATAGATGATGAGGTGAGACCAGAAGGAATTGTTCTTCCGTTTCCACCTATCGTGATTTTTTAAAAGAAAGGAACACGACAGCCATACTAGTGAACCCCGTATATAGAAACTTATTTTAATTCCATTAACTATGTTATTATCACTCTTTAATAATAAATACAACACTAAGTTGCAATCCTTTGTGTTATTGGAATGGAACCAGCTTCCGTGAAACAATCATAAATGTCTGCCTCTTAAGGCTTTTACTAAATCGTTTCAGCAGTGTCATTTTTAATTTTAGATGGACTACCGTAAAACTTGACCTGTGGAATCTCTTTATACATTTACGGTACAATAGGGATATATTTTCAGCTTCAAAACTCTGCCCTTTTAGGCTTTGGTCACTTGTCCAATATGCACTTTATTCCCTTTCCTCACATACATTGTAATAAATACCACTTTTCTGTAACAGAAAGAACTTCCTTCCCATGTCTTTCATTGCCAGAGGTCTTGTTCCTCACAAATTCAATGCTCTGGAACACATTTTCCATTCTTTAACTTGCAGAGAGTACTACAGGATGATAAACAACCAGCGGAGTATTCTAATTAATTAGATTAGCTAAGTTCAACTATGGAGAGAGTTAGAGCAGTTAGCTTGTTAGATGCTTTTTTTTGGTGGTGTAGCTTGTTAGATACTACTACTACTGCATTTGTAATGTTCTATAAAACCTGATGTACTCATAATCTCCTTCCTTATTGTTCTATAAATACCTGGTGATTTCAACAGTATCATACCCAAGGTGGTAATATGATTATGGACCCAGTCCAATGGTGAACCATTTTATCCAATTCGTAACAGTAATTTGTTAAATTTTAAACACCGCCAAACTATATTTTTAATGGTTTCGCATAAAAAAAATTAAACAAAAATCAGATGTGTCCAATAGGGTTCATATCAAGGGCTACTCATTCACAAACATGAATTGATTTTTTTTAAAATAAATTAGCTTAACACTACTAATTCTTTCGAAATCAATTGTATCAAATCTAAAGCAATGGAACCATAAGATTTAAAATCGGGATAATCAGATACCCTTATTAAGACAAAAAACATTCCATTTTGATGTCTGTCACGTCAAGTTGCGAAATTTCAGCTCTACAACCAAAAATTGATCCAATACTGCAAAACCAAAAGTAAAAAATGAGGCCATATGGCAACATATATTCGAGGCAGTAAGTTGCTGTTGCATTATATCTAAGGCATAGAAAAGGTTGGATGGAAAGCATCTTTTATCAATTCCCATAAGTCTTATATACTACATAAAGTATTGTTTGTCATACCTTGGATGAGTGCGTCCAAGATCCCCGTGAACAAATTCCTTTATGTAGGTCCCAGCCTGCATAATCATATTAGATTTTTACTAATTAGTGAGTATAGATTTCGCTCCCCATAACGACTAAAAGTTACTGAGATGAATAATCTCACGCTGGGTCCTCTAATTTAAATTACACAACTCTGGACAAAATGGGAATCGATTGCTTGTCCTATTTGAAATTTCTTTTCACCCAAATAAAGTGACTTCATGGTAAACCTGTTTGACACATGTTCTGCCAAATTTTATCCATTCATTGCCAACCAAATGTAAAAGCCTATGGTTGGAGCCTATCAAGTTAGCGGTGTTAAAATTGTAACTTCATGTCTAGCTCCAATTTAAAAATATTTCAGTCACCGTAAAATTTCATTTATATAATAAGGAGTGTAAAACAATACCTGAGTACATAGATGCAAAAGAAAATACTGAGAACTGCCAGCAATTTGCTCTATTTTCATCCTAAGCATTTGGGAAACAGACATAGAAAAATTTCAGTCACAAGTTTGAATGTGGCCTTCATTGTGAGCTTGGCATATAACTATCATGTAGATGGGCCATACCAATGAATAATCTTTTCACGCTCTAAGGGACTGCGCCGATGTAGCACCCTTATTGGGGTCTTCTGCAAAACTTTCTGTACAAAAACAGTAAAAAAAATTGAGGTTTCCACAGTTAAAATTAAGACAAAAAGCTCTGCTTATATGATAAATCCCAATAGAGACTGTCCCAATGTTTTATGAGCAAAAGCCTAGGTAAGACAAACTTTGCTCAAGCTTTAGCAAGAAATCAAAGGAGTCATGAATAAGAAATCAAATATCATAGTTTAGTTTCTCATTGTTAGTAAGTCTCTAATTTTGCTTAACAAGGGATCCCAATCTAATGCTTGAAGTTGTTACATGGGTCCTATTATTTCCATTAGCTCTTTAGATTAATCTAACTTAGGTACCTATCTGTGTGATTGAATGGACAACATTAATCAAATTGTAGTAACAGCAGTGAGACAAACTTTTACTACTGATCAAAATTTATTTTTCCTTTTTAAGTTACACTTATTAGAAGGATATCTCATCATCTTCCCTAGTGTTATTTCTTCTTTTATATTTTTTTCTAAAAAAATCATACCACTAGATACATCAAACAATGAAGATCAATGAGCAATGCACGGAATCGGATTCAATGGGCGGGCATACAGAATGGATAAATCACAGGCTTAGACGACAAAGAATTACAATCAGGAAGTGTTATAATAAAAGACATCTTTGAGCATTTCTGAGCCTATATCAACGATGAAGAGACAAAAAAAGAAACAAGTTCTGCCCGCATATGTTACTTTTTCCTTACAAAATACAAGTTTGATAACATGTAATACACAAACAAAAAACTTACCAAATCCTTTATTGAAGACACGTACTGAAAGTCTTCATCCTTCAGAGGGCGAGAAATCCACACTAAAGCAGCATATTGCTTCTATATATTTGAAGATTACAATAGTAAGGATAGCTCAGATGAAATGATGGACGAAGCAAAGCCGCAAACCATTAGCAATAAAATAAAAGTAAACAATTAAGAAACAAAATGCAAGACCTGCTTTTCTGCTTCGCCTTCACGCATAAGGTCCCAGCCATGACTGCCAACAAGTTTCAGATTTTTCACTCTAACCTACAAGAACATGATATTATGAATTTAGTCATCATGACACAAATAACTGACACAAAAATGTCACCAATTCAACTACAACATTACCAGTTTATTCTTCATACTATTTATTGTTTTCTGTATATTTCTTACAGACAGCTCAGATGGGACCCATCGTGCGTTTTGCACCTCAACAAGAAATGGCCTGCCCGGGCCAAGCATACGGACCTAGAAGGGTTGTTCCATAATGTAAGTTCATTTACCAATAAACTTAAAAAGACATTAAAACCAGGAATTTTAGTACATCTATATCTTCTCTGCCAGCAGCATGAAACTTGAAACTATCAGCTTTGCATACTTGGAGGATGTTTCCACCAATTATTTCCTACAACGTGAGTACACAATATTGTCACCTTCCACGATCAATAAAAGATAATATATTGTCACATAAGCAGTTTGCCTAAGAAGACAGTACCTCAACTGATGCTTCCCCCATTCTTTCATCATCAATGATCCAGCGTGTTTGACTCACATTCCGTGAATACTGCCGTGAAAGTAACAGCATAAGCTAAGTTGCACAAGGTAAGTTCAATCCTAGCAACCATTACTTTGCAAGCATAGAAATATGCTCTTTGTGGCAATTACTCAAATACTCCCTCCATCCCATTGTATAAGAACTTCTTTTAACAAATTCCCTCATTCAAAAAGTTGGTTACTTAGTTAGTAGCATCAAACTTATCACTAACTTGTATTATTTTTCCAAAATTACCCTTAAAATTATTGGGACTGGTCATCTTAATCTTTCCACTTAATTATCCACAATTTGAGGTGTAACTCTTCACAAGTCTCTATTTTATACGAGAGAACATGTTCCAGTTATATCATCCAGTTGGATAAAGAAACATGATGTTTATGATGTTTTTAGAATATTGCTAGGAGCGAAACACACCATCAAATGGGGTCTACGGAGGTAAGGACTTGACCTGTGGACAGAAGTTTCTTTATTAACCCACATGAGACTGACAAGAGTACCGCAAAACCCTTCACGGTCAACCTCCGCATAAGGGGGTGGAGGGGGAAGAAAGGTCATAGGCAGAAGGGTTACTGTATGTTAATCCAAATTTATGGAGGGAGAACAGGTTGGAGATTATATTTTATTTTCACCTTCAGGTACCTTTGATCAAAATACGAAGTTATGACACAAACAGGGCGTGAGAGAACGGGCAGGGGAGAAACAGCAAATAGATCAGTATAAATGATGAACCAGCCTTGAGAAAAAGATTGAGCAAGGGAATATTAAAAGAAGAACAATGTTACTCCCATTATTGAAAAATATTTCTGTTAGAACGAACCGTAAATGAATAGGATGTATGAGAGGAAAAGAGTGGATGTGATGCATGGAATCATAGCCAAGGGAGTGGATAGAGAGGATTCTATAATAGATTCATATTCTGCAGGCAAGCCTTGAAGAACAACATCATACTGTTCTTGCAAAGAAATAGTTTCGCCAATAGAGAGTAATGCATCGGTAATCGTTTTAAGATGCGCGAAGAATTCAGTTATTGAACGTTCACCTTTCTTCGTGTTATGCAACTCAGCACGAAGCTGTCGTGCTTGCACTTTTGTCTTCGTGTTATTCATATTCTACTTATCTATTATTCTGTTGTAACCAACCAACTGAGTTGGCGATAGGGAGGAAACAGGTGTGTGGGTATAATGAGTAGTATAAAGAGGGGAGTAAGGGAATGAGGGGGGTAAGGCTGAAATTTGGTTAGAACTTTGGGAGAGATTAGGCACTCTCGAATTGCCTTAATTTCTGATATCTTCTTACTTTGCAATACTGTTAATTATAATCTGCAATCAGGCCGTGAAATCACTTGATTCATCCCTTATTTCCACCTATACACAGTACTGTTTTGTGTGTATGTATGTAATTATGTTTTCTGGTATCTGTCAGTTTCTTTTTCAGGGGAAATAAGAACAACATAGATCAACACAAAAAAATGGCAACAGCCATCAGATTACAAGGCATTAAGTTTCTAACAGATAGTAAATTTTAATCTTTGTGATAGGTCTGTTACAGTTAGTTAGCAATAGCAACAGTTAGTTAGCTAGTTAGTTACAATTGGGTAATGTTTGTTATGTTAGTTAATAGTTAGTTAGGGGGTTGAATTGGTTAGTTAGCAAATAACAATAAGGCATGTTGCCTATAAATAAGAAGGGAATGGGATAGAAATAATCAGCTTGTCAATTGTATACACTAGAGGGCCATTTGGCTTAGGAGAGGGTTGGATCTCTTGAATATCCAGCAAACATTCATGTAATAGTCCTATTTCGTTCAATATATGAGTTGGTACCTATCAATTGGTATCAAAGCAATTCGATCTTCGGAACGTTCATGGTGCGCAAGAAGCAAGTTTCAACCACCATGGATTCACGTATCTACGAATTGGAACGGCGATTTCAAGAATTAGAGGTCCGCAATCAGCGTCGCTTCGAAGAATCAATCGCGCGCATGGAGGAGATATTCATTGCTGTGTGGCAACAACAGCAAACAGAATCGTCGAGCCAAGCAAAGCGGCTGCCAGTGGTGCTCACCGATGATAGCAATGGAATTCCCAAGTTGGAGAATTTCATTGACACGAAACAGACTCCTGATCAGCCTAGTCTTGTGGAGGACAGAATTGAAGAAACTGTTCTTGAAAGAGAAGAGTCTTCAAGTCAGAATTTCAAGAAACAAGGCGCAACTACATCTTCATTGGGAAGCAAGAAATCAGAGGTGGAAACTGAATATTGCAAGGTCCAAATATGGTCTAAGCACAATGTTGGTTTGGCACTTAAGATGAGAGGCATCACGATAAGGTGGAGAAGAAGTCGAGCAACCAAAGATTCAAGAATCGCTTCCAAGAAAACTTCACACCGGAAGGGAGTGCAGAATTGCAACGACGAAATGGCTAGTTCGGAGTCCATGGGAGTTTCAACGGGTCTGGGGCCATCGTTGGGACGATCGGAGCCGAAACAGCTTGTAGTAACAGAACGAACCAAGGCTGAACCGTCACCACCAGAGCATCTTGGTGCGTTGCTGGTTGTGAGCGAAAGTGTTCGCACAACTTCAAGAACGAAATGGAGAGAAGAAAGTCAGCGAGTGGGGAACGAGCCACCACCGCCGCCGGAACCGCCAGACCGATCAAGGCTGAAAACGTTCCCATCGGAATCGTGGGAGTCGTCGCCACCAACACTACCTCCGCAGAACACAGGCCAGCCTGCCATGGCACTGACACAACGAGTACCGCCGCCAAAGCCACCGGATTGGAGCGATTTCGGGGGAGGAGAGGAAAACGCGAACATGAATAGAGGAAATTGGGGAAGGAAGAAATTGTCATTGGTTCAACTACCATCACCATCAGAGTTGCCGGTCACCGTCGCAATGGGCAAGGGCTCGTTGGACTTGACGTCGTCGTCGTTAACGATGGGAGAAGCACGCAATGTGCAAGGTGAAGCCAGAAGGGTACAGTGGGAATTACATGTTATGGGTCAGATCCAAGGAAATGTGGATAATTGGGACCTGGGCCTTATTCTAAACCAAGTGGGTCAAGCCCAAAATGTTTCTGATCAGTGGAAGAAGAAAAATAATTCATGGATCTTATGGAACCCGACCCAAAACTCGTGTGAAAAATATCAGAACACGCAAGGAAGAAGCGCTTTGTCGCTGCCATTCTTGGCGTATGCATCGTTGTCGTTGTCCCTGTTAGTAAGTCACACTCCTTGCTTGTTTCAGTTGGCGTATCAGATTTTCGCTGCTTCAGTGAGACAATGGAAGCCATCGAGCACTTACAACAAATGCAAGAAACTGCACAGTTCCTGTTTGATAAAATGCTTGTTCGGGACTCCATGGATAAGGACAGGGTGGTACGTGGGGTACACTGAGAACAGCCTGTGTTGGGTTGCTATTGAATCAGAATGTTGCTGGAAGGGACAACTTGGCAATGCATATGGTGGGTGGCAGCGGATTCCTAACATATTGAATCCAATGCACCATGAAGACGCTAGTAGCAAAGTAATACCCAAATGTAGTTGGAAGGTAATCACACGGGTGGCGCAGTGGTGCGTGGTGGGCTCATTCAAGCAGTATTGCAAAAATAGAGTTTGGGGGTTTAAAAAGATGGAAATGACTTTTGTGACTCACAAGGAACTTGACACAAAGGTGGCTGATGCAACAAGTGTATTATCCTTGATGACAACAACTGAAGCTATGGTGTCTTATCTCTTAAAGGGAGATAAAGAAGTTCAGTCGACGCCTTGTGGTGTTACTAAAATTGGGTGGAGGCTGCAAGATAGTGCCAGCAACTCAGTTTTAAGACAAATTAAAGATGTTATGACAGCTGAATCACACTTATATTCTGTGTCAACATTCTACCATGTTGAGACAATTTTTGAATGGACAAGAACCTCAAACACGAAAGTAGGGGAAGGGCTGTTTGGAGAATGCAAAACAGATGGCACCACGGAGCACGGCACAGGAGCAAAGGCTATTCAAGCACTAACGCAACCAGAATTTTTTTTTTTCAGAATTGTTGTGCTGTTGTATTTTTTCTTAGTCACCTTGAGGACAAGGTGATTGTCCCCGGGGGGAGTATTGATAGGTCTGTTACAGTTAGTTAGCAATAGCAACAGTTAGTTAGCTAGTTAGTTACAATTGGGTAATGTTTGTTATGTTAGTTAATAGTTAGTTAGGGGGTTGAATTGGTTAGTTAGCAAATAACAATAAGGCATGTTGCCTATAAATAAGAAGGGAATGGGATAGAAATAATCAGCTTGTCAATTGTATACACTAGAGGGCCATTTGGCTTAGGAGAGGGTTGGATCTCTTGAATATCCAGCAAACATTCATGTAATAGTCCTATTTCGTTCAATATATGAGTTGGTACCTATCACTTTGATGGGCTTGTCTACTATAATATATTAATATAGCCAATGACATCACTACATTTCCAATTTTCCCATAAAAATGTAAAAAAAAAAAAAAAAAAAAAAAAGATGACCCAAGAAAATTGATATATTTAAAGATGCAATATAGTACTTCAATTAGGAAAAGAGAGGGATAACAAATCCATTACCTTCAGGTATCGTCCACCAAAGTAGAAAGGTGTTCTGTAGCAAGAGTAAGTAAAATGGCAAGGTTCATTTACCTAAAAAGCAAGAAAATTAAATTAGCGATAGAATCCAAATATAAATTCAGTGGCTCAGAACTTTGATTCTACTATAAAAGCAAAACATACACCATTAAATACAGAAAAATTTGACAAAAAGCATTCTGACAGAAATGAAATCATCGTACAAACCAAGTAATTTAAATTTGCAAGACATGAATTCAGAGACAAAGGAGGATAATCAAGACTTACCGTTTTAAGTAAGAATTCACAGGAGTCGGATGATTCATTTTCTAGCGAGCTGCTGAAAGGTTTTTCTCCTACTAAGCACTCACCTGTAAAAAATCCAAATGGTCAATGCTAGGTAGCATGAAATCCTTGGCAGTGTCTACACCATTGACAGAACTACAGAAAATCCCAGCATTTGTTTGGAACAGCAGTGAATTTACGTTGGACACACGGGAAACCTAAAGCTAGCAGGGATAGCTTCTACGTTGAACAATAACTTCAAACATAAAATCTTTTTCTGTGGCGGCATTGAGATTGTTTATTAAGAAAGATATGTACAAAAGCCCATTATATAAAAGGAAATATCAATGCATTTGTTCAGACAGTGAATAATGTGAAGATATTATTAACTACGGCGCGCAAGAGAAGCTTGTTAACACAATGGGGAGGCTAATCAATAATAGGTTTGTATTGAAATAATCATGCCGAAAGGTAAGTAATAATATTAATAGTAAATGCAATCAGAAAAAACCAGAGTTCAAATTTGATGTGCCAAAATGTAAAGTTAATCAGATGATCACAGCTTTTTCAAAAAAAGACAGACAAATTGTATATAGCAAAGTGATAAACTTAGACATGCCTGTTTTTCTTCTCTTGCAACTCTCAGCATTATCAGGACATTTCTCAGCCCCTTTTGACGCTTCAGTGTGACTGTACGTCAAACGAATGCGGAATGGGCTTGTATTTGATTTGCATTCCTGCAAAACTTGATTTCTGTAAAGGGTTATTGGAAAACAAAAGGACTGAAATAAAGGTACATTACAGATAAAGTAACTTGTATTCCAATAAGGGATGATTATTGACTAGTGGCAATAAAAAAGTTGCATGAATGCTAAGTTTTACATTGCAATTTATGCAACAGACATGACCAAAGAAATTCACTAACCAGAAGTTTTTCAAGAGGATGTAGTAGAGAAAATTTCAAGGCATCCTTTGTAGAGATGCATCTTTCTTGGAACCAAGTTTGAGATCCGTATTTCTTTTTCATGCAAGACCTGCAATAGTTTAAGAAGAGAATACAATTCCTATCAATATTAATTCATCACATAATTTATACAGAAGCTTAACTAAATAACAGTAATACACAGTAGCATTGGAAATTGGAATTGAAGGTGTAGAAGAGAGTGAGGGAAAATTGGTTACCGAAGAAAGTTATCGTTATCAAGGATAATAGGTGGAATTGAAACTTCAAGGGAAAAGCTATCAATGTGATAACCCTCACGTTTAAGCATCTGAGCAATGAGAAGAGGCACATCAACAACGTCCTTATTCATCACCGTTTCGCTATCATCGCGAAATCTGAACTGTAGAATCCCTAAGCAAATACTGCAGAGTTTATCGGTTTCGATAAGGAATGTTGATAGTGAGGGAGAAGCATAGACGCGGCCTTCTATTCCAAACACACGAAATATGCAACGGCCACATATCTGGTTTCCACAACCGCAACCACACTAATTAGCAATGAGCAATGCATTTACAAGTTACAATTACACTAGATAGAGTTTTCAGAGATTGCGAACTAACTAACCCCGAGAGACGATAAGTGGCTGACGGCGTCGGAAGGCAGAGTCTGCACCACTTCTTCTAACGCCTTTTCGTTCTCGGCGTCGCCGCCGATATGCCCCAAATCCGATACCTTCTGCTCCTCCATTCTTGACACTTCTCCGATCTCTCTCTCGCACAACACTAGACAAGTTTTAAATGTGTTTTTCATGGGGTTTCTATTGAGATTTTTTTTTGTTACAATTTCGATTGAGATTTTTAAAAGATATTTTTTTGACAATAATTTTTTAAAAAAATTATAGGGTTAAATATGTTTTTGGTACTTAACAAATTTGGGTTTTTTGTTTTCAGTCCCTCAAAAGTTTGCACCAACTTTTGGTCCCTACAAAATTTGAGTTTTTTGCTTTTAGTTCCGCTCATTTATCAACCGCCCCTTTCGAGGTTTACGAGTCCAATACAGAGGGAATTGTTACTGCCTCCAACTTGAAGAAGCTCTCTTTCAAATGTTTGTATCTACTCTTATGAATATAACTGACATTGTTCACATGAACTAATTTCGAGCAATGAAGCAAATGAAAAAGCGAAAAGCATGCAAATCAATGACGGTAAAGAAACGAAGAAAGGGTCTGAATGAAGAGCATACCTTGATTCAATCGAGTGAGAGTCAGGAATGATCTGTGACCTTGATGATTGGCCCTGAAAAATCACCAACTGAAAGCGCGACAGGGAAGTTTTGAAGAAAAACTAGAGGAGAGAAACCAAGAAGACAAAGCGTGAAGCGTAAATGGCGAAAGTAGTAACTGGCACACAACAAGAAGTTGTGTGTGTATGTGTGTGTTTCGAAAAATAAAATGAACGGTGTGGATCCACTAGCTACGCTCCATCTAACGGTGGCAGAGGGACACAGAACAAGCGGCGTAGATCAAACACCTTTTCACATCCCACCATTAGATGAAGACACATGTCAACCTGCGAAGGGGGCAATTATGGCATGGCCTCTCTTGGGAACAGGCGCGATGATTACAAATCAAAATTTGCGCTAGATCAGACAAATCAAAGTGTCGAATCAGAAGACTAGAACAACCAAATAATGCTCGAGCACTACCTAAACCGGGCGGTAAAGAAAAACAAATTAAAAACGAGGTATGACTCAAAACATATAGCTTTATTCATCAAAATAACTTACAATAGGTCCTTATTACATATACATAATAAAGCGCAATTGCATTAATTTTTTGGCAAAATTACACTAGAGGTCCTTTAAGTTATTTAATTGTAATAAGTTGGTGCTTTAATTTTTTTTTGGTACCATTTAGGTCCTTTAAGTTACATAATGTGTATACTGTTAGTCATTTTTTCACTTTTCGTTACAAAAAACCCAAGTTGACACTAATAGAACTGATGTGGCCATGACGGAGTCTACGTGTCATCTACCTGGTGACAATTTTGTCATTTAAGACTACTGTCATGTAACAATTTGGTACTTTCAACTTAAAATTTTTTTTTAAAAAACGGTTCATCTCATGCGAAACATAATATAACTCGTGTTCGGTCCTTTTCCGTCCTAGGGAAATAGATCGTATCTATCATTAAATACTTCATTTTTAGGTAAGTAAGATCAAAAACATAACACATTTTATTTAGTTCACAAAAAAAAACACATTTTATTTGATTGGTGTATGTTGAACATTTGTTAACAAATCAAAAAAGACAAAGTTGTGTAGCAATGCAATTCAAATTAAAACTCTATAGTCTATAGTTTCATTGCAAAATCTATTGAGAAAAATCCTAGTATTTTTAGAAAAAAAAATATAACTAGAGAATGAACAATCAAATGTTAAATGAATGACACACTACTCTACCAAAGTCTTCATTACCTTACTCTGTAATAAACTAATAATGGTAAAATTTGGGAAATTACAAAAGGGAATATAGTTTTGTTCCTGTTTGCTTATGGAAAAGAATGTGACCTCGAGCTGGGGTCATATAAAGTTAAAATCATACATTTCTATCATATATCGCGACAACATATAAATTACTGAAAGAGCCAGACAATAAAATCAAAATCACAAGCAAATAAGTTAATTGCTTTCCATAAATAATGCCTTCCTTGCCATTCCGTGGGATCCTTCTTCAGGTGTTTGCTAGTTAGCTCAAAGTGGTCGAGTATGTCTCCCACTTGCCCTACCACAAAGTAGTGCATTCTTTGGAATAGGATATTCATCTCTTAGTGAAGTTGATGTTGTGTAAACACGCATATAGAATTGTTGTCCAAGATATTGTCGTGCCCAAAATTCAGACCTCAAGTTCCACATTCCTACATTGTCAAGTGCAACATATATAGCTGTCCATGACTTAGGATATACCTGCAACAATCATGCTTATCAAAAACTATTTAAATCTGTTCTAAAATATAATCTAGGAGTACACTTTATTGTTATGCCATTGCCACAAGACAATGTTAGTGTCCATAGGTTACTCTCACCTGAGTGGTGCTACGTGAAACTGCATCTCGAAGGTTGTACTGATTTCTGCTATCACTTGTCCATTGTGCTCCATCCATACTACAAATTAGAAAAATTTAAAGGGGAAGTCAACAAAAAGTTGACCAATTTCTCACCAATAATAAATGTTAAGCATTGAAAATAGTATATATAAATATATGTGTGCTCACCCAACTACAAAGAAAGAGTAGCCATCAAGATGATAACTCTGAATGATGTCTTCCTCATTTTGGAAGACAATCTCTACAAATGTTCTGTAGTCAGTTTGCAAAACAGATGTGTCTTGGTATATGCTACCACCATAGGGTCTATCCGATATGCTTCCGGGACGGTAAACACCAGAGATCTTGAAGAAGTCGGCGAGCTTAAGAGGAGTGTCTGGGGAAACATAGGACACACTGTTAATTGCATATCTTTGCTTGCCATTTACTATACCAGCTGAACTTGATATAATGATGGTCCTTGTTGTGTTTATCATGCCGTAATGGTAGGATCCTTGTGGATTTGGCCTAGGTCCACTTGCTGTCAAGTTAGTCCTGAAATTAAGCCACATTAAAGTTTACTTCATTTTCTATTCTCTACTCCCAATTCCCAAAGTAACTTCTTTTCTAGAAATTTATGTATAGTAGACAATGATAACTAGGGTGGCTAACAATTCAAGTGGTTTGTAGAGATCAAATGCTTGAAAATCAACTCAAATTTCACCATCGCCTGTAAGTAGAAGTTCATGTTCCTCCACATCCGCACGGCCCTTAGCAGTGATTTGATTGGTGTAGGTTCAACTAAAAACAACAAAAACGAATGTGTCAAAACTATGGTTTTGTCGGTTTTTGTTGTCTTTTGCCAAACCGACACTAATCATTACGTTGTTGAGGAATATGCAGATCTAGAGGAAATTCAACTTATAATGAGCGCATGTTGCGATTGTTGGTGGAGTTTAGGGCGATTTTCAAGCATTTGACCATCATAAACCAATTGAAGTGTTAGACCACTCTAACTATCGATCGCCTTGCTAAACATCATCTTCCATAATACAAAAAGTACATAATTAGAAAGTGTTAGTTACCTGATGGAGCGGGCTTGGTTCAAGGACCAGTCAATTTGGATGGTAGGTCCACCAGGTGGTGGGCCAGATACCAGGCCTGCAGAGTTGCTATAGCGAAGAACTCCGGTGGTGGTGAGTACGGTGGAGGTAAATCGAGAGGAAACCACAATATAATAGTCTTGAGCAGGTTGATCAGCGGTTACTAGAACCGAGTAAGATTGGCCCACGTGAACGTCAAGGGAAGAATAGGTAGTTTGAAGGGTGTGTGTTCCTTCCACTTCCACAAGCTTCAATTTGTGATTCTGAATGCGAAAGTTAAGAGAATTCTCCAACCCCACATTTGATATTCTAAGTCTGTAAGTCTTTCCTTTAGCAGAAAAAAGAATGTGTCAATGTTTGTTAGTTTTGAATAAACAATGCTGAAACTAAGCACATTTATTTATTTAGCAAAAGAGAGGGATATGAAGTCTCATTAAAACCTTCTGATTAAAACCTTCTGATGAAAATCTCTCCTCAGGAAAAAACATCAAGAAGGTTAACATAGGCAATGGGATCTTACCTTGCTCCACATTGAAAGATGCTCCGCCAGATCCACGACCATTGATAAGGATTCCATCGGGAAAAGCCAACTTCTTACCGTTATCAAGTTGGGCCTTCAAATCCTACAAGACAGTAAAAACAAATTCCTTGTGATCTACTATCCAATATGATAATTGAAGAAGGTTCGTACAAGACAATTGACAAAATATATATACGCTTCATACAAGAGCAAAAAAAGTCTCATACATATATCAGAAACGTTCTATATAGTTCAAAAAATTGCAATCAGTCTATGATGCACCGATACGATAATACGATATGAATCCAATACGAACTTCCTTGAAAAACATAGGATACCACGCATCTAGGATTCGTTTATAAAAAAATAAAATATTCACAAGATAATAAAAAAAATACATAGACACAGATCCAAAAAAATAAAGGCTAATTCTTTTGACAATATTTTTATAGTAGTTGATACTCCATAAATCGCAAACTAGTTAACCAACAATGGTTGGTCCAAGTGGTAATTGGAGTTGGATTCCACCCCAAGATCTCGACAAAGCCAGTAAAAACTGCGAACCAAAAACATGATAACCAAAAAGAATCGCACACCAGTTAGCATTTGACTTGTTAATAAAAACAGTAATTTTTTTTGATAAGCAATGAAAACAGTAATTGAATGCAACCCGAAAATAGGCTGGAAAATGTATAGTAGTGCCGCTTTTGTTGAAAATGATGTTGTGAAAAGATTAAAAAGGAAAAAGTTGTTGTTGATTGGCATCTAATACTAGTATTTTCTAATTTCTAATGTTATGTGCATGTGCGCGGGATGGGGAAAATTAGTTTGGGACACCTAACACATACCCAGCTGTCCCAAATACCAGAAGTGGTTCGTTCATAGAGAGTGAAAGTGATTGACCTCAAATGGTGGGGAAACATAATAACATGGGCAAAACAAATAATATAGTATTACCGTGTGATTGGACTTATACCAATCTCCAATGAGGACAGTGTAATCACCAGCTGGATCATCAAAGGGAACTGGTATTCTTGGCCTGCTTAAGATCCTAATCCCTCCAAAACCACCTGCAGCTTTGTGAAATGCAAGAGATGGGAAATAGTAGAAGCTCCCAATTTGATCCTTCACTTGAAGTATGTATGTAAAGTTTGATCCCGGAGGAATAGGGCATGTTGTTCCAAACACCCCATCTTCGTATGAGTTCCTTCTCTGCTGGACCCCATTCCTATATCACAATAAGGTTCACCATTTAATCAATCCATCATTCATATGCTTCTAAATCAAACTTATAGGGAGGTGGTTCCATTCCATGTCTTATCAGTTATTTATCACTGCTTCTGTTTAAGATCAAATTTTGCACTCAGACAACACTGAATTTGGCCATTGCATGAATCAAATTCGAGAGCACCAAATTGACCCCGTGTCTCAAGGTAGATTAAGCCAATCAACCATGTTGGTTTATAGTGGTTCAATAATCATGTATGATTGACCTTTCGGCAATAATGAAGTCAAAAATAAAAATTGTATTTTTTAAAATGAATTAGGAAATACTACAATTTATATAATCATAATATATTGTGTTTTTTTAAAATATAAGAGTTAAGACCCGTGAGCCAGATCTGGATCCGTGTTTTCTCACAATTGAGGGATTGATCCATGACATGACCTACCCGCACAAAGAATACGGATAATATGAATATCTGTTTGGTAGTTTGCAGCCACACAACACAAGTCGTGTGACTCAACAAACAAACAAACATCCACCCCAAAAATGTACTATGAAATGAAACGTGCAACTAACACTAACAACAGGTGAGGAAATAATATAAACTCTACTAATAAAAACATGCTTGTTTTGCGTGTTTCATTTATTTGTTATTGTTATGCATAGAATTCAGAAGGAATATTAGTTTTTTTTACTCGCTAATTTGTGAAAGAAAAAGTAGTACCAGGAGAGGAGAAAAGGCTCGTCCAAGCTGTTAAAGACATTGATAATAAGGTTGTCGTTGGTAACAGAATGAATGTCTGGACCAGGAAATTGGCCGTTGATAAGTATTCCCTGAGTGCCAAAAACAGAGCAAGTTTATAGTTAATGAATGAATGAGTTAGAATGATTGGATTCAGATCCGGTAACTATGAAATGAAAGTGAAAAAGAGAAGACATATACATATATATACCTGTTGTCGAACACCAAGTGGATAAATGTCACCGTATGTAACATTCCAGTTGAAGAACCTGTAGGGATCTTCAGCAATAGTAGTGATGGCAAACAGAGAAAAACTAACAATAACACATAACAGCATCACGGCTAAGTTGAGTGCCATTTCCGAGAGGGAGAAAGAAAGGCAGAGAGGGTGGTGGTGTAGTAGTAGCTACTTGTTGTATTCTATGTATACTACTAGTTGCTCTCTATTGGGAGTGGTGAAGGGAGGGAGAGAGTGAAAGAGATAGATAGAGACTTCAAAACAGAAGTGGAGGGGTGTAAATGTAATGTAGGAAATGCTCACATGGAAACATTTAAATTTATGTGACTTTCCAACCAAGCCACTAATCCTCAATACACTTTCTTTTCAATTATTAGTTAATTTACTCCCAATAATTTTCACAATAAATCAATTTAGCTTCTGTTTCACAAAAAGCAGTGGATAGTGGATAAACTAACGGATAGTGGGTAAATTAGTGGATAGCAGATAAGTTAGCTTATAGTGAATGAGTTGATAGCGGATAGCAGATTGAATTTAAAGTATTTGGTAAAATTAGCGGTTGATCACTAGCTTATAAACATAAAATGACATAAATAAACATTTGTTATTAATGTTTAAATATGAGAGATAATATTCATTTAATGTAGCATAAATGAGGAATTTAGTTAAAGTAGTAATGGTAAAAATGAGAGAAAAAAATGAAATGCTATAAAATATAAACTCAAATGCTACTTCAAATAGCGCTTCAAAAAATGCTATAAGCTACCATTGTCAAACACTTACTAATGGCTCATCTGCTATATGCTAGCGAATTGACATTTTCAAACAGAGTCTTACTCTTTAAAATTTACAATATACTACTATCAATTTAGTCTTTGACTTTTGTAAATGTGTTTCAATTTAATTTCTTTTTTTGCAAAATAGATAGAGAAAATTGATACAACTAAATGTAGTAGACTAAAGACTAAGTTGAAATATTTAAATGTAGTAGACTAGATTGACTAATAACACGTTTTCTTTTTAGCCGAACAAATTAAATTCAAATATAAATTTAATTTAATATTTCCTTAAATTGGTGTCTAATATATTTTTGGCAAAATTACACCAGAGGACCTTTAAGTTATTTATTTGTAACAAGTTGGCCCTTTAAGTTTTTTTTGTAACAAATAGTCCCTTTAAGTTACCCAACGTTGACACTGTTGGCCCTTTTAGTAAAATATTATATCGTTGATTACATCAAAATACACCAAAATATGCTTGGTTGCATCAAAATACATAAGCTAAAGTAATCACAATATATAAAGTAGCATTACATCAACATACATAAGCTAAAGTAATCACTAAAAGGGCCTATTTGTTACAAAAAAAAAACTTAAAGGGCCAACTTGTTACAAATAAATAACTTAAAGGCCATCTGGTGTAATTTTGCCTATATTTTTTCATTAAGTTTTTTTTAAGCAAAAGAAATGGATGTGGAGCCTCGTTAAAACCTTCTGCTGCAAAACCCTCCTTAGGGAAAAAGCAACAGTAAGGAAAGAGTACTCCCCCTAAATTTTATTGACAAAAAAGAGAAAATGTAGAAAAAACATGGTGGCTAAACCAATACCCATGAGCAAAAACATCGTAATGACTGAAAAGAAATAAAACAAAATCTATAGAGGTGTGCAGAAGTATCACTATAACGGCTCTGATCCCGACTAGGTTGGCACCAAAGTCGTTAACGATCATTTGCAGCACACCGAAAATAGGAGGCAAAACAAGAACACACTCCATCGAGGGAATGAATGAATTAACCAAACCTGTAGTTAGGCAAGCCTAACCTATTCTTGAAAAAGTCCCCAGCAATGAAGCTCGGGATGAGATTCCACCAAGTAAAAACACTTGAATTAGTTCCATGACCTGCAAGCTTATCAGCACAAGCATTACCTTCTCTATAAATGTGAGTGCAAACAAAATTCATCTGTCTAGTCAAGTATAAACAATTGTTCCATCTGTTGCGAAGCTTCCAAAGAACAACATTTGATTAAACAATTTTTTCATTAAGTTTAATAACTATAAATTATTAAAATATTCATAAAGATATTTGATTAAAAAAACTATACAAAAGAAAATGTTAAAATTATACCAACTTTTACATAAAATGGAAGGTTGCCAATCTCTTATTTTAAAAAATTATTAATTAATAATTCTTAAAATTAAATGCTTCTTGAAACTCACTTATCAATATCAAATATTTTATTCACAAGAAAATGAAATAGGTGTCGGTGGTGGGGTCATCAAATGAAGGGAGCATTTGAATTGTGCGTGTTTGTCTCCCTCACATGGGTTCGTTTTAGGAGTGTGAGTGTGAGTGAGGAGAGGTGATGGTGGTTTTTGTACTCACGCTAGGGAAGGGGGCCACGCCTCACTCAGTTCTCACATGTGACGAATTTATACGCCAACCAATTTTATGCATTTTCTATCTCCTTAGACAGATGCACCACTATCTTCAACACTCTCTCCTATATTGCATATATTTTTTTATTGGTCCAAAAAAGTTGACTAATTGACTAATTTATCAACTACTATTCATTAAGGGGGCTAAATAGTCACTTTCATTTTCATCTCTCAAAGTGTTGTTTGTTGTCAATTCGATTCTTATTAGGCAACAAAAGTCCTCCACCATTAGTCTGTGCTGTTAATTCACATTGTTGACTGTTATATCCTTAAATTTAGACGTCATAAATTTAGAATATTAACTCTTTCATTAAAGTTAGAGACGTGAACCTGTTTCAGAATTTGGACATAACACACCTTATAGGATACTATTCTTCCTAAAAAGTTCATTAAAGCAAATCTTTACCAAAAACTAGAGCCAACCGACATAGCAAATACTTGTCTATTACAGTTATATAACTGAAGATGTCTAAAATCTAAAATAGAGTTCACAATACACATTAAACTTTAATTACAAAATCCAAAGTTTTAGACTTAGAGTAAAACTCTAAAATACATCTAGGGTAAGAAAACTAAGCAACATAATACTTTGATCCACGAGGATCTAATAGTAAACTAAGCAACTACTGCAACAACTACTTTTCCTCCGTTGTTTCGCTTTGCCCTATTTATCTGAAAACACCACAAATAAAACAGTGAGATAATAATCTCAATGAGTTCTTTCGAGACCTCTCACGACTCCACTCTCGGTGTTTTATTGATCTTTTACTCGTAACCTAAGTCTAGTAACTACATTTATCTTGACTTAGCACAATGCCGGACAACCACTACATGGTTCCCCCGGTGAACCCCCTCACTAATATCTGATTAACGAGAAAACATGGAATGGGCCTAGGTTTTGGGCTCATGACTTCCCTCCCCTAGTATGCTATAACTCGAGGTCGTCACCCCATATATTTCATTATTAATTCGGACACCAAATCCTTTAATTGATACAATATCATGTTCTCTCTCAATACAAAACTATTCGGTTTGTCTCTACACCCTAACCTTGTATTACTCGTTTTGCATCATGAAAATAAATAATACGGGACATAAAAGTATTCAATCATCAATGGGAAGGGTTAAGGAAGGGATTGAGAGAGGTTTGGAACCAAAAGGAATGAGTTTTAAAATTTGGGACAGAAGCAGGGGCCCTGGTCGTGCAACATTGAGCCCGGTCCATGCAACTTTGACAGCTTTGAAAAATTGTCCATTTTTCGCGAAATTGGCTATTCCGTTCGATTCCGATACCTATCGTACTCAATTCCTAACTTAACTACATTTAACAACAATACTTTTAATCATTCAAACAACCAATTTCTAACAGCTAATCATCAAATATAGCCAAATCATGAAGAATAAACACCAATCAACATTTCTTCAACAACATCAACATATAGCCTTCCCAATGAACTTTAACATACCCAAACCATTTCAACATGCATTGAAGACTGAAAATAGGGAAGTTTTCAACATGCATTGACCACAACTTCAAACAACCACACAAATAAGCGAAGAACTCACCTCAAATCCGTAGAAGCAACAGCAACAAATAAGGAAACTAAGACTTTGAAGCACCAAACCCACTAGCTCCCAATTCGAAACCCAAGCCTTCAAGCTCCTAACTTGAGCTTCCAATCAACAATATTGTAGCTCCTAGGAATGTCTCATGGAGCTCCAAATCGCACATGCAACAAAGAATCCCACCCTTGTACCCTCTTGAGCTCACATGAAAAAAACCTCAAAGATGGCAACCAAAGAAGAGAAAGAAGATGGGATGGCTTAAGTTTGTGTCTTGGCCTCACAATGATGCTCTCAATTAAGGATATAAAAAGGATTTAGGTTCAAAAATTGCATGGAATGAGAGGGTTTGTGTGAAAGCTCTCTTTCAACTCTCTCTTTTCTCTTCTTCTTTCGTGTTCTCTCTCTCTCCCTCACCCTTCTCTCTTCTTTTCTCTTTCTTGTTTTCAAAACTGAATGTATTTTAGTGTGTTGTGTGAAAGTGAGGGAGTGTCATGTTTTAATGAGCTTAGGGTGAATTAACCGGTGGAAGACTATTTTACCCCTACACTCAATTTCTCACTTAAAATCTGTTTTTATCAAATAATTAATCAACAATGCATACAATCCACACAATTAAGCAATTATACTCATCAATCATCTATTCAAACATACTCAATCAACTTAATTAGAAATCACTTGAATAAAATCACCTACTAATATCATGAATTAAGATTAGCCACTTTAGGGGATGTTACATTGACTTCGTCAAATGAGATGATGTGGCACGTTTAGTACCACTGTGGATGTTTACATGGCGTTGTTAGACTGATAAGTGAACTGTCACGTAGGGAGGGACTATTTTGACAGTAAAGTATAATCTTTAACCACTTTTCTTCCCCCTCTCCATCCTTCAAATGAGGGACCAAATTGACAGTGAACAACACTGAGAGACGAAAGTGGATCTTTTTACCCTTCATGAAGGACTTTTTTCACACATCCCCTCAAATATATTATCACATTGGGCGAAAGACTCTTTTCTCCCATACGAAGTTTTTAACTAGGCTCGCCCATTCAAAATTTTGTTTACGACTCTAAATTTTATACCCACCAAGTGGGAATTATATGCTTATCAAACAAAATATTTACTCAGTGATGTGGGCATACCATAACTCGGCTCACTTTACTCAAATAATTGAAGTGGGATTACCTCACTCATTCTGTCAATAAAGGAAATGTAAGTTTTGAAATACGAACTATTTACTCTCTGAGTTAGGCATGTCATAACTCGATTTCTTCACTCGGGTTAGGTGAATAACCTCATGAGAACAAATAGGTTTTCAAGGTGTTCTGTACCTTGCGGTTGTTCGGGTCGGATTCAGGGACTACAATTGGTAGGTCTCTTGTCGTCCAAGTAGAATATCAGAGCGATCCCAGGTGGGGTACCTGCGATGCCACTCTGACGCTCAAGTCAGTATTGAGAACAGTAGAGTGTAGCGAGAAATGAGCCGTTGGATTGATCGGGTGAATCGGAATCGTTGAGGCATAATACACATAAATGGACTGATTTATTATGGATACGGATCCAAGTTGTTGGTCTTATCGAGGTCCAATTGCTGGAGTGCGTCTCATGGCCCAGTCCAGAACAGTTGCCCCCCAAGCCGAGATTATTTCGAAGGATGGTCTTAGCTTGTAGTCTCTGCCTGTTGTCTTGGGTCGTCCTGGTACGTTGGCTTGTTGCTATCGACAGTGTCATTGCCCCCGGGAGCACCTGGTAGTTTGTTGCAATGAGGCATCTTCTTACCGTCCGGTAACCATGTTCATGGCTTTGGTCAAGGAGGTTAACTCTTACCCTTTGCAAAGTCTAACTCACTCCACGAGAGAGAGAGAGAGAGAGAGAGAGACGAGACTCAAAGAGTGAGATAGAGGGAGAACACGACCGAGACCCCTAGGTCGCCTGGTTGCACCTGTCTCCGTGCCTGGTGGGTGAGACTAGAGGGGCTCGCCCTGTAGCCTATTGTTCCACGCTTGTCTTGGCGCATGGGGGCCGATACCATAGGGTCTCGCCCTTGCTCCTACATATGCGCCCATCTTGGCGCCCTGGGGCCGAGACCATGGAGTCTTGCCCTTGCTCTTGCGTACACGCCCATCCTAGGATCGTGGGGCCGAGACCATGGGGTTTCACCCTTACTCTTGAATACGCTCCCATCTTGGTGCCCTGAGGCTGGACCATGGGGTCTCGCCCTTGCTCTTACATACGCGCCCATCTTGGCGCCTAGGGGTTGAGACCATAGGGTCTCGCCTCTTTCTCCATTGTTTTTCTCGCGCTCGTGCAACTAACTGCTTTGTTGGATCTCGCCCACGCTCGTTTGTCAAGGTACCTTCCTTATCTTCCAAACTTTCAATACTCGCATGTTGCCTTATGTTTTAGAATTTGGACTTAGGATTTTTTTTAAGTAGATAGTCGCCAAGTTTGGCTCGCTTTTCGCAGTTGAGTTACCGACGTTCGTCGAGACAATTTGTTATGAAGTATACCCTTGGCACAGGCCATCGGGACTCGGCCCAGATAGAATTCGTCCAACGGGGTTGTGACCACCAAGGTCAGCTTGAAGTACACACTTGGTATAGTTTACCGGGACTCGGCCCAGGTAGAACTCGTCCAAAAGGGTTGTGACCACCAAGGTCAGCTTGAAGTATACCCTTGGCACAGTTTGCCAAGACTCAGCCCAGATTGAATTCGTCCAAAGGGGTTGCGACATCCTTCATCCTTCAAGGTCGCTAAGTGGAGAGAGTCATGAGATTTCTGCCTCGGTATATAGGAAAAATGCAAACAATCGTGGTGTCGTCCTCATGTCACCCTTTTCACAGACAATCTTTATTTGTTTCGGCACGCCATGTCACACTTGATTCCTTTACCGAGATTCAAGGTGCACATCAGCGTCGACATACTTCGTGGGGCCGTGCCTTTAAGAAATGTATTCGCAAAACCATCGTCTTGGGAGGATGGTCTTGGCTTGAAGCTAATGTTGAGGTAGCTCCTGCATGCCAGACATTCCCTCCCTACAAGCCAGACTGGGTCTCAAACTCGCCTTGCGCTATTCCTAGCAATGGAGTTTGACCCTTTCTCTTTCTTACTCTTAAGGAATTTTTTTTATAACATGTGTCAATGATAATGTACTTGAGCAAAAGACTACAATTGCAAAATGAATTTCAATTAGTCATTCATATTGGGCTTTTACATTTGCATTTGTGTTCATACAATGAATTTTTTCAACTAGGCTGAGTTCATGTCCCGGTTCTGGTGATCGGCTCCCTATTCAGAGTCAGAAGTCCTGTCTTCTTCTTCTTTCAAGTATTGGGAGAGCTTCCCTTCGGGAATTAGCTCTTCAATGTCGTCCCTTAGGGTGATGCATTTTTTGGTACTAAGCCATAACTTTTGTGATAACAACAGTATTTCTTCGAGGTCCAACCTTTCCTTTGCACAAGAGGTTCGGGTTGTTTGACGTCCCGAAACTCCGCGTCGGCGCATTCGACGAGGACCTCAGCCTGAGATGCGTTCAGCAAGGTGTACTTTGTGAAACGACCTTGTCGGGGTCGAGACTCACGAGATATTCCCCAGCTTTGGCTCACTCCAACCATGATTCCCTCAGCTCGGGCTCCCTTTCTGTCCTTGGCTCTTCAATGGCCCTGTTGATCCCGATGTTTATTTGGAATAAGCTTCCTTTCTAGAGACCGTCCTTCATCCAAAAGAGCCTCTTGTATCCAAGGTTCCTAACATTCGCAGCTTCTTTGTTGAACCTTTCCATATATTCCCTAAGTGTTTCTTCCTCTCCCTGCCTGATCGCCTTGAGTACCTCTTGAGAAATGGGCTTCAAGCGGGAAGCGTCAAAATGAGTTGTGAATATCATAGCTATTTGTCCTCAGGATGAGATCGAGTTTGGTTTCAACTCTTGGAACCAAGCTAGTGTTGACTTCTCGAGAGTGAGGGGAAGACCTTGCAGTGGACGGGTTCCCTTGCCCCTCGGTAGCGCATCATGAGAGAGAAGTAGGCCAGGTGTTTGTGAGGGTCCCCGGTCCCATCGTACATGTTGAGGGCTGGAAGCTTCTCTAGGGTCTTAGGAATTGGGCAATCATCAACCTTCCCGGTGAAGGGTCCCTCACGAGAGAGCCATGGAGCATAGTAAGGTGATCCATCCACGAAATCTATGTCTCAACAGTCCTGTCGAGCTGGAGATCTCTTGGAGGTGAATCTGTGGTGACGCCTCTTGTGGGACTTAGCTCGGCTTCAAGACCTCTCGCGAGAATTAGAGGATGCGAGCGATGAAGTCCGAGAAGGTACTTGGAGGTGAACTTGATCCTTGGTGCCTGCTGCGTCGAGGAGGAGAGCGACGAGCTCGCTTCCGTCTAGGTGGAGAGCGATGGTTGAGATGACATATGGGTGGAGATCTGTGGCGACTGGAGTTCATTGTCCTTGGGGGAGGAGTGCTCCAGCAAGGACGAGGTTGCTCAGGCATGCATGCCACTCGCCTCTATATTTTTCTGAGGTGCGCTTCTTGCTGCAGCATATCCTGAGTGCAATTGCTCAGCAGGTCCAACAGCTGGCGGATGGTCGCTACATCTTCAAGTTGGACATGGTCCTGAACTGAGGCTGACTGGGGTGCCAGGATCTAGATGTCTTCGTTCGGCATGGAAACAGCAATGCCTTTAGAAGTGTCTTCGGGTTAGGGTTGAGGCATAATAATGCTTCATACTCGGGGTCTACCTCTGGGTGCCATTGGAATGCAGAAGAGAGTTCAAAGAGTAGAGATGGTGTGAAAGATAGATATCTCCCACAGTGGTCGCCAATGTTCTGTACCTTGTTGTCGTCCGGGTCACATCTGGGGACTACAGTTGGTAGGTCTCCTACGTCCAAGTAGAATATCAAAGCGATCTCGGGTGGGGTACCTGTGATGCCACTCTGACGCTCAAGTCAGTATTGAGAACAGTAGAGTGTAGCAGGAAATGAGAATGTACCTATTTTTGGCAATGTATGCTAGTAATTATAGGGATCTGTGCAAACTCTGAGTCGGTGGATTGATCGAGTTAATCTTAGCCGTTGATGCACAATAGACATGAATGAGCTGATTTTGGGTCATATTTCGTCCAACCCCCCTCTACTCAGAACACCCCCACCGTCTAATATACCGAAAATACCCCCACCGTCCAAATTAATTTTTTATTTAAAAACTCTCCTTTCCTCTTCTCTCCTCCCACACACCCCCTCACCCTCTCTCCTCTCCTCTCCTCTCCTCTCACACAACCCCTCTCTCCTCTACTCCTTCCACTCTCCTCGTCCCCATCGTACACTCTCTTCATGCGCAGGTAAACTATCATCTCCCTCCTCTATTCTTCGTTTTTGAACTTTTTTTACTGTGATTTTGCACGGTTCGGACATGCAGAGGCTGAACTAGTTCGGACAACCGTGCGCCGAACCCAGTTCGGACCACCGTGCACCGAACCCGTTCGGCCGGACAGTACCCGAACTTCACTGATTCTCTCCGTTTTGTTTTGCAGGTATGATCCAATTTGTTACCTCAATTGAACGAAATGATGGGAAGATTTCCATTCCATATGAGATTTGGAGACTAAACACCCTCAAGACTTTTGTTTTTGCTTTGATGTTGGCCTTGATATTTTTGGTGTCAACAACATGCGCTATGTCAACATCCTTATTGATACGCATGCCATATGCCAAGCGTATGGGGGTGTTGAGAGTCTGGAAGTGTCCGTAACATATATTCGGACTGGGTTGTTCAATGTCGCCAAGATTATGCCTGCGGTTGCCTCTGATGGGAGTGACTCGACTGATCTCGATTACCGGGCATTCTTGGCCGGCTATGATGGGAGTGGTGGGAGTGACAATGATACTGCGAGTGATGCTGGATTTGGCTCTGTTGTTACCTAGTTGTGGTTTTTTAGTGTTGTTATTTTGTTTATCAATAATTGTAATCCCCAAAACTAATTTAGTAATAAATAAATATTTTATTATTTATATTTCGGTTAACAATACAGTTTAAATTAAACAACAATTTTAATATTATAAAGCGTAACCGTACATGATACACGAAATACATCAAAATGATAAAAAAACAACACAAAGAAAGGACAACGAAACAACTAAAAAACAACTAAGAAACTAGCGATTCTTGGCGAGTCCCTGCTCCATAATATAAATGACCTCTTCCGGAGTGCGCATTGTTTCAACAAACAGCTCAATGATTTGACGTCCCAATGGAACATTACGATGGTGTTCCAACATTGCGCGAACATCATTGTCACTCCGGATCTCCATAGCTTCATAGCGGAGAGTCTTGTCATCTCCACAACAACACTTGCAGTAACGTAGACGAAATATGTCTTTACGCCACTCTCCCTCTTGGCGAACCTTCCTCTCTGCCTTTTCCTTCAACTGGCTGAATGTTATATCTTTATCCAACCTACAGAAGATTTGATTTCAGGACTTAAAAACCACACCATCGGCCCTATTGGTGGCCATTCCAGGGCGATGTAGGGCAGTTAGGAACTTGTCACTTGATCTCTGGGTTGGGCACAACTGCCATTCCCGAAGGTCTTCCATTACAGCGGGTGGGGTTGGGTTAGGGTGTTTGTGAAGAAGCAGAGAAGATAAATCAGAAATGGGTTATGTGAATATTAGTGAAGAGTGAAAGCCTATTTATAATCGGTGTAATCGGACGTGAGTCGTTTATTTAGAACCATTGAAACCGTTAAAATTGTAATCGTTGGGGCACAATTTCCAATGTCAATATCAACCACTCCTTTTTATGAGATGTTTGACTAACCTTTTGACTGTTTTTTTACTGATTTTAAGCCGTTGATTATAATGGACAGTGGAATCTGAGCCGTTGATGTGGACGATGGAGCCAGTTCGGTTGACCGTGCGCCGAACTGGTTCGGTTGGTCAAGGGCCGAACCTACTAAAAACGTACTAGGGGGTGTCTGTGTGAAATTAACATACTCGGTGTCCGAACTGGTTCGGCCAAGCGTGCGCCGAACCGTAGTTAATTTTTTAAAAAAATTAGAAAACACAACTTGCATTAAGGATATTTTTGTCTTTTCACGCGTTTATGGGGGTGTCTACTGAGTAGATGAGGGGTTGGACGAAGTATGAACCCTAATTTATTGTGGATATAGATCTAAGCTAATGGGCTTATCCAGGCCCAATTGTTGGAGTGGGCCTCATGACCCAGACAAGAACACAAGGCAAAAAGAAAGTCTCCAAATCACAAAGCATATGAGTCATGTCTCTTTTATCAACGCGTCATTCCTATCCTTATCCTTATTGCAATCGTTATTCATGTTTTCTACTTTTGTTTCTCAAAATCAAAGCCAAGACTAGGTCAACATTACATCTTCCTTGACTCCCATTTGATTCATGGTGAACAAGCCATTGCCCAGAGTGGTCAACCGCACACCCTAAAAATATTAAATTAGCACAAAGACCACATATTACTTTTTTTGCACACCCCGAAAAATATGTTTGCATTCAAGCTTCTAGTTTTCTACCACACTCACGCAATCACTCACAGTAGAGCATCACTTTCATGTTGAGTTATTTTCTATTGTGTTAGACATGTAATTTGTTTGGCATATTTGAATCTAGCAAGTTTGTTCTCTGTTTTTATAAGGCAAAATTGATTGAATCTGAAAGCTTTTATCCACACGAATTCTCTTTATTTTATTTAGTGATGCTTGGTAATCAACTAAAGGCTTACAATATTGATATGCGTATCAAGATTGAGTTTTCTTCTTTAAAAGGACTGGTCAAACTTTCCCAGAAGATGGTTGAAACCTGAAGACATGTTGTTTATACATTATTGGTTTATCTTCTTTAGAAGTTGGTAGTGATTTTGCATGTTGTTACGACAATTGTAGAAAGTGATTTTTCTGCTATAAATATTGTGAAGACTAGATTGCGTAACCGAATGGAGGATGCATGGATGAACGGCTCTCAAGTGACTTATATTTGAGAAGATGCATTTAATAGCATTAACGTTGAGCTCATTATTCAATGACTTTAACATATGTAATGTTCATGTAGAGGACAATTATAAGTTGCGTAATTTATTTATTTAAATATATTAAAATTGTATTTTTATTACATTTTTGGTGATGCGTGTGTTTAAATTTTTTTGCACCCCTCTGGCCTAGGATCTTAGATTCGCCATTGATTCGATCCCATGTTAGATTAATTATTTTAATGAATGAATTTTATGGACTTGAATCAATTAATTATTAAGAATCTTTTTTGAGTCGAGACCAGGGTATCCTCCGCCTAACGCAGTGACTAATCCCCTCGCTGGATTGAAGACACCTCGAAGGGTGGGACAGCTAGCCCAGGGATTTAAAGCTGTTCCATACCCAAGGCAACGATCAAACCCTCGACACTTGGTTAAGGGAGGATGAACCCCAACCGCTCAACCACACCCCTGGGTTTTTAATTATTAAGAATGATAACTAGTATATTAATTATGGATATATATTTATTAAAATTACGAATACAATTGGACTTCATATTACAAATCACCCATGATGAGTTGAGTAGTTCACTCAAAAACCCTTAGAGAAGTCTATCAATGCTCCCATTCATAGCTTTATATATATATATATATATATATATATATATATATATATATATATATATATATATATCTGAGTGTGTGTGTGAGGATCGTTCGCTCTAACATTTTTCTTCCATCAAATCTCTCTGATGCCAAGATAATTGGGGTAAGATGGATATATAAAACGAAGTACAATAAGCAAGGAAAAGTTTGAAAAACATAAGACAAGACTTGTTGCTAAAGGGTACTCTCATCTCAACATCAGGGAATTGACTATAATGAGGTTTTAGCTCTAGGTGCTAGATGTATACAATCAGAACGACCATTGCTCTTGTTGCTCTCAAGTTTGGTGCATTTTTCAACTTGATGTGAAAATTGCTTTCTTGCATGGTGAGTTGAACAAAGAAGTGTTTCTTGAGGAACCTCATGGTTATTAAAACTCGGGAAAACGATAAAGTATACAAGCTTAAGATTGCCTTGTATGGACTTAAGATTGAGTCATACTTTTGTAAAAAGGGATTTGAGAAATGTCCCTATGAGTCATACTTTATTTGTCAAAAGCAGAAATGAACAAGATTTGCCCATTATAAGTTTGTATGTTGATGATTTGATATTCACGAGGACTAGCAGTGATATGTTTAAGGCTTTCAAGCAATCTATGCAGAATGAGTTGGAAAGATGAATACTTCTTAGGCATAGAAGTTATGCAGAAGAATAGATTTGGTAAGGCAAGTATGCTTTAGAAGTTTTGGAGAGATTTGGTAAGGCAAATAGCAACATGGTGTGCAATCCAATTGTGCCATGATGCAAAGTGTCCGAGGAAGACAAGGGATATCCTATTGATGCCACACAAATTGACCAGTGTTGTAGATATGGTTTTCAATTCATCGATTGTGACCCCTTACTTACTCATCCCTGTAGATGCATACTGGCATTCACAGAACAGCCAGAGAACCGAATCTAATAACGCAGTTGCCGAGTTTCGACATTAGGTCAGCTATCATCGACTGCAATGAGCAAATGTGGACTGTGGAGTCCTCGAATATATAGTATTATCACCTGCATAAATTTGAACCGAAGAATAAACAATTCAACTTCCACACCCCAAAAAGAGTAAAATAAAAAAGGTCCTCGCAATGCGACAATATTCATTCATCCAGAACTGTCACAATGAAAGCACAAGATGTACAAGACTAAATGATCAACGCGTCCACTGTCGAAAGTCAAAGTACATAGCGGAGGCCATTAGACGCCTCAATGTTACATATGAAACAACTGTAAGGCATATGGTGTTACTCAATATTGGCACATGATCTGTAAATCTGTCAAAATTATCCAGACCAATGAATAATTTAGGACACAACACGCCAAAACTCATTTCTGGAACTTTCCAGGAATGTTTGGAGTTGAGACACGAAATAGAAGCAATGAAGCAGAAAATTCATATACACAAACTTGAATCAGGACTTGTCCCCCTCAGAACGTCCTTTGAGCAGCTGATTTACATCATATCGCAACATCTCCACATATTCCTGTACAGCCAACAAATTTAATTTTTGATGTAATTGAGCACAAACCATCAAGCAAAAGAATAAAAGCAGTTGTTTGTGTATCAAGAAATTTAGGCAGTACAAAATGAAGCTTTCAGGGGCACAAACAACACATCAAATAAACGAATACTTACACTGGCAAGATTCTCATTGCTGCATAACTCATCCAGAAGTTCATTAGAAGCACTTTCACTGCCAGAGAGCTGGACAGCATTTTCAGCTACAGCACGGAAGACATCTGTAGGTGCACTCAGGTGATCAATCCTTTCTGTCACTGGCTGGAGGTCAAGCTGGAGAAAGAAGGAAAAACACATATTAGAACAACTAATATGGCATTTCAGTTGAGAAAAAAAGAAGATAATATCTTGCTATTCTCCCCAAAGAAATGAATCCGTAAGTGTTTACTTACAAATAGTAAGCTGTAGCTTATAAATGCTATTCATAATCCAAAATATTTTTGAATATCCAAGAGTCATTTCCCCCAAGGCCAGAGGTGGAAAATACACAAATTAGAGAGCAGTAAAATGACCCTAATGTTTAGCACATTACTTTGTCCGCTATGGATTTTTGAAAAGCCATTTTTCTCCTATGGCTTAAAGAGACAATGTGCCAAACCATGGGCCCACATAGACAAATGCATTGTACCCAACAGAAATCAAATGAACAAAAGGGCTTGCAAAAGCAAAACAATATCAAAACAAATAATGGCATGCAATATGAAGGGTCAAAATGGGCCAACCAGGCAAGGTTAACTTGGCATGAGCCAAGCAAAAATGTGCCAACAACATTTTAAGGAATACAGGTTTAGACATGCCAGTCATCTAATCACCGAGCCAAAAAGAAAAAGGTAAGAAAAAAATTAATAAACATAAAACAGGCCAACTATGTGAAACAGGCTTGTAAGTTCATGAAAGACGCTTTACAAATAAGACTAACATAGGAATTCTATCAATACCCAAAAGAAACTTTATTGACCTTAACAGCTCTCCGAAATTACAAAACATGCAAGTGTAGTAATAAAGGCGATGGCTTCTATTAAGACGAGTATGCAAACCTGTAAACTTTGATTATCAGTATCTTCATCTCTATAGGGTGCACGGGGTTCTGGCTCGGCAGCAGAGAATAGTGATGCAGGATTTCCCCCTCCAAGGGCTTGAGATACAATGGGCATCATCTGTTGAAGCATCCTTGATAAGTCGATACCACCACCCTGCCCTCTTCCCATTCCAGTAAACATATTCCCCATGTCCTGACTACCGACCTGCTGAGCGATCTGATTGACCGTGTTCATTAACTGTGGGCTCTGTGTGAACTGCTGCAACATATTCCTCAAGCCATCGGGTGATTCAACTCCCGTTTGCTGTGAAACCCCTTCGAACAAACCATTCAAAGCAGGGCTATGTAAAACCTGAGACATTACACTGGACACATCAATCTGACTACCACCAGAGGGCATGGGCTGCTGAGATGGCCTATTAGCATTGCTCAAATTCACAGCAGATCCATGACTTGCGATTGTTTGCAAAATATGTTGACCATCTGTTCTGGTTTGCTGACTTTGATTGGTGGAAGAACTGGAGGATCCATCATCAGCACCTTTATCTCCAGGAGGTTGAAGTCTAGTTCGCCTCTGTTGCGGCATACATTTATAAAGGATGAGTCAACAATGTGGTCATGCAGTATGATAAAGAAGAAAGGAAGTGGAATTTTCAAATCATGTTCACCAAGGTTCTATGCTACCGGACAAATGTGTCAAGTTTACAATTCTAATAATGTTAATGAGACAAAATCTATAGGAAACACTCCATGCAGTTCAGTAAGTTCTCTTTTCTTTAAAACATGCTGCTGCCTATGAATACATGTTTTTCAGTTTTCCACCCTTTTAATTTACATGTTCTCCTATAACAAATGAATCAAAAAACCCCATTCCCTATCCCCGGGAAAAAAAATAGATAAATAAGCAATTGTTTCCTAAATAGGTAAAAGAAAGCTTCAGACAAAATCACTCCTAGAGAAAGGGTGGTTTTCGTTCTCACCACTCATGGTGCAACAAGAGAAATGCTTGATCTTCATAGGGTCAGAAGTATAGTAAATACATTTATTCCCCACACATTATACTTAACACATCCTTGCCTTCTTCAGCATTTCTGGTTAGGCTTTTTTTGGTTAGAGTCCGTTACACTGTTTTTTTTGTTTCAGACTAGTGGTTACCGGTTACAGTGTTTGTGTTTGTTTTTTTATTTTGGTTTGTATTGGTTTATATGTCTGCTTCTGGTTAGTGGTTACAAACTTACAGTGTTTGTGTTTCTGCTTCTGCCTGCATTTATATGTCTGCTTCTGGTTATGGGTTACTAGTTACAGTGTTGGTGTTTTTATTATTTTTTGAGATTTTGGTGTGTATTGGTTCTTTACAGTGTTTTTTTAGATTATGGCTGGCACAGGCGGTAGTAAGCCTCCTATTTCAACAAATCGAACAACTCCAAGTGTTGGGACAAATTCTAGACGCTGAAACCCGCCAAAAAAAGCTCTCGGTAAACAAGAAGATACAGGCTGGATATGCGGTACACTTATGGAAAACAAAAAGATTAAATGCAATTATTGCCACAAAGTGTAAGCCAGTGGGTTACAGATTTAAACACCATTTAGCTTCTACAAAGAGAGATGTTGAAGAGTGCAGAGCTGTCACGGATAACATTCGGGAACAAATGTGGAATATTGTATTCGGATTGCAAAAGAAATTGATTGACAAGAGAACTCCACCTCTGTCAGATGAAGTAGAAGAATTTGACGGGGGTAAAAGAAATAAGGGTCGAAGTTCTGCAACCAAATATTCCAAATATTTTCAAGAAGGGTCAGAAGCAGAAGGGAGAAACAGATTTACAAGTTGCAACCTTCTTTTACGACAATGCTATCGTTTAATGTTGCAAAAAATGATGAATTCATAAAGATGTGCGAGAGTATTGAGCGATTTGGAAATGGATATAAGCCACTGTCCTTCATGAAATTAGCGAGAAATTCCTGAAGAAAAAACTTCAGGCCACACATCTTATAATAGAGGAGCATAGAGCGGCTTGGAAGAAGTTTGGGTGCACGATTCTAACATGGACTGATCAAAGGAGGAGGACTATCCTAAATTTCTTGGTAAATAGTTCTAAGGGAACATTATTTTTAAAATCAATTGATGCTTCTGCCTTTGCAAAAACAGCTGATAAGATTTTGAAAATGATGGAGGATGTAGTTGATGAGATCTGGATAGAAAATGTTGTCCAAATTGTGACAAACAATGCTGCTAATTATAAATTGGCGAGAGAGGTGCTAATGCATCAAAGGCCTTACATTGATATTGGAGGAATTTGAGAGCAAGTTGCCATTGCATAGGGAGACCATTACTAAAGGTAGAAAGATCACTACTTTCATACATGGTCAGACTGCTCTTTTAAATTTATTGCATTACTTTACGGAGGGAGGTGAATTGACTAGACCTGACATCACACGTTTTGCCACATCGTGTGTGTTGGGGGTGTCTAAATGAGAATGAGGGAGCACTTTTTAGAATGTTCACTTCTAAGAATGGAGGGAAAGCCAATTTGTGAAGCAAACTGATCGAAAATTTGTTGACGACATAGTCTTAGATAAGAAACACAGTATGATTTGGCTTAAGGGACTGTTAGATGAAAAGAAAATATCTAATAAAATCTTAATCATACATTAGAGTATCTTATATTATCTTTTAGGATTAGTTTCTTATCTTAGGGTATCTCTTTTCTCTTATGATTAATTTCTGAATTTCTCCGTTATTATCATGATTTCTTTCCTTATTTGATTTGAATTAGAAGGTATTAGTATAAATAAGAGTTAGTGCTTGGTCTTTTTATCATCATCATTATAATATTAATCTATAGTAATAATTCAGTGTTGTTATTCTCTTCCCTTGTTTCTGAACTAAAACCCTATAATTATAGCAACTATCATGTGTACTGCTGCAGCAAGTATTACTGACTTCCAAACAACATGCAAATACCATCCCAACATTACAGTAAAATTCATGCATGGCATACAACATCAATCGGGAAATTCTGGCTTATTATTCACAAAATCATTAACAATAAGCTTACCTTTCGCTCCAAACCATTCACACCCAATCCAAGAGGAGCAGTTTTGGCAGGTTCAGTTACATCTCTTCTTTCACTTGCAGATGGAGCATCCTGTAGTTTTTCTGATTTTACCAATGTTTCTACACTAGAACTACTTTGTAAATCTTGATGGGAAGAACTTGAAACAAACTTGTCGATCAAAACATCTCTCTCGTCATTACTACAGGTTTGGATTGTCTCGGTTTGGGACTGGTTGTGATAGAAGTAACTATTAGTAAATTAAAATCTATGTTGGGATAGATACACCAGGTTAGGGGGGAAAAGTACTACCTTATCTGCTTCTGCTCCACTTTCAGAAGTGCAACCCACTGAGGATGCACTGGTATCCTGCTGTTCATTTGCAAATGCAGGTCTTGGTCCAGATCCAGAAGACAAGTCCCGGCTAGATGATTGCATTCGGCCTGATTGGTTGCAGAACAGTTTTGAAATTATTTGTTATTGTCATGAGACTACACATATAACCATCGGACAGAACAGTGTCATCTATTTGCATATGATCAACAAAGTTTCCAAGGCAAGAGAATAAAATTCAGATAAAAGAGATGACATGGGAATCAATGCTATTTTCTCGAGACACATGCATAATAAAATGGAAAATTGCTAAACACCTGACAGAACTGGGTTATCTCCTTGCATACTGCCAACAGAGTTTCTAAGGCGAGAATTGATCTCAGCTAAAACAGATGACAATGGAGCTGAATCAGGTGAGGGCTGTGAAGTAGAAATACCAAATCCAGTCTGTGAGTTACTAGCAGCTCTGATGCCAGGATGATTAGATGGGAGAGTTGCTGATATGACATTTCTAACAGGCAATACCCGTGTGGAACCCAAATCACCAGAGCCAGGCTCATTACGTTGTTCACTTCTTGTCCCTTCCCCATTATTTGGCCTAGAGCCAATTGTTGAAGTAATCGGTGCAAGAGAGGTACCTGGCAGGAAGCAAAAAATTTTTTAAAAAAAAAGGTTTGTATTTAGGGACAAGTATATTAGCAGTACTTACCAGCATGTATGTGAATGCTTACGTTCCTAGGAGCACTTCCAATTCCAATGGTGCCTAAAGTTGCAGGAGTTGAAGGAACAGGACCGCCAAAAAGGGAGCTTGTCTGAAGCGGAAAGGGCTAAAAAGTAAAAAGCAGCAGAATATCAGCACAGCCAGAAACAATCAATATAAAAACTACCAACCAAATCAAACCACAGATAAGAACAACGCTCAGTAAATGATCATCAAGTATGTTGCAGACTTCAATGATGAACTCGTATTGATGCATAACCACAAATAATCAATATAAAAACTACCAACCAAACCACATAGATAAAACCTAAGTTCATAAACTGATCATCAAATATGCTACAGACTTCAATGATGAACTTGCATTGATGCGAGCACACACATAAATGACAAACCTGCACCATTATAGGATTTGGCCCTGATGGAGAAATATAAACTGCTGGTCCAGCATTAACAACAGATTCTGCCTGAAATATCAATATGACCGTGAACAATATTTTTATAAAAGAAAGCAAACCAAATTACACCAGAAAAGAATAAATACATACAGAAGACTGCCCCATCCGCAGTGTCAACATTGTTCGGCCTAGTTCAAGTAGAAGTGCACCCAAATGCTGCATAGCAACTCCTATCTGCATTGATTCTGACTGTATCTGACCTCTAATACCTAGATCAGTAGAAGCTCCCTCTCGCTCCAACCGTCCTGCAATATGCTAGAGTCGCAAATTACAAGTAAAACATGATCAGATAAATATAAATGAAGATATTAGGATTAAATGACACTAACAAATCCTTCAATTTAAAAGTACTTCATCATGATAACAATATTTGTGTGCTTAAACAGAAGCACTATTGTTTGACTCAGATTCTGTTAGATTTATGTATTACCCAGCCATCAAAGGACACATTAGAGATGGATAGTGAGATACTTCAGAAAATTAGAAATATCTAACAAGAGAGTACTCTATAAATACATCTCTCACATACTAAGTTGTCTTGAAGTTCAACATCAATTGAATTTGACCTGGCATCCAAGATATGTTAACAAGGTTTAACTGACACAACAGAATTTGATGTATATGATGGAAACCCCCAACTGATCAACTGATATGATGGATAAAATTGCATGTCTTATTATTGTCCACCAAAGGCCAACCTTAAGATTAGTAATTTCCATACATCAACATAATTTTAGTTGGATAAAAAAAAATTATTAGATAAATAAGCCAAGTCTAGGAAGGACCCTGAAAATAGAGAATAGAGAATATAACACACACACAGAAATATAAATTAGAACAATCAAAAATATAAAATAGAATAATTCAAAATATTCTATTATAATGAAATTCATAATTTCAAAGAAAAATCATAATGGAAAAATAGACAAATAAAATATAATATAAAGCATACTCAAAATGCCAGTCACTATGACGATATTCTATTTCCTCCTAACACAAATATATAGCATATTCATGGTTGCCACTGGCTAAAAAGATTGACACAATTTTGTTTTGTCCAAAACTTGGACAAATTTAGGATTATCCTATGTAAGTTGCATCCGCCCTTTTTAAGTAAATTTATAATACCCGAGACTCCTAGCTAGTTGCGAGTAAAACTTATACTGCAACAATAAATATCCTATAATTGCAGATAATAAAAAATGTGTTCATATCACTACGGGAAAATAAGACTATTTATAAATGGGATGTGTTAATTACAGATAGTGCAGCAACAGCTTGACCACCAAGCAACTGTTCTGCACGATGCAATACAGTGTTTAATGCTTCAAGTGTTGGCATCCCTTGTGTATTGGAAGGCAATTCCACTCGTTGATCTCCAGGATTAGTTGAAGACAGATTTGAAGCATAGCCTGCAAAAACAAATCTAAATATTTCAATGCCATTTCAACTTTTAAAATAAAAAGACAACAGAATCAACATCAATACCGTTTTGTGATAGAGTATGTTCCATGCGATTTATGAACTCAGACAGTGTGTTTAGAGAATCAGGAAGTGGCTGAAATGTAGGGAAAAAAATAAATGACATAAAAATGCAAAAAAATTAAGAAAAAATTAAGAGGATGTGCAGAAAGAGACTATATTCCTACTGCATTGAGAGAAGGAAGGGGTATGGCACTCGCAGCCATAGGAATCTGAAAATGAGGCAGAGATTGGAATGCCTGACCAGGAAATGTCTGTACAGATGGTGCCTGATTTCCGCCTAGGTTTTGATTTCCAGCTTGGATTCCGTCAGTTTCATTCCTCAGTGGAGCCTGCCAGATGGATTTAACCCCAGTTTAGATACATAAAAACGTAGTTCAAAGGACATATATTGCAGGATGCATGTAAAAAAGCAACATTAACCCACTCAAGAGAGCAATTTTGAGTTCAGTACTGAATCCCTTTTGCAAATTAAACTGATGATAGCAAGTAAAAGGATTTAACCATGCCATGATACTATCAAAAGGAAAAATGAAGATTTATTTCATTGTACAAAAAGAAAGGGGAAAATGAGATCGCAAGAGTAGATAAATAATCATTCATAGAGAGGCTTGACATTTAAAACTATTAGGACAACATGTGATAATATTGTACACTAACATAAACAAGCCAGCTGAAATAGATTAGCATGTAATTGCATAATCAGATGAAACTAAAAGGACGAGTAAAATGAACCTAAACTACAATTACTGTTTCAAGGAGAATCTAAAAAAACAAGGATATTAAAAACATAAGACAAATAAATATGCATAGTTGCATACAATAGCCCAAGTAAATCACCCAAATGATAGAAAATGTAGCAACATGGTTGTCTTTTCAAGTAGAAAGTAATACTAACTGAAGAAGTTTCTGTAGCATTAGGAACATTAATTGTGCTCTGGCCCCCATTTGAAATGGAATTCAAAACTGCCCCAATAACCTGAAATCACAACATGGCAATATATAATGTTCCATAGGCAATAATAAAGCAACCCATTATCACCAACTCCTATCTGAAAGGGGGAAAAAACTGGATGGAATAGACAGCATGAATATTAGCTTCTCAAGATAGATGTAAAGAATGCAGTAACGAACCCTGCTGAGGTCCTGAGCAATGCCTTCACCCTGTTCCCCCACGTTAAAAGTCCCAAGAACCACACTGTGTGAAATTTGCCCAATACGGCCACGAGGAGCCCCTGATCCAACATCATTTCCTTCAAAAATAATAAATTTATCATCAGCATTTACCACAATACAACTTGATCTATGAAAAATCCTTAAAAGCTGAAGGGAGAAAAAATGGGGATGATGAATGCCTTAAGTTATACCTCGGCTACCATTTGTACCAGTTGGTTCACCAGAATTTGTACCAGAAGCCTGTGGCTGATTTGGTTGTCTTTCAACTAAATGCAAAGTATGCCCATTCTCAACATCTTCAATGGATAAGGATTATGTCTTAAAATAAATAGATTATTTAGCACCACAGTTTGATTTCAAGCAATAACCCATTTAATTATATTTGGAGAAAAAAATCTGCTTCAAGCCATAGCATTTGGTTCCCTTCGGCCATACAATCCATATTTTTAAAAGGTAAACTAACTAATAAGTATGTCCAATAAAGAGAACCCACATATCATCTTAAAACTAAGCAACATTCAAGCCATGAACCTGATTAAAAATAAATTCTATGATTTGAAGGATACGATACTCGGAAAGAACATGCTCATCCTTTAAGACTCTTCCTCTAAAAATCAGCCGTTGTTGACTAACTGGAACACCTATTTCATTTGCAATTTTCTCTTTGAACGCCGAAACGAGCATCTGAAATAATTTACAATACCAGTATTGGAGTTACATTCTAAATTTTACATATTACCACCCAAAAAGGATTTGAAAGAATGACAGGGTTAGAAATTATACTCACATTTTTTGCCACTTGAAAACTGTAGATGCGGGAATCTAGAGTCTTGATATTGAGCTGAACAGTTGAATCTGAACACTCTGCCGAAATATTGCCGCTACTGGTGCCTTCATTGGAGCATTGACCCTCCATGCTGTTTGTCCAGCTGCAAAGTCTTAAAACAAAGGAATACAACAGAACTAACTCCCTACGAGATACCAAAGTAACTGCAACACAATACAAATGTAAAATCCAGAGTTATTTCATGGAAGCATCAGCAAGTGATTTAAAGAGAACTTCCCAACCATATAGCAATATATAGTATTCGAATTCAACCATGAACAGGTCCGTGCAGAAAGATAAGCTCACACTAACACATCATATCAAACACATCCATTTAATTTTTAAATGAAAAGTGAAACTCGGTAAATCTTCATTTTAAGACCCTAAATTATAAAATCATGTAGATTACATAGATGACAATCAATCCAGCAATGCAAATACACAAGATGAGAAACTCATGCATCCCTTTAGTCATCTAATATCCTAATGCATATGATCAACATTCAACACACACCATTGAGGCGCAGAAACAATATGTTAACATCAAATCAAATAAAAACAAACATATCACGAAAAAGATGCCAAATTTATTCGAAATTAGTTAACCCAATTGGTTAGGTTTGTAAATGCAATAAAGGGTTGGTCTGATTTTGATAGCCAGGTGAGCATCATCATAAACGATCAAAAAAATAATCAGAAATCAAAACAAATTTAAATTACAAATAATAATTGAAACTGCAATTCAAGGTTGATAGATGTTATTAGCACGAGAAACTACCTGTAATGAGTAGGGGAAGGTGCCGCCGTGAGTACTGTGAAGATGAGAGAAACGCAACGGAAAAGGATTATGCAAAAAATAATTGAAAATAAATAAGCTGCTAAGATCTACGTTAAGAAGATTCTAGAGTGTTTTTTTGGGGGAAATGAAATAGGTGCTCACCTTCACCACCGGCAATGGACGTGATGATCTTTCTAGAAGCTATGACAAGAGCTTGAGAAGGGGGAGATGCTCATTTCCACCTTTTCTTTTTCTTGTAGTCAAAGAATGCAAAATAGTTTAGGTTTTATCACAAGAAAAAAAAAAGAGAATGTAAAATTGGGACAATGTCTCCCATTCATTTTGCTTCCAGCACCCTCTTTTTTCTCAACAACACCCCTCCCTTTTAATTAACATGAAAGTATATAAACCCCTCCTTAACTCCTCTAACCAATGGTTATTCCTTTTCCCCTTATATTAGTCAATCCTAATCCTAATAGAAACATTTGGTGTCTATCATAGGATACTAGTAAAAAGTAAAATGATTCTCAAGCTATAGACTCTTTCAAATTTATTTTGAAATTACATTCATCATTATCTATCAACCACAATAAAAACCTTCAAGCAAAAAAAAAAGTAATTGGAGACCTAGGTTCAAACCCGATTACCCATATTGTACACCACAAAAATACAATTAAGGTGAAACAAATTTTCGAAATTGTGTGCTTTACGGTGTCTTTAGTATTATCATAAATAATTAGGAGTGTATTTGTGTAATTAGATTCATATAAATGCAAATATGTATAAAACTGCAACACCTAATCGGCTCGAGGCCATATGCTAATCGGTTAGAGGTTCATAATGCATCTAAGCAGTTAGATCATTCTAGCTAACCAATTAGAACCCATAAAACAGCATAATCATATCTTGATATTTTGTCAAAAAAATATCTTGATATTTTGAATTTGAATCCAATAACTTACAATTTTAATATAATTTGTATTAAGTTCAAATATTTCGACCCAAAAGTAGTGATTTAAGCAATCCCAAGCTATGTCATGTCTATTGTAAGACTACCTAAGAATTTTTACAAGTCCCTCATCTCAGCAGTTTCTAAATTCTATTGGGGTTCTAGAGTTGGGAAAAGAGGTATTCATTGGAAGAATTGGAAACTAATGTGTGACCCTAAGACAAAAGGAGGCATGGGGTTTAGGGACTTCAACAACTACAATTCCTCTTTGCTCATAAAACAAGCTTGGAGGTTACATCATAACCTGCAAGCCTTCTGGGCCAGAATTCTAAAGAGTGTATGCTTTGAGAATGGATCTTTGTGGAGAGCTAGGAAGTTGGGAGGAAGTTCATGGGTTTGGAAAAGTATCTTAGATGGCAGAGACATTCTTTTTTCTTCTTGTAAATGGACTGTCTCTGAGAACAGTAACTTTCCCCTACAAATGAAACTTGGCTTGCCTCTGGGAATCAGATTTCTCTCACTACAAGAGCTAGTGTGACCAATGTTAGTGAGCTTATGTTCCCTGATCTTCCTAGTTGGGATGTACGGAAATTGGGAGTGAACCCCACCTCCCAATCAGCAAGTGAAACTTTACAAACCCCTATAAGTTGGTTCTCAGATCAGAATTTCTTGTGTTGGCCTTATAAGTCAGGCTATAGTGTTGTCCGAGAGAGGAAAGTTTTGCCTAACCTAGGCCCATCTAGTTCTAGAATCACTGATTCTAATTTGTGGCATGCTATTTGGAGTGCTCGTGTCCTAGAGAAGGTAAACATGTTTGTTTGGAAGGTCTGCCAAAATGCCCTACCAGTTACAGAAATCATGAAGATGAAAAGTCTCTTTGGCACCAACCTATGTCCCATCTGCAACAAGGTACATTAGATTGTGGAGCACCTCCTCCTCCTTTTCCCTTGGACGGAGCCGGTTTGGTTTGGCCTCAATGCTTGCAGCATACCCCATCTACATTGTTCGGTGCTTTAATAGTTGGTTGGTAAGCCACATTCTAACCTCTTGCTTCAAAGAGTTAGATCACACAAAATCCCTAGCTTTTGTGTTTCAGGAAAAGAAGCCTAACCCCCATCTCCGAGTTTTTGAGCGATTCTCAAACCCCTAGAGATGTCTATAGAGAACTTGGTTCTAATGTTGGTGGCCATTGGTGGAGACACCCCCTAATTAATAAAGATCAAATCTAATGCTCACATTGAACCTTCCATTGGGAAGGGTTTCTCTCAGGTGGGATTTGCAGGGATCATGAAGGAAGTTTACTCACCGGTGAAGCTATGGGTCTCCATGCAACAACTCCTTTGATGGCAAAAGCCCTTGTTGTGCGCTACGCCCTAATTCGCCAACTGCATCTATATGCAAGACATTGTTGTAGAGCTGATAGGCACATCCTTTTTTAAGCTTACCGAGGCAACCTCATAAAAGAAGAAATTCATGGAGTTATGTTGGATATTCTTGCAATGAAAGGGAGATTTGAACACTGCGATTTTACCTGGGTGAAGAGAGAAGTGAATAGAGCTGCTCATGGGCTTGTTGCACTTGCGGCTACACACCAACTCCCTTTGAATTGGATTTAGCATCCTCTGTCTTCTCCGCGTCTGGCTTTAATAAAGGATCGTAGAAGAAATCGTAGAGAATTAGGTGTGTTTGAATTGTTCTTGGTGTTGCAATTGCATCGTGAAGATCTAGGGATTTTGTTGTCGTTTTTTGCTTTTTCCCCTAAATGGTGTTGTTTCTCTTTCTAGTAGTTTGTAGCACGACTCTTTGTTTCCTTTTAGGGTTAGCTAGTGATTGCTTGGTTGTAAGTGCATTAACTAGTACCATTGTGTTTGGTGAGATTCAGGTGGTAACACGGTTCGCATTATTTCTGCTTATTGTATTGGACCAGTTGGGTCAGTCCTTGATTGTGGTGTTTTGGGCTTTTCCCATTTCAATAAAAATCATTTTAGTCTTGACCAAAAACACCACCAAAAAAAAATCAAACATTTTTGCCATCTTTTTCAAAGAAGTATCTTCAATTTCAAAATATCTCTATTTCAATATTTTTCCTTCACTCTCTGGTTCTAATTCAAAATCACTCAAGGTAAAATTTGTTTAAATAATTTCTTAGGGCCTGTTTGGTGGTCAGGATAAGGAGACAGGATATGTTAAGTCTATCATATTCTGTCTCAGTCTAGTGTTTGTTGAGCCAACATGATATGATAACTTAATCCCGCGACTTATCATATCCTGTCTCCCTAGTTGAAATTTTATCTCGACTATGATCTGGGTTAGAAACCCGCAAGATAGGATAAGGAAATAATTTATTTGTTTACCCTTCTAAAATATATTTTAAAACATAAAAAAATGAAATCTAATAAAAAATAAATATAAAATAAAATCCAAAAATATAAATAAATTTTGATTTAAAGTTAAAAATTAAAAATATTAATTATTAATTTAAAAAATAAAGTATGATTTTATGTTAAGGGTAATTTTTCATTTTATATAATCTAAAAACTTATAAATCTATTGAAATTTAAAAAAATTAAAATATGTGATGAAAAATAAATTTATTATTAAAAAATATAAAAATAGAAAATTAATTTAATTTTTCAACAAATGAAATATAATTGTCACATGAGTAGTTTTGTCATTAACATATAATATATTTCATATAATTATTTATTAGCTTATTTAAAATATATAATAGAACTATTTAGTTACTTGTAAAAAAATTTATAATTTGAAATCGTTTATTTGATAGTGCCAACGATTTTTTTAAAAAAATTGTATAAAATATTTCATTAGTATTTGTGAACACCCAATTTTAATCGGTATTTGTTTTGATTTCATTTTAGAAAAAAAAGACTATGAAAAAAAAAAGAGAGGAGTTGTCTCGCTGCCCGCATGCCACTTCTAACTGTGCGCGTGCGTTGTTTTTAAGCATGTACCGTTTTATTCACATTGTGTGTCTCACCTCTCCAATCTGGGCGCGTGTATAATTTCTAATGGTGTACGTGTTTTTTTATCGAGTACATACTTTCGCGAGGCGTGTGCGTGTTCGCGACACCACGTGTTCGCGTCTTGTTGTGTATGAGTGTTTATTTTGAGTTATAGTTATTGTTATTATTGTTAAAAAAAATATAATAAAAAAATAGATTCTGAATATTATTTTTAATTAGTATAATATCAGTTCTTTTACAAGAAAAGGGTACAATCGAAGTCAACTTTGTTACAATGTGGACAAAAAATAAAAGCAAAATAGTACACAAAATTAAAACAAAAAACAAATAATAACAGGGAGCATGCGTTGCTGCCCTTGTTGTTGCTGTGGCTTGGAAACCATTTTGAGCTCCCAGCTCAAGCTTATTTCTCCTTGTTCCTTGCTGTCCTCCCATTTTCAGCACCAACAAATACTGCTTTTTTGCAGCAGCACCACCACCTCTGGGCTATTTTGTCTTGGCTCTTCAGAATTTATCCCAAGAGTTTTGATACACTGCTCTACACCCACACCTACACCACATTTTTTTGACTGTAAATACCAGTGCCTCCCAACAGTAAAAGGGGGGAATTCGTACATAAAAACTACGTAAAAAAAAACCAGAAAAGAGGTTTCACGCTGAAACCCTGTTTCCAAAGTTTTTCTTCTTCAAAGAAGAGGAATTCTGAAATAGAGAGGCAGCAGCAGTAGCAACGAGGAAGCAGTGGCCATAGTAAGCAAAGGGAATCTATTCTGAAGCTGGAGTAAAGGTTGGTCCTAGTTGTTTTTTGTTACTTTGTTCTAAAAATATGTGTATGTCTAAATTATATGAGTTTTTTTGAAATAAGGTTGATCAAACAAGTTATGGTTCAGATTTTTTTAGTAACTAGTAATAAAACTGAAAACGTGTGAATGAAAACACTAGGACTACTATGCCGTTCTTAAATAAAATCGAATAGTGTTAGGAGTCAGAATTTTATATTCTGTTCTTCCAAGAAATAGTAATTAGTAAAAAAATTGTTAGTTAGGAAGTAGAAATAAAATTAGAGAAGTTAGAGTTTTTATCAATCTGTTTCAATTTAGGAATTAGGGTTTTAACACCGATTTAGGGATTAGGAACGAAAAAACGAGATTAGGGTTTTAGAAAAGGGATTAGCAAATCAGTTTCAAAACTAGATCTATGGCTAAAAAGTTTTTGTTTCAGATTTAAAATTAGGGTTTAAATAAAAATAAATAAATAAAGAATAATAAGAATAGAAAAAAAAAACCAGAAACAGAGAAGAAGAGGAGGAGAATCAGAGGAAACTTTAAACAAAAAAAACCAAAACAAACTCACCTTATAGACTCCGGCATCCGTAGGCGGTGGCCGTTGGCCGTGAACCACCCGGGGGATTGCCGGTCACCACCAAAATCGTCACCATTTTTCTCTTCCGTTTTTTTTAGCTTCCGCGATCGTATTCTCTCTCTCTCCTCGGGAACCGTAGCCACCACCGTCGCCGGAAGCGATGTTATCTCCAGCCACCGCCGCGAAGGCTTCCCCTTCCCCTTCGTTTCATTTCGTCCCTTCTCTATCATCACTTCGTTTTCTCTCTCTCCAATCTCTACCATTTTCGCAAAATTCCTCTTTTCTCTCTCCATTTTTGAAAAAGAAGCTCTCTCTCTCTCTCTCCTTTGCAAATGCTGGAAACGGCGCTAGTAGAAGAAAGGTGAAAAAAATTAGGTTTTCATGTGTTAAGTTAGTATATATAGTCTGTCGGGCCTACTTTGTTTTATTTTTTAAAACAGTTTACTACCAAAATCGTCACCATTTTTCTCTTCCGTTTTTTTAGCTTCCGCGATCGTATTCTCTCTCTCTCTCTCTCCTCGGGAACCGTAGCCACCACCGTCGCCGGAAGCGATGTTATCTCCAGCCGCCGCCGCGAAGGCTTTCCCTTCCCCTTCGTTTCATTTCGTCCCTTCTCTATCATCACTTCGTTTTCTCTCTCCAATCTCCACCATTTTCGCAAAATTCCTCTTTTCTCTCTCCATTTTTGAAAAAGAAGCTCTCTCTCTCTCTCCTTTGTAAATGCTGGAAACGGCGCTAGTAGAAGAAAGGTGAAAAAAATTAGGTTTTCATGTGTTAAGTTAGTATATATAGTCTGTCGGGCCTACTCTGTTTTATTTTTTAAAACAGTTTACTACTTGCACCCACGTTTTAGCTCACGCACCCCCTCCTTTTAAAGCCCAGATTTCGTGGGCTTATTAAATCTGAAATTATTACTACTTGCACCCACGTTTTAGCTCACGCACCCCCTGATTTCTTGTACAGCCCCATATATTAATTACCCCTATTTTTCTATTAAAACCCGTTGTCGTTTTTCACTTATTCTCTTTTATAAAAACAATTTGTTTTCGCAAGAAAACTTATAAAAATGATAAAAATGGTTTTGGTTGAGGTGTACACCTTGTCAATTCCGGTTTAAGGGACTTTAGCTGTACAGCTTTGACCTTAAACCCCTTCAAAAATAATTAAAATCTATCAACACACCAAATATTTTCTAAAAGAACTACGTAGCATTTGATTCTCCACCACGCGGAGATACGTAGGAGCGGGGCCTCCCCGTCAAGCGAAAATTAATCTTTTTTCCTTTAACACCTATTTTTCATAAAAAATCCTAAAAAATGGTTTTTGATTGAGGTGTACACATTGTCAAATTCCGGTTTAAGAGACTTTAGCTGTACAGCTTTGATCTTAAACCCCTTCAAAAATAAAATCAACCAACCAACAAAATTTTCAGGAAGAACTACGTGACTTTTGAGTTCCTCATCGCACCAGAGGATACGTAGGAGCGGGGCTTCCCCGTCAAGTCAAAAACTAAATTTTTTAATTTTGTCCCTAGTTTATTTCTTTGTAAACCAAATTATTTATTTTTGGGGTAAACGAATTTTCTAAACTTATTGATAATCTGCACGATCAAATTTAAGGTAACTGTCTTGGGACAGATGTATTAGGGGTGCTGTGGAATTAAGTTTTCGCCCTTCCCTATACATAACCGACTCCCGAATCCAACTTAGTTTACGTAGACCAAATAACATTAAATGTAGGTTTTTCTCAATTTTTCCTATTAAATAAATTGGGTGGAGACTCCTAAAATCACACATTTTTGGGCCGTCTACGTCGAGATCCCAGTCACGACAGATGGCGACTCTGCTGGGGACTGGTGAGAGTCAAGCCTATTTAATTTGTTTGTGCAAAATATTTTCATGCTATTATTTGCAGTATATAAACCCTAGGGTAGAAGACATTAAATATTGTTGTCTGGTTGTATTTTCTGGTTATTTTGCAGGTACCTTTTTTATTTTTTAGGGTTTGAGGTTCGTATTGCTTCCTTCACACACTGCACGTTCCCAATAAAACACGCATTGAGAGTTGGGCTTACACTGGGGCCTAAAAAAAACACACATAGGTTAGACCGAGGATGGGTAGTGGAGGTCATTTTGGATGTACATCCTTGTGGCTTCCATGAAATCCTCATCTAGAGTACGATTCTTCTATGAGAGTATCCACGCTTTGGATGTACATCCTAGTGTGTTTACCCGCTAGAAGAGTACTTGGTTCTAGAGACCTTAAATCCCATAGGTTAGAACAACCACCTTGTGAGCACCTATAATAGAAAACCTTAGACCTATAAGGCTCTAAGTCCAGTAGTTTGGGCTAAACAATTTAGGTCACAAAGGGAGCTACTCTACCTCTTACCCTACTCATCATCTTCTTCGAAATATTTTTTTCTTTTTTCCTTCTTGTTACATGCATCTCTCCGTCTTTATTTTTCCTCAATCTAACACTTTTTATTTATCTATCCAAGAAGGCTGCCGGGGAATCTAAGTTCTAGATCTGAAAGTGAGTATCTGGTTTTTCCAAAACAACTAAACATGGAATTGCCAAAGGGAAAAGAAACTTCGTCAACAAGAAAAACCATCCAGTTCATCATCCATAAACCAAGAACTAACAAATTGAAGGCATGGGCCTCAGCATTACCTGACCAGCCACAAAAGAATTTTAAGGATAGATATGGAAATCTGTTGGACTTACTGACAGTGAATGTTCATACTGAAGCCATCTCCGCTTTAGCCCAGTATTACGATTACCCTTTGAGGTGTTTTACTTTTACCAATTTCCAGTTGGCTCCTACTCTCGAGGAATTTGCTTTGATCCTTGGACAACCTCTGAAAGAGGGGAAGCCCTATCAATTTTAAGGGAGCTACCCTCGTCTTGGAACTGTCGCCAGGATACTTGGAGTTCATCCCAATGATCTGATCCATAAAAAGCCCAAGAAAACTGGAGAAGAAAAGTTGGAGGGGATATCATGGTTGAGTATGGAAGAGTTAATGGACAAACTGGTGGAGCAACAAAACTGGAATACTCTTGTAGACGTGCTGGCTTTGGCGATCTATGATTTGATTCTATTTCCGACCTATGGGGAGTTAGTGGGCCCCGGTGCAATTGATGTGTTCATGGCTCGTAGATGCCGTGGAGAAAACTCGACATTTCCCATTCTAGCGGACGTGTACTGTACCCTTAGCGTTTGCCATGAGGAAAAGAGATGCAAGATCTTCTGCTGCCTACCGGTATTGTATGTGTGGTTGACCGCCCATATCCTTCCAAGAAAATGTAGTGATCCTTGTCCCATTCGTGATTTTGGAAAGGTGAACCTGCCAAACTATAGTGATAAAGAATGGATGCAGATATTCGTTGAGCTCAAAGATGAAACCGTTCGTTGGTATCCATTAAGTACAAAAGTGGATCAAGTTCTTCTCCGATGTGGTGAGTTTCCGAATGTGCCTCTTACGGGTCCACCTACTAAAGAGTCAATATTTCGCTTCTTCTCCAAATTAGAGGACAAGACCATGCTTGACAAAGTTCGTAAGGCATGGAAAAATGTTGTCTATAAAGGACAAGAGCTGGGGAAAAGAAGTCATGAGGCAAGTGGCACTTACAAAGAATGGGTGCGCGATAGGGTCGAAGAAATCAAGCTACCGTTTCAGAAAGCGGCACCTAAGCCACAACGAGAGGTTGATACCGTTGTGGAGGAATGTGTTGAAATGCGGGTAATGAAAGAACGACTGGCTAGGTCGGAGGTTGAGAAAGGGGCATTAGAAGCTGAATTGAAAGAAGTCCGCCTAACTCTGGAAGCCATGAAGTTGGAATGCAGTGAGAATGCCCAATAGCTTGAGCAGGCAAATAAGAGAGCTCGAGTTGAGAAAAATTCCAGAAATCACATAAGTGCTGCAAATCAAGGGTTAAAAGAGCAGATCGCCAAGTGTGGCAAAGCTATGGAAGACAATGAGCATCTAAGAATGGCCCTCGGAGAGATGGAAAAGCAAATGATTGCTCTCCATGCCCGAATGGAAAAGCAAGAAGCCCGACACAAAAGTGATCGAAAGTTTGATGAGCAGACCTACTCTGAGGTAATAAAGGGGTATCAAGAACACCTGGAAGTGAAACACCTAGAATTACAAAAACTCACCAAGGCAAAAGAAGTGGTGCTTGAAGAAAACTGGCAGTTGAAAGGAGAAGTGGTGAACATTGAGGCGGCACGAGCAAAAACTCAAAAGCGACTGAATAATCTCGATCTGAAGATGCGAGAGACAATTGCTCTACATGTTGCTCAATATGAAGAGAAAATTAGAAACATTAAATTGGAGCTCAGCGGGACAATCCACAGGTACAGGGTTGCTATTGAAAGGAAAGATGAAGAGCTGAGGCGTCTGGAGCACTGGGCTGAAGAAAGGGGCCATTTTATGGGACTGATCAGAGCCGTGGAGGTGAATCACATAGATGCTTGGCATGAAGTTGGACATTGGGCTCACAAGTTAAAGGACGTTAGAAGGATCCCTGCACTAGTTCGTGACGCAGAAGCAATGGTCAACCCACTCACCACCCCCGGGAGGCGATCGAATTGATTGATGTTTGCAAGAGGCTTGTCGAAGACTTTGAGGGATTGGTCGAGCAGGCCAAAAAAGATGTCGCCATAAATATTGTTGATGTTTGAATGTTTTCTTTTTGTTAGTGAACTTTGATTATGTATTTGGATAAGACTCGTATGTTATGGTTTTGGATTTTGGACTCGTTGTCTTGGATAATTACTCTTAATGAGAGGACCCGTTTGTTTTGATTCTCCGTGAATTCCGTGTCTACAATTTATTTGAGATGTCGAATCAAAGATACTCACTTCAGATACCAAGAATGATCTATAAACGATTCCTCGGCAAACTAACTGGTAATTTAGTTATTTCTGCATAAAAATAACACAAAAACAAAATAAATCTTTTTTGCTTTGTTAAATCAGGAACTTAGTAATCATTGCTCCAACTAAAAAGACCAATCAAACTCGAGTGTATCTCACTAGAGCCAGAGCAAGAATGGCAGAAGAAATGTCTGGAAGGAATTTGAGTCAGGAGATAGACGAGGTCAAAGAGAAAATGGGAGAAATGGCCTTAACCCAAGCAAGGATGGAAGAAACTTTGCAGGCCATAAGGGATACTATCACCCTGTTGTCCACAAGGGTAACGGACCCAGCGGTAATTACGGGGGAGATCCCTACCAATGGCGAGATTCCGGGCAACAGGCCGCTTGGTATCCCAGTTGGGATGGGATATGAACCTATAGGGCACTCTGATGCTGAAAACCACCATAATGGAAATGGAGGGGCCTTCTACCCTGGAAATGGAATGATTGAAGGATATGCGGCAATACAAAAGGACCAGGCCAAACAACAGTGGATGGAGAAGATGGAGGAAAAGATCAAGGCAATTCAGGGATCTGGTACTTTTGGGTCTTTGGGCGTAGATGAACTCTGCCCTACTGCAACCATAGTCCTCCCGAGAGACTTCAAAGTGCCGGACTTCACAAAATATGACAGGAGTACTAATCCCCTCCTACATCTGAGGACTTATTGCACTAAGATGTCTATGTGGTCAAAGAACGAAAGATTCCTCATCAACTTTTTCCATGAGAGTTTGACTGGGCCGACTTTGGAATGGTATATCCAGATGGACCACTCCAAGATTGACTGCTGGAAGGACCTCGCTGATGTCTTCATGAATCAATATAGGTTTAATATGGATATGGCTCCGACACGTGAGCAGCTTGGAATACTGCAGAAAAGGAGTAATGAGACATTCAAACAATACGCCCAAAGGTGGAGAACCCTTGCTGCACAAGTTCAACCACCGCTCACCATATCAGAAATGTGCTCCCATTTCTTGGGAACCTTGGGATCCCCCTATGTGGCAGCAATGGCAGGGGCAGCTTATAGAGACTTTGCAGACCTAATAGCTGCTAGAGAAAGAATAGAAATGCTGACAAGAGCTGGAAAACTCCCGACGGAGCAATCAGAAAGTGGGCAATTTAAGAAGACCTTCCCCCGAGAAAAAGAAGGACCCTGAAGTTAGTTTCATCCGAGCTTCACCCAACATCACTCCCCAACAGCCACAATATTGTGGATATCTTGTGTTGCAGGTTAAGTTTTGATGATGAAGTGATATAAGACAAAGTGACAAATGGAACTCCAAGGCACAACGAACTCAAGCAGTAAGTCTGTTTCAAGGGTAGTCGCTAGGAAGTTGGGCCGTGTATTAGGAATGAAATGTAAACCGCTTTTTAGGATCGACTCAAATCACTCAACACACTAGCACTCACACAAACAAACCTAACATATGTTATCGAATTGAGAAAAGCATGTTAAATAGGTTAGGCACTTGTTGTTTTTATAATTATAGATTCATGGCTTAATGTTTTAAAAGAAATTGTTTTAGAAGTAAAGAATTGATTCTTGTTTTGGTACTTTAAAGCTAGAAATTGATTTCACTCTTATTTTTAAGCTAGAAATCGATTTCTTTCATATTAGTTAAGCTGAAAATCGATTTCATTCATGTTGTTAAAGATAGAAATCGATTTGTGTCTTAATTGGTTTTAAGAAAGGAAGTTGTTTTGGAAAGAAAACAATCGATTGATGACTTGTTGTTTTTGAAGTGTAAAATCGATTTCTTTCTTGTTTTTAGAGTTAGAAATCGATTTCATTATTGCTTTTTGAAGCTATAAATCGATTTCACACTTGATGTTTTTAAAAGGAACTTGTTTTGGAAAGAAAGCAATCGATTGATGACTTGGTGTTTTGAAAGAACAAAATCGATTCATAGCCTCCTATTTGAAAGAAGAAAATCGATTTCATGCTTCCTCTTTGAAACAAAACAATCGATTTGTGACTTCATTCTTCAAAGAAGAAAATCGATTCCTCACTTGTTTTTGTGAACTTGTTTTTTAAAGCTAGGAATCGATTATCCACTTACCTCTTTAAGCACCAAAATCGATTCTTCTCTTCTCTAAGTTAAGCAAACAATCGATTTCTTCTACTATGTTTTAAAGGACAACAATCGATTGTCCACTTATCACAATAGAGTTAAAAAGTGTTCCAACGGTCATATTTTTACAAACTCTATAAATAGAAGTTAAGGTTTCACGATTCAACAACAACCTACGCATAACAAAGAACAAATCAAACCCTATTACACAAACACACTTGCTCTTCACTATTTCTATCAATTTGAGTTGATCTCTCACAAGGGTTAGGTTGGAAATCTTCAAGTTGTTGTATTCGCCTTCTCAGAGGTATTTGTTATTTCATTGTAATTTCTTTTAATACTGTTATTGATTTATACTAGAGAGTGGGGAATCTCTCTAGGGTTTTGATTGTAACAAGGGTGGGGTATCTCTTGTTTCAATTGGTTGTACTAGGGAGTGGGGTATCTCTCTAGGGTTTTTGATTGTAACAAGGGTGGGGTATCTCTTGTTGTAATTGTTTTTAGGGCTCTTGCACAAGGTGGGGTATCCTAGGTGAAGAGCGCCTGAGTCTGTAAGGGTTTTAAAGCACCCGATTGAAAGCTTTAATTTGATAGTGGAAAATCTCACAAAAGGTTGTGAGGACTGGACGTAGGTCACTGGGAGGTGACCGAACCAGTATAAATCTCGTGTGTCCTTTATTGTTAAGTTCTAATTCGTTCGTTCCATAAAACTGCGCGAAAAATTAATCTAAGTCGTAAAAAGGGGAAAACTTTTTAAAGTCTCAATTCACCCCCCCCCCCCCCCTCTTGAAGGAACATGCCGACCTGTTCGCCTGGAGTGCGGCCGACATGCCCGGTTTCCCACCCCAAATAGCCTGCCACCACTTAGCTGTGGATCCAGGAGCAAAATGGGTGGCTCAAAAAAGAAGAGTTCAGAAGGAAGAAAAAGCACGAGCAGCGTGCAAGGCCGTTGAACTTCTGCTCGAAGCAGGGTTCATTAAAGAAATAAAATACACCACGTGGTTATCCAATGTCGTCTTGGTCAAAAAGGCGAATGGAAAGTGGAGGATGTGCGTGGACTATACCGACCTCAACCGAGCATGCCCGAAGGATGCTTTCCCCGTCCCAAGTGTCGATCGTCTGGTCGATAATGCAAGTGGATACAAGATCCTGTCCTTCTTAGACGCCTATTCTGGGTACAATCAAATTGCCATGCACCCACCAGATCAGGAGAAGACCGCATTCATGACGGACAAGGGGAATTTCTGTTACACGGTCATGCCATTTGGGCTGAAGAACGCTGGAGCGACCTACCAGCGCATGATGAACCATGTCTTTCAGGGTCAAATAGGGAAAACGGTGGAAGTGTATTTGGACGATATGATTGTCAAAACCAAACAGGACCAAGCTCATGTAAACGACTTGAAAGAAGTATTCAAAGAAGCCAGGAAGAATTCGTTAAGGTTCAATCCAGAAAAATGCACTTTTGGGGTCAGAGCGGGCAAATTCCTTGGGTTCCATCTCACAGAAAGGGGAATTGAAGCCAACCCAGACAAATGTAGAGCAGTGACTGAGATGAGGCCACCAACGACCAAAAAAGAAATACAGAAACTCAATGGTATGGTGGCCGCTCTCTCTCGTTTCATCTCAAAAGCAGCGAACAAATCTTTGCCCTTGTTTAAATTGTTGAAAAAGGAGACCACATTTGAATGGACGCCCGAGTGCGACCAGGCCCTCGAACAATTGAAAACGTCTCTGGCAGAACCTCCAATTTTGACGACCCCCGAGCTAAGATATCAGAGGATTGAGAAATTGGCTCTGACATTGATTGTCTCAGCCCGAAGGTTGAGACCATACTTCGTGGCCCGCCAGATCACCATACGCACCGACCAACCCATTAGGCAGATCCTGCATAGCCCAGATCTAGCGGGCAGAATGATCAAACGGGCTGAAGAATTATCAGAATTCGGAATAAAGTATGAGCCTAGATCGTCTGCTAAAGCACAAGTCTTAGCCGATTTTATCGCAGAATTGACCCCAGGGTCAGAGAACCCAGTTCAGGATTCATGGACTTTGCACGTTGACGGATCGTCCAATGGTAAAGGCAGCGGAGCGGGCTTAATCCTTGAGAATGAAGAAGGGACGACCATTGAAGTCTCCTTGACTTTCTCGTTCCCCACTTCTAACAATCAGGCCGAATACGAGGCCTGCATCGCTGGGCTGTTGCTCGCTTTAGAGATGCAAGTAAAAAGGGTGGAGCTTCGATCAGACTCATTACTAGCGGTCTCCCAGATCAAAGACGTCTTTTTAGCCAAAGACGAGATACTCCAGAAATATTTAGCAAAGGTCAAAGAGTTGATGAAGAAATTCGAGAACGACGGGGAATTTCTTAAATTCTTGATTCTATAATTATTAATCGATCCAATAAGAACAACCCCGAAGGCGAGTTAAATTCAAACCGAGTTTGATAAACTGCCAAGGGTCAAACTTAAGTGACCTTAAGTCTGAATATGCTTGCAAACGAGCTAAATCTAAAGTAGAAACTTGGTAAGCTGTTTGCAGGCAGCCTCGCGAAACTCAGACCGATCCATGCGGACATGAGAAATCAAATAGAACAAGCCTAGATAAAAGTCTAAAGAACGATTATGACAAAAGGCGTTTAAAACATTAAACATTAGCCCGGAGAAGGCCGGGCTCCTTGTTGATTACAAGAAAAAGCAATACATTCTTCAAAAAGAGAGAAGAGAAACAAAGTACAAGCAGACAAATACGAAGGGAATAACTCATTCAGGGCGACTGTAGACAACCGTCTCCTCTTGGATGACATTCCCATTTTCGTCTTTCTCCGCGAGACGAACGATTTGCCCGTTTCTCAGGAAATGGTCGTTGTTCACAATCTCTGGATTAATCTCCAGCGATGGATAGCAATACCGAATCTGAGCTACAGCCTCGTCAAAACGCCCGCTAGCAATAGAGATGGTCATGTCTTCCAGGGCCTCCAACTCGCCCCTCGCCTGATCACACTCGCCCTCAACGGCCTTCAGGTTCTCCTCAAGACCGACCACCCGCTCCTCCAGCTGTATAACCTTGGTAGACCGCTCAGCCAAACTGGCAGTAGCGGTGGCAAGTTTGACTTCAGCATCTACTCTGGCTGTCATGGCCGCATCACGCTCGGCAGTAACTGAGCCAAGTGCGTCCTTTGTGGGTTGGAGGGCGACCGCAGCATCCTCGAGCTTCTTTTTGGTACTCTCGAGCTCTGCCCGCAAATCTGTAATGTGTCCAAGAGCGGACTTATACTTGTCAGTTTTATCCAAAAGATCACCCTCCAACCACAAGTTTCTGTGAAGTAAGCGCATACCTGCTTGGCGGCCAGCCTCCTCAGATTTGTAACGAGCAAGCTTTTGAGAAGCTGCTTGGGCAATTTCAGCTACGAAGAGGAGAGGATCGGCCTTAAGGCGTTCAAAATCCACGTCCTTGAGATCGTCCAAGTCCAAGGACGACCTTCTTGATGCCTCTCTTCTCTTTTGGGGAGGATCAAGGTCGATCGGAATAGCGTCTAGAGGACCCTGAGTCCGATCTCTCTTTTTAGAAGCTGAGTTCGTTCCTTGCTCGCCCCCAGCAGGTCTATGATCGCCTTCAGCGCGAGATGGTTGAGACGGAGAGGCAAAAGACACCTTCTTCTGCTTCCTTGACTTTGTCTTTGCCAAAAGAGGCGAAACCGATGCCCGTCATTTCAGCTGAAAAAGTAAAAAGATGAGTTAGGAGGCAGAACAAAGCAAAGCACGATCAAAATAAAAAGCGAAAATAAAGGCACACCAAGTTTGTTTTCGGTTTGCTCGGATGTCCGGAGGCAAGCAAATTTGTTACAGGGTATGACCCCTTCTGGCAGCCAAGTAACCAAGGTCTCTAACATCCGAATACTCTCAAGATCATAGTCGCTCAGCCTCCTCTGATGCCGATAATGGATAGTGTCGCGATCGTAGTGTGAGTGCGACCAACCCAGAGGAAACTTCATTGAGGAGACGCGACCTTCGTCATCCACAGTTCCCACCATTGCCTTAGCACGATCATTAACAGGAACGACCCAGAGGAAAGCGTGCCTCCAAGTTTTGACCGATTCACAGAATGGCTTGAAGAGTCTGATCGTGTTTTTCCGTCCCTTCAAAGTAACTTGTTCCCATCGCCTGGGTTCGCTCCTCATCTCCACTGTGCGACTAACATCAAACAATGAGAATAAAATACGGCAATTTACCTCCCGATCAAGAGCGGCCATTATTATCTCGAACGACTTAACCAGCGCCCAAGCATTAAAGTGAAGTTGAGAAGGGGCAACACCAAGAGTCCTTAAGACACGTCTCTGGAAAAATGTGAAGGGAGGTCGCACCCTCAAATCACGGAGGACGTTGGAGTACATGATAAATTTTAAAGAATTCGGGATTATGGCAGCATGCTCGTCAGGTGGTAGGCCCTCCGCTCGCCACTCCTGATCACCGTAACCTATTAACTTGGTGAAAAGAGGTAGCACCTCATCACCGGGTGGGAAGACAGAGCGCTCGTTGATTATAGCGGAGGATATCCAAGAGCGGTCGACATCAAGCCTACCCCTCCAATCGTGCTCTTCCGGCAGTACCTCGTTGACTGGAACTGGAGGGGGCGTAGGATTCATTCGGGGAGACTGGACCGTGTCAACCGTGTTTGACGAGCGTCCAGAGGACGATGAAGAAGAAAGATCGGTAGAAGAGAAAGTCTCAGATGGGAACCCGCTCGTGCCGACATCTCCAGAGCGAGCATGCTCAGCCATACTCGCAGGTTGACGACCAGAAATTCTCGCAGTTTTCTTTGTTCGCGCCACCGCGTTGCCCTGCGAGGAGAAGGAAAATCAGGCTCACCCTAAACGATGATTTGCTGAAGGGGGCGACAAGGTCGACCCCGAGCCTGACACCCCCTCCTCGCCCCATGCAAACAGAATTAGAGCTAAAATAAACGAGACAAAAAAAAAGGGATACCTGGAGTGGGAGAGAAGTTCGGTCTAAGGGTAGTATACTCCTTGATGAATAAAATCAAACGACCAGAAGAATAAGACCGCCTGAGTTGAAACTCGTGCACGGGTAGACACCTGGCCAGGATAAAGAAGCAAGCTTTTGATCGCAACAGGAGGAAATTATGACCGCTTTTCGAGCTCCGAAAATGAAAGTAGAAACTGAGAAGGAGAGGGGGCAACATATTTATAAGGTTTGGAAAGCAAGCAAGCGAAACGACGCAACCCTTCACTTGCACACGCCTTGAAAACCAAACCGTCATCATGGCCAAACGCCACCTTTTCAAAATTCGAGACACCATTAATGACCCCTGGGGAAAAACGAAACGTCACTTCCTGACAGGAGCCACGTGTCATGTGAACATAAGCGAAGCCCACCACGAATCAGAAACGATCAGCCGACCGGTCTCACGCTCGGGGACGCGAACATAGAAACGATCATAAAACAAGCCTGCGCCCGCCACATGAGCGACCTTAGCTTGTGGGGCAACTGTTCTGGAGTGGGCCGAAGCCCAAATCCAATACTCTAGCGCTAGATCGGCCCAACAATAAGGGGCACGAAAGCAAAGAACCACATCAACGGCTCTGATCTGTCTGTACGATCATCAGACGACCGAGCGCGACTCACGCTCACTATATAAGCATTCATTGCGTCAGTTGTCAGGTACACACTGTTCACCAATACGTATATTTTGCTCGTCCGTTCCTGACTTGGGCGTCGGAGTGTTATCGCAGGTACACCCGCCCTCCGGAGCAGAGCTAGCAGAACGACCAAGGCATACAGAGATCTAAGACCTGGAAAACAGCAGTCAAGGACATCAAAGGTACAGATCAAAAACGGCTGTAAGAAGATTGATCGCTCATGGAAAGCTTGGCATCCAAGAAGAGGCAGGACAAAATATCAATAACAACCCTCTCCACAATCATGAGGGGAACAGAGGTGTGAATCTGGTGGAACAAGACCAAATTCCTATCAAGAATGTTTTGAAACTGCGAACCCCTATGATAGAAATATGGGAAGGGTTACACAGAGCTGGCTATGACGTGTTGGCACCAAGGAAGGAATTTATAAGGTATGCCCTGTGTGATGAAGGGAGAATGTGCTTATACCACCTTGGTTGTGTGGGTCATGACATCGAAGGTTGTTGGGACTTCAAAGCTCGAGTGCAGAGTCTAATGTCACTAGGAGTGGTGCAAGCTAGAGGGTCTATGGTTCAAAAGGAAATTAATGTCTTAGAACGTTTTGTGCTCAAAGTTTCACCACTCAACCCACCTCTGGCATCGGAAAAGGTGGTGGTAACTGTGAAGAAGCCCACACCGTTTGCTTGCAAAGATACTCACGCAATTCCCTGGAACTATGAGACTCGAGTTGAAGTTGTAGGAGGTTCGGCTGAAAGAGAAATAAGAAAGAGCAAAGAAGTTGAGGGGTCTGTTGGCAATATTGTAAGTGTTAGTGGGATAACCAGGAGCGGTCGGTACTTTGGTCCTGAAGAGGCTGAAAAAGAATAAAGGAGAAAGAGGCTGAGAGGGAAGAACCATCAGAAGAAGAGTTCCTGAAAATTATGAAACAAAGCGAGTATGATGTGACTGAGCAGTTAAGAAAGACGCCAGCACGAATCTCTTTGCTTTCCCTCATCCTCTCTTCAGAAATACATAGAAAGGCTTTGTTGAGAACCTTGGAAGAAGCTTTTGTGAAGCCTGATGTAACTCCCCAAACTGTGGTTAACATGGTAGATCCAATGCAGCGGGTCAATCTGATTACATTTTCTGAAAGCGAGGTCCATCCTCAAGCAAGGGGGAGCATCAAGCTTTGCACATCACTCTAAAGTGTCGAGAGTTTGTGGTAGCCAAGGTGCTAATTGATGGTGGATCGGCACTTAATGTTCTGCCTATGACTACATTGACCGCATTAGGGTTGGGGGAGAGAGATTTGACCCCTCAAACCTTGATGTTTCAGGCTTTCGACGGTTCTAAAAGAAGTATCCTGGGTGAGGTAGTGCTCCCGTTGGAGATTGGACCAAGTGTCTTCCGTGTGTTGTTCCAAGTCATGGTCATTGATTCAACATACACTATGCTCTTGGGACGACCATGGATCCACGAAGCTGGGGCCGTACCCTCTACTCTCCACCAGAGGGTCAAGTTTGTTGAGAATAGAAACATCATCACCATCCGTGGAGAAGAGGAGATGCTTGTCTCGAAGCCTATGTCTCTACCTTATGTGGCCAACACTGAAGAAGAAGTAACAAATATGTGCCACAGTTTCGAGGTGGATAAACCCGAGGTTACCAAAGGAGTTTCGTCGAGGCGAAATGTGAATCAAGTAGTGGTCCGAATAATGGCAAAGAATGGCTATGAAGAAGGAAAAGGTCTAGGTCGTCACCTGCAAGGAGCTTGCACTCCCATACCCGTGAAGCAAAAGTCAGACACTATGGGAATTGGTTATGAGGGGAACCTCGAGATGAAGTCAAAGAAACCGACAGTGGGAATTCAGCTGATCCCACAACTGAGCGACACTTTCCCAGCACCAGCAGAAGTGCTCACACCTGAAGATACAACCAACACTATGCACCGCCTTGTGATCAATATGGCGGACAAAGATATTTCAGGAACATGTGACGTTATTCTCCCTTGCATCAATCAAGAGTCGCTGAGCAATTGGGAAGCTGAACTAGTTGTTGATGTTGTTACTTTCATGTAATCGTCTTCTATTTTGTTGTTTTAGCCTATTAAGGCTATAAGACCTATGTTATTTTGCTTGAGACAAGAATTAAATGAATTCGCATGCATTTCCATTCATTTGTGTTATTATATATCTTATCCTCTTGCCCTATTTCGCCTTCGTTTGTGTTTTATTTTTGGTTTCTCATTTTTTTATCGTCATATATTTTTGTGATCCCCTCTCCAACTACTCTCCAGGGATTCCGAATTCGATAGAACTTTGCCTCGTTGTGAGAATGTTGAGAATTTATCATCTGATCCTCTTGTGACTTTTGGTGAAGACTACGTTGAATCGGAAGAAGATGATGAAGCAATTGACAGACTCTCCAAACTTCTGGGGCACACAGAAAAAGGATTTGGTTTGAACGACGAGACAGTGGAAATCATCAATATGGGGACTGAAGAAGAGAAGAAAGAGTTGAGGTTAGTAGACAACCCGGAACGGGAGGATATGGTTACCTTGTTTAAAGAGTATCTTGATGTTTTCGCATGGTCCTACAAAGATATGCCCGGGATTGATCCAAAAATAGCAGCCCACAACATTCCTCTCTTTCCTGATGTAAAGCCAAAGAAACAAAAGTTGAGGAAGATGCACCCGGAGATGTCTTTGAAAATCAAAAAGGAAGTAACTAAACAATGGGAGGCAGGATTTTTAGAAGTCTCAGTGCATCCGGAATGGGTGGCCAATGTTGTCCCAGTGCCCAAGAAGGATGGGAAAGTTAGGATGTGTGTGGATTATCGAGATCTAAACCAAGCCAGTCCGAAGGATGACTTTCCTCTTCCACATATTGACTTGCTTGTTGACAATACTGCCAAGAACCATAGGTTTTCCTTCATGGATGGTTACTCTGGGTATAACCAAATTCCCATGAATGCTGATGATAGGGAAAAGACAACATTCATTACCCCATGGGGAACCTTCTGCTATAAGGTGATGCCCTTTGGTTTGAAAAATGCTGGGGCAACTTACCAACGTGCCATGGTCACACTTTTCCATGATATGATGCATAAAGAGATTGAGGTATATGTGGATGACATGGTGGCAAAATCTCAAGAGAAAGAAAGTCATGTGGCAGTACTACAAAAATTATTTGAAAGGCTTAGGAAATATAAGGTGCGATTGAACCCCAATAAGTGTGTCTTTGGAGCATCCTCAGGGAAGTTACTCGGATTCATCGTGAGTAGGGATGGTATAAGGGTGGACTCTGACAAGATAAAGTCTATTCAGGAAATGCCTGCCCCCAAAAGTGAACGTGAAGTCAGAAGCTTTTTGGGAAGGCTCGATTACATTGCTAGGTTCATCGCCAATTTGACTAGTACATGTGAACCCATATTCAAGTTACTGAGAAAGAACCTACCCGTGAAATGGAATGAAAAGTGTCAAGAAGCTTTTGATAAGATAAAGGATTACCTGTCAAATCCTCCTGTTTTGGCACCCCCAACGCCAGGGAGACCATTGATCCTGTACTTGACCGTGTTGCCATCATCCATGGGGGCAATGCTGGGGCAACATGATGCATCGGGGAAAGAGCAAGCGATTTTCTATTTGAGTAAAAAATTCAATGACTGTGAAACCCGTTACATGGCAATTGAAAAGACATGTTGTGCCCTGGTTTGGACCTCTAGAAGACTTCGCCAATACATGTTATACTACACTACTTGTTTGATTTCACGATTTGATCCACTAAAGTACATTTTCGAAAGCCCCCATGTTTCTCTAAGGGTCTAAAAATGCAAGTGATCTTATCAGAGTACGACATCAAGTACGTGTCACAAAAGTCTATTAAGGGGAGTACCATCGCCGACTATCTGGCCGAAAACCCTCTCGGGGAAGGGCAATCTTCTAGTTGGGACGATGTAGAAAGAGGAGTAATGGCAACTGATGAAGATGAAGGAACAAAAAATGCATGGAGAATGTACTTTGACGGAGCAGTCAATATGTATGGAAACGGTGTTGGGGCAGTGGTAATTTCACCAGAGGGTAAGCAGTACCCCGTGGCCATCAAGTTAAGTTTTGAATGCACCAACAACATCGCTGAGTATGAGGCATGTGCGAACGGGCTACAGGTCGCAATCGACCTGGGTGTAAAAAGATTAGATGTGTTCGGAGATTCGACACTCAGCATTTACCAGGTAAAAGGAGAATGGCAGACCAAGGATTCGAAGTTAGTACCTTATCAAAAACATCTAACTGAGTTGGTGGGAAATTTTGAAGAGGTAACATTCACTCATATGGCGCGAGATAAGAACCAATTTGCTGATGCTTTAGCTACCTTGGCGGCGATGTTTAAATTGAATGTCAATGCTGAGGTTCAACCCATCTGTATAGAAGTCAAAGATGAACCGGCTTACTGTGCTAATGTGGAGGAAGAAGAGCCAGATGGTGAACTGTGGTTTTGCGATATAAAGCAATATATTCAACAGGGAGAATACCCAGCAGGGGCAAGCGAAGTGAACAAGAAAACAATCAGAAGGCTGGCAATGAATTTCTTTTTGAGTGGTGAAATACTCTACAAGCGAAGCCAAGATGGTACTTTGTTGAGATGCATGGATGCTCAAGAGGCTCGAAAAATCATGATTGAGATACACGAAGGGATCTGCGGAACACATGCAAACGGGCACATGATGGCCCGCAAAATCATGAGAAGTGGTTTTTATTGGACCACCATGGAAACAGACTGCATGGTACATGTAAGAAAATGCCTCAAGTGTCAACTGTACGCCGATAAGATCAATGCACCTCCCTTTCCTCTGCATAACCTCACGAGTCCTTGGCCATTTTCCATGTGGGGGATTGACGTGATTGGACCGATTAATCCAAAAGCATCAAATGGGCATCGGTTCATATTAGTGGCAATTGACTATTTCACCAAGTGGGTAGAAGCATCCTCGTATGCTAGTATCTCCCAGAAGGTATTCGCCAAATTCTTGAAGAGAGACATCATCTGCCGGTATGGGGTCCCTGAAAGGATAATCACGGACAATGCTCCTAACCTCAAGGGCGCTGAGATACAGGGACTATGTGGAAACTTCAAGATCAAGCACCACAATTCAACTCCATATAGACCTCAGATGAATGGCGTAGTGGAAGCAGCAAATAAGAACATCAAGAAAATCATCGCCAAGATGGTAGTTAATTACAAAGATTGGCATGAAATGTTACCTTATGCTCTACATGCTTATCGTACTAATGTACGATCCAGCATTGGGGCAACGCCATTTTCTTTGGTGTATGGAATGGAAGCTGTGTCCCCCATCGAAGTTGAAATACCATCCTTCAGGGTTTTGATGGAGGCAGATCTGGAAGAGTCAGAATGGGTAAAGGCTCGATTTGAACAGTTAAATATGATTGAGGAAAAGAGATTAGCAGCCATTTGTCACGGGCAGTTGTACCAAAGTCGGATGGCCAGAGCCTTCAACAAGAAAGTTCACCCAAGAGAGTTTCAATCTGGAGACCTGGTTCCGAAGAGATTATTGCCGCACCAAGAAGACGCTCGTGGTAAGTGGGCGCCCAACTATGATGGCCCTTATGTGGTCAAGCACGCATTTCCGGGTGGAGCCCTAGTCCTACTTGACATGGAAGGACATGAAATTCCAAAGCAAATAAACTCAGATGCTGTTAAGAAGTTTTATGCCTAAAAAAAAGGGAAAATAGAGAAATCCCGCTAGATCGAAAACCCAAAAGGGCGGTCTAGGCAAAAATTAGGGATAATAAAAGAAAGTCCCCCTAGATTGAAAACTTGAAAGGGCAGTCTAGGTAAAAATTAGGGTCAACAAAAGCCTGCTAGATTGAAGACCCAAAAAGGGCGGTCTAGGCAAAAATTAAGGCAAGAAAGAAGAAAGAAAGGCATGATTTGGCAGAAGGACTCACGAGCGTGACAACATGGCTCCAATAGCTGCGTAGAAAGGATTTAGAATCAAATTCCACTCTCCTATTCACATCGAGGGTTTTCAAGAGGGTTGGCAGATATGGGATTGGCCCAATCACAAATGGGGCAAAGTTCATGTGAAGTTTCCTGTTTGTAACTTCTTTCCTTTTTGTACTCATTCTTTCTAGTCAATACCAAATAAATCTCGTTATCACTTTGTTCATGCATTTACCATTATCCATGCATCCATGACCTATTCATCTAGCGTGCTTTCTTTGTTCTTGCATTCATGATTGTTTCGTTTAATCTATGTCTCAAGTAAAATGGCTAAAGTCTGGCAAACTTCAAGACGAGCGTGTCAGTAACACTTTGACAATTGAAAAAAATAATAATAATAAATGAAAAAATCAAAAAAAGAGAAGAAGAGAGAAAACAAAAATGAAAAGAACTCAGTTGACAGGGAGAATAGACCCACACCTCTTTCAACAAAATTGCAAAAGGAGCGTGGATACTTGAAGGTCTCGAGGTTATCCCTAACAGCTTGGCATAAGATTTCAAGGGGAGTGCAGTCAATCAAGTGAATAGAGAGATCGATGTTATGAAAAACCAACTATAGTTTGCAAGAGATAGGTGAAGATGAGTAGGCGACAGTTTGATTGGTCTAAAAACCTTTAGTTCGCAACAATGGTTCTAGTTCCTAAAACAAAGACATCCAAGTAAGCATTATATTGTCTCAATCTTTCATGCCACAGGTCTCCCCTTGGCATCTCGTCTTTTAAATTTTGTGCTACCGGTGATGCCCTGGCACTGCATGCTACTGGTTACGCCCTGGCATTGCACCTTTATTTTCATGCTACCGGTTACGCCCTGGCATTGTCTTTTAGTTTTGTGCTACTGGTGACGCCCTGGCACTGCATGCTACTGGTTATGCCCTGGCATTGCACCTTTATTTTCAAGCTACCGGTTACGCCCTGGCATTGTCTTTTAATTTTGTGCTACTGGTGACGCCCTGGCACTGCATGCTATCGGTTTCGCCCTGGCATTGTCTTTTAATTTTGTGCTACTGGTGACGCCCTGGCACTGCATGCTATCGGTTTCGCCCTGGCATTGCACCTTTATTTTCATGCTACCGATTACGCCCTGACATTGTCTTTTAGTTTTGTGCTACTGGTGACGCCCTGGCACTGCATGCTATCGGTTTCGCCCTGGCATTGCCCCTTTATTTTCATGCTACCGGTGACACCCTGGCATTGTCTTTTAGTTTTGTGCTATCGGTGACGCCCTGGCACTGCATGCTATCGGTTTCGCCCTGGCATTGCACTTTTATTTTCATGCTACCGGTTCGGCCCTGACATGGTCTTTTAAGTTTCGTGCTACCGACTTAGCTCTGGCACTTGTTTGTTTTCCTGGCACCGTTTGTAGTTCCTACTACCTAATTGTGCGTATTTCACCGATTAAAATTGAGGTTCATATCTTCACTCGTTCCTTACTTTGATAATACAACAAAACACAGTTTTATGTATTATCTCGTAAGAAAGTTAGTAGAGGGGCATCTGTGAACACCCAATTTTAATCGGTATTTGTTTTAATTTCGTTTTAGAAAAAAAAAGACTATGAAAAAAAAAGAGAGGAGTTGTCTCGCTGCCCGCATGCCACTTCTAACTGTGCGCGTGCGTTATTTTTAAGCATGTACCGTTTTATTCACATTGTGTGTCTCACCTCTCCAATCTGGGCTCGTGTATAATTTCTAATGGTGTACGTGTTTTTTTTATCGAGTACATACTTTCGCGGGGCGTGCGCGTGTTCGCGACACCACGTGTTCGCGTCTTGTTGTGTATGAGTGTTTATTTTGAGTTATAGTTATTGTTATTATTGTTTAAAAAAAATATAATAAAAAAAAACAGATTCTGAATATTGTTTTTAATTAGTATAATATCAGTTCTTTTACAAGAAAAGGGTACAATCTAAGTCAACTTTGTTACAATGTGGACAAAAAATAAAAGCAAAATAGTACACAAAATTAAAACAAAAAACAAATAATAACAGGGAGCATGCGTTGCTGCCCTTGTTGTTACTGTGGCTTGGAAACCATTTTGAGCTCCCAGGTCAAGCTTATTTCTCCTTGTTCCTTGCTGTCCTCCCATTTTCAGCACCAACAAATACTGCTTTTTTGCAGCAGCACCACCACCTCTGGGCTATTTTGTCTTGGCTCTTCAGAATTTGTCCCAAGAGTTTTGATACACTACTCTACACCCACACCTACACCACATTTTTTTTGACTATAAATACCAGTGCCTCCCAACAGTAGAAGGGGGAAATTCGTACATAAAAACTACGTAAAAAAAAATCAGAAAAGAGGTTTCACGCTGAAACCCTGTTTCCAAAGTTTTTCTTCTTCAAAGAAGGGGAATTCTGAAATAGAGAGGCAGCAGCAGTAGCAACGAGGAAGCAGTGGCCATAGTAAGCAAAGGGAATCTATTCTGAAGCTGGAGTAAAGGTTGGTCCTAGTTGTTTTCTGTTACTTTGTTCTAAAAATATGTGTATGTCTAAATTATATGAGTTTTTTTGAAATAAGGTTGATCAAACAAGTTATGGTTCAGATTTTTTTAGTAACTAGTAATAAAACTGAAAACGTGTGAATGAAAACACTAGGACTAGTATGCTGTTCTTAAATAAAATCGCATAGTGTTAGGAGTCAGAATTTTATATTCTGTTCTTCCAAGAAATAGTAATTAGTAAAAAAATTGTTAGTTAGGAAGTAGAAATAAAATTAGAGAACTTAGAGTTTTTATCAATCTCTTTCAATTTAGGAATTAGGGTTTTAAAACCGATTTAGGGATTAGGAACGAAAAAACGAGATTAGGGTTTTAGAAAAGGGGATTAGCAAATCAGTTTCAAAACTAGATCTATGGCTAAAAAGTTTTTGTTTCAGATTTAAAATTAGGGTTTAAATAAAAATAAATAAATAAAGAATAATAAGAATAGGAAAAAAAAACCCAGAAACAGAGAAGAAGAGGAGGAGAATCAGAGGAAAGTTTAAACAAAAAAAAACCAAAAAAAACTCACCTTATAGACTCCGGCATCCGTAGGCGGTGGCCGTGAACCACCTGGGGGATGGCCGGTCACCACCAAAATCGTCACCATTTTTCTCTTCCTTCTTTTTTAGCTTCCGCGATCGTATTCTCTCTCTCTCTCTCTCTCTCTCTCCTCGGGAACCGTAGCCACCACCGTCGCCGGAAGCGATGTTATCTCCAGCCGCCGCCGCGAAGGCTTTCCCTTCCCCTTCGTTTCATTTCGTCCCTTCTCTATCATCACTTCGTTTTCTCTCTCCAGTCTCCACCATTTTCGCAAAATTCCTCTTTTCTCTCTCCATTTCTCAAAAAGAAGCTCTCTCTCTCTCCTTTGCAAATGCTGGAAACGGCGCTAGTAGAAGAAAGGTGAAAAAATTTAGGTTTTCATGTGTTAAGTTAGTATATATAGTCTGTTGGGCCTACTTTGTTTTATTTTTTAAAAAGTTTACTACTTGCACCCACGTTTTAGCTCACGCACCCCCTCCTTTTAAAGCCCAGATTTCGTGGGCTTATTAAATCTGAAATTATTACTGGGCTGTTTCCTGCACCCCCTGATTTCTTGTACAGCCCCCATATATTAATTACACCCCTATTTTTCTATTAAAACCCGTTGTCGTTTTTCACTTATTCTCTTTTATAAAAACAATTTGTTTTCGCAAGAAAACTTATAAAAATGATAAAAATGGTTTTGGTTGAGGTGTACACTTTGTCAATTCCGGTTTAAGGGACTTTAGCTGTACAGCTTTGACCTTAAACCCCTTCAAAAATAATTAAAATCTATCAACACACCAAATATTTTCTAAAAGAACTACGTAGCATTTGATTCTCCGCCACGCGGAGATACGTAGGAGCGGGGCCTCCCCGTCAAGCGAAAATTAATCTTTTTTCCTTTAACACCTATTTTTCATAAAAAATCCTAAAAAATGGTTTTTGATTGAGGTGTACACCTTGTCAAATTCCGGTTGAAGAGACTTTAGCTGTACAGCTTTGATCTTAAACCCCTTCAAAATAAAATCAACCAACCAACAAAATTTTCAGGAAGAACTACGTGACTTTTGAGTTCCTCATCGCATCAGAGGATACGTAGGAGCGGGGCTTCCCCGTCAAGTCAAAAACTAAATTTTTTAATTTTGTCCCTAGTTTATTTCTTTGTAAACCAAATTATTTATTTTTGGGGTAAACGAATTTTCTAAACTTATTGATAATCTGCACGATCAAATTTAAGGTAACTGTCTTGGGACAGATGTATTAGGGGTGCTGTGGAATTAAGTTTTCGCCCTTCCCTATACATAACCGACTCCCGAATCCAACTTAGTTTACGTAGACCAAATAACATTAAATGTAGGTTTTTCTCAATTTTTCCTATTAAATAAATTGGGTGGCGACTCCTAAAATCACACATTTTTGGGCCGTCTACGTCGAGATCCTGGTCACGACAGTATTTATTTGTAATTTATAAATATTACTAGTTTTTTTGACAAATTAATATTTCAACTGAATTTTATAGAAAAAGTTAATATGTATCAAAACACCCGCCCTTTTTACTATCCATAACTATGTCTATTATTAACTCAATCATTCCACAAACACATATATGTCATCAAATGAATAAATAAATCAAGTATCAAAACATGTCATTTACATAAATACAACAAGCAAGGTCACATATAATTTTGTGAAATATTCCACCACCATCTATCACATAGTTCCATAACAATTGTATACCAATTTCTAGTACAATTACAAACTCATGATTTCCAAAACTTAAGCAATCAATCATAATCTATGAATTGCACAAACTTGTTGTACAATTATATATATCCTTGATTCCCATGATCCTTCTTTGAGGATTTATCCTTAACCTAAAAGGTTGAGTTTCAGGTATTACAGATTGTCTCTTCCCATGGTGAATTTTGCAAGAGTGTTTTGCAAATCATTAACTTTATTTTTCAAAACATTGCATACTTCACACTTGGGAATATTCTCCTTTTGAATTTTATAATAGTTGCAAGAGGAGAGTTCACTTACAAAAATTTGTTTCTGTTTAAGAACTTGTATTTCCTTGTTTAAAGTTTCAATTTTAGATTGAAGAGTGGAAATAGTTTTTATAGAAGTGGAAACAATTTTTCTAAGTTTAGTTGACTCATTATTTAATTCTTGACAAAATACTAAACAACTCATCATAAGTTAAAACGAATTCGGTTTCAAAGAAGTTTACCTCATCTTCCTCATGCTTTTCCATGAGACATAGTTTTGCTTCCTCATTTTCAGATTCATCGAATGATTCCATATCGCTTTCATCTCATGTGATATACACCCTTCGTCCTTTTGATTCCTTTTGGGGATTCCTATCCAATTTCTCATATTTTTGATTTTGAGGACAATCCGGCTTTATGTGCCCCTTCTTATCACATTTATAACATGTTGGATTCAAGGAAGTTCCTTCCTCAATTTTCTTTTGAGGATTAGAAAATTGTTTTGGTTTGCCTTTGTGCCTCATGAACTTTTTGAACCTTCGAACCATTACGCTCGTGTCTTCATCACTTTCATTAGGACTATCATAATATTCCGTATCACTTGCTTTTTGGAGAAATTCCTTTCTTTTTCTTTTCACCTTCCTCACTTTCATTGATTCGACTTAGTTCGAGCTCATGTTCCTGCAATTTACCAAATAAAGTGGTTAAATCCATTGAGGATAAATCTCTAGATTCCGAGATATAGCAGTCACTTTGGGTTGCCAATTTTGATTTAAGCGTAGAACTTTATTAATCAAGTCCTCATTTTCGAAAGATCTTCCAAGGCCTCTGAGATGGTTAACTATATGGATTAATCGTTTGTTCAATTCTTGAATGGTTTCATCCGGTTTCATCCTAAGTAGCTCATACTCATGGGTTAATGTGTTCGTTCTAGCCCTTTTGACCTCGGTAGTACCTTCATGGGTCACTTGAAGGGCGTCCCACATTTCCTTGGCGGTTTTACAATGTGATATGCGATAGAACTCATTGACACTTAAAGCGGTTGTAATGATTTTCTTAGCTTTCAAATTGTATTGAACCTTTTCTTTTTCATCCTTGGTCCAAAGAGATCGAGGTTTGTTCACCATTACATCATTGACACGATGAGTGGGAATAAACAGGCCATTTACAAGAGCATCCCAAATATCACAATCTACTCCCACAATGAAAATTTTCATTCTTGTTTTCCAATAATCATACCCCTCACCATTGAAAGATGAGGGTCTGTTTAAGGAGTCATTGTTTGAAGTCGTCTTTCTTCTTGAGACAGTTAGTCTTTACCAAGAGTCCAGCTCTTATGCCACTTGTTGACCAAATGACTTCAAACGACGGGGGGGGGGGGGGGGATCGATTAAAAATGAATCACTTAAATAAAAATTATTCCAATAAAATAAAGTGCTCACAAAAGGTTTGAATTAAATAAAAGGTGATGAATAAGGAAGCTGGAAAAAAAAACTTGCAAAGAAAAATAAAAGAGATAAAGGATAGGAAATAGACACGCCAAAAATTTGTCCTAGTTCGGACACTCCTGAGGCCTACGTCTAGGTCTAGTCCCTAAGGAGAAACACCAAGGGATTTTAATCTATCACTAGATTTTAAAGTAGGTTTAACTAGAAACATTTACAACCGAAGAGCACTCTTTTCACACAAAAATGATATATCACCTCCCTATGTAGAAGAGCTTTAAAACCAAGAGATATCGCCTCTCTTGAATAACTTGAGATCACACCCAAAAAATAAGAAATAAAAAAATGAAGATAATACACTCAATAATGTCGGTAGAACAAATGAAGCACAAATTGTACAACTAAACTATGTGGAGTATAAGACTCTCAAATAAAATATTAGCAAGGGAAAAATGAATGAGAGTGATGGAAAGATAATTTTGATATAGTTTCAATGCAAAAATGAGTTGTTTAAAAAAAGCTATTACAAATCTCCTATTTATAGATGATAGAATGAAAGAGACTAAAATAAAATAAAAATTCAAACCTATTAAAAAAATAACCCAACGGCAACATTTTTATAAAGTATTGCCTTAATGATCAAATATGTGGTGATTTAAAAACTTCGCTCCCATTTGTCAGTTGGAGAGAAAGTATAAGCCATAACTTAAGCAAACCCTTATGGAGCCTCCACAATTTTTCTCATGAATTTAAAATTATTAAATAATAAACTCTAGAAAAAAGTATGCTTTAGAAAGAGTTATTATTCACTATATATCTAATCAATTTAGGGATCGAAATAATTATTTATCCCACACTAAATGAATTTAATGGGTATTGATGAATTGAGAAAAGAAAAACAACCGAAATTTGTCTTCTATACACTATTTACCTATATTTTTTTATTCAAATATTATATGTATATATAATTCTTATAATTTTAATTTTTCAACCCCTTATTGATTACTCTTATTTGATTAGTTGATGTTTTAATTTTAGTTTCCTTTTGGTCTCTCTAAATACACATTATAAAAAATTCATGATTTAGAATTTTTCAATTACCTTTATTAATTAATTTCACCATTAAAATATGTTTTTGAAATTATATGTTTTTTCAAAAAAATAAATAAATTATATTATGATTAAAATTCATAAAAATATAAATTAGTAGAATAGATATATTGACCAATTATAATAGTTCAGATGAATTCAAAAGATTACAATACACATGTAATTCCCTTTTTAATCAAAATTAATATAAGTTATTTTTTAAATAAGAAATAATTAGTTGACCTTTAAAATTCTTAATTATGTAACAATTATGCATTGAAAGGGAGGGGTTTCACATTCATATGAATTATTTCTTTAATTGACAATAAACTCGTGAGTTGGTAGAATATGAGTGGAAGAGGTAGAGTTTTAGTCATTAATAGCAAGAAATTAATATCAAAAGTTATTTTCTAAATAAGAAATAATTAGTTGACCTTTACAATTCTTAGTTATTTAACAATTATGCATTGAAATGGAGGGGTTTCACATTCATATGAATTATTTCTTTAATTGACAATAAATTCATGAGTTAGTAGAATATGAGTGGAAGAGGTAGAGTTTTAGTCGTTAATAGGAAGAAATCTTTATTTAAAGGAGACAATTTTGGATGGGGAGAAGAAGAAGAAGAAAGGAGTGAGTTTCTGAGAGGAGGTAGAATTCACAAAAAGGGTAGAGAGTTTCATGTTCTTGATAGTTTTGAAGTAGTCAAAGCAGCAGAAATATACATTTACATCAGTTAGTGAGTCCTACAACGGTGGCAACAGTTTTTGGTAAAGTTATAAGCATCGCTAATTCATGTACAATTTAATATTGTTCTTTAGAGAAATGTTTAGTCTTAATAGTTTCAGTTAAATTGGATGTGCTAAGTTTAAATGAATTGCTTATGTTCGTTGGATGTTTATCAATCTCCCGATTATGTTCCTTGGAAATTTTGTTTTTACTCTTAATAGATAGCGCATTTGTTTGTCTTTAAATCGAGTGTACGAATGACATAACTTTGAGTGTCACTTCTAGGTAGGAGACTACCTTAGGGGTCACATATAGGAAGCTCCTCCTCTATATGACAAAAACGAGAAAAAAAACAATTAAAAACATCATTTTTTTTCCAACTATTATCATATTTATGTAAAAAGTCACTCAAATAAAAAGTATGTGTTAAATTAATCTCAATACACTATACTATAGTACATTATGATGTATTTTTGAGGTAAATGGGTCCTTTAAAACTATTGTTTTTATAAGAGTATGATATTTAATATTTTTCTTTACGATATAAAAAGTAAAAAAAATAGTTTTTTAATAAAATAAGTTTAAATTAAATTTCTGTAATTCTACTTTTATTTTTAATTTATCTTTTAGTTGCTTATCGAAAAAAAATTTATCTTTTAGTTTTAGTTTCAATTTATGAATTATTAACTGATGATCAAAATCAGAGAAAGAAAAGAATAAAGACTACTATATATAATGAAAATATTGTACTACTCTAAAAGCTAACATTCATTTGTATTATATAAGTTTCACCAGACACATTCATTTGTCTCAATCATTATTTCTACTATATATAATGAAAATATTGTACCACTCTAAGAGCTAACATGAAAATATATTTACAAAATACATTTACTTTAAAAACCATCCTTTGGTTTATGAATAAACAAAATATTGAGTACTACTTGCATTGAGATATTTTCGTTAATTATTTTTCTATAGGGATGATATAATATATTTTTGGCATAATCTTATTTATAATATATGTTATATCAAAAAAATATTTTGATTATTTTTGTAATAGTATTTATTTACTTTTTTGACCAAGAAAATAGCATTTATTTAAAAACTGTGAATACCATTCCCTTTTCAATTTGTTTTTCTTATTATTATAAAAAAGATAAAGAATATAAGTTTTGTTTCAATTAAATTTATTTAAATCCACTTTTATTTTGAACATAATTTTCAGTTTTAATTCCAGTTTATCAATTAATAATTAGTGATAAAAATCAATGAAAGAAAATAATAAAGATAAGTGAATAATTGTTTTCTATGATATAAGTTTTGCCATACTCATCTATCTGTCTCACCTTCGAGGTGCCTCCAATCCAGCGAGGGGATTAGTCACTGCGTTCGGCGGTGGATACCCTAGTCTCGACCAAAAAAAAAATACTCATCTGTCTCTATAATTAAAATTGATGCCCATAAATTCATCATATTAAATAGAATTACATTTCTTATAACTAAATATAATGATGTTTAATAAAATTTTAATTTTCAACATTTATGCTCATAAAAATTATTTATATTAAAAAATACATACACTCTATAAGAATGATGCTTAAAATAAATAATTTTTGAATATAATAGAACATAATTGATATATGTTTTTATATAAAAATCCCTAATTTTTTTTTAAATTGTAACAACCCGTGCAACGCACGGGTATTCCCCTAGTATATTGTAAAGGAGACTTGCTCTTTTTGAGCACTATTGTAAAGGACCTCTCAAATTCTATTTTAAATGTATAATTAAATTTATAGTAACAGTTTTAGTTTAGCACTTATACCATTTAAATTGCATTTGTTATTTACTATCTATCTATATATGTATATGTAAATTGGTAAAAATTTGATTTATAATTAGGTTACGTTAGATTTTGAATTGAAATATTTTAAACTTTTAGTTTTCCAACTTCTTAAGATTACCTATATTAAGATGCTTGCTCATTTATCTCAAAAAAAAATGCTAACCCATATGGTTATTATATTAAAATAGTTGTACTAATTTAAAAAACTAAATTAGTGTTTTTAATTCAAATTGATATTCTTAAAAAGATAAATGACGCAATCCTACTATCTAATACTTCTCTTGATATATTTACAGTTATCTTTTTTCCTAAAATAATGGATATGTGAAAAAAGTGTTATAGTGTATATTAAAATAGTTCTACATCACAAAAAATAAGTAAAATAATTCTTTCAGTTCAAAATAGTCGATAATTTTGATAATTGAAAGGCAACACTTTTTTTGACAAAAAAAACAATACTCGGTAGTAGCAATTTATATGTTTAGGATGTGAAAGGTCAAACCTTTAATATCTGTAACTGCAGCATATTATTAAATCTAGGTGCAATTTTGGTTTTAGTTTATAAATTAAGAAGAAACTCACTCACGACTTACTTTTTACATTTTTATTAGTTATTAAAATGTAACATCCCTAGTTTCATTAATTTCGGTTTACGAAATTAACTAGAGATTTATTATTCGATGAAATAATAAATCTGGTCATGAATGTATGATTGTCGTGAAAACAATATATATATAATTGCTAAGCCATGTGATTTCTTGGATTATTATTGAAATTGTGTGGTTGTTTGAGGAGAAATTGGGTAGAATTTAGAATTAAGTGAGAATTAAGGAACCAAGGGGTATTTTAGTCATTTCCATGAACTTATCCTCATCTCACACAATAATAAAAACACCCCACACCTCATTTTTCCTCACTTAGCAAGAAGTGAAAAAAATAGAAATAGAAAGAGAGAGAAGAGAGGGGGGCGAGAGGAAGAAGAAGGAAAGAATGGAGAGGAAACTCCATTGAAGCTCTTGTGTGTAAGTATCAAAACCATCATCTTCCTCCATTTTTAATTTCTTATCCAATGATACCAATTCTAGAAGCTTCTTCCTCCTCATTCACTATTTGCCATTTTTAGGTTTTAAAGGTTCAACTTGGTCAACAATGGAGTTTGGGTCAATTGAAGATGGTTTTAGGGTGATTGAGTTATTGGTTGCAAATCCAAGTAGCTGGGTTTTCGATTTTGGAAGCGATTGGACGAGTTCGTGAAGTTCGGAACGAGTTCCTGTGTTACGGGTCGTTTGAACTTCGGAGAGTCTCGATGTTTCGTGATTTTCATCACGATAGGTGAGTTTTACTCACGTTTAGGGAATTTACACTTTAAATTGATTGTGTTGAAATTCTGGAATCGATTGATGTTTTGGTTTTGAAATGATTTTAGAGTCAAAAACCGAATTTTAGAAAAATATCGTTTACGGTTTAATTTTCAAATTATACCTTGATTGTGAAGTGAAGTTTGGATTGGTTGTGAATGTTTGGATTGGAATATGTTGGGAAATCTTCTGTTTTTCAATTGGAATTGGTTTGGGTTTCGATTTGGAATCGATCGGAATTGCGAAACGGACGAAATGGAGTAAAAATGCTGTTTCTATACAGGTAGCACGGACCGTGCACCTCAGAGGCACAGACCGTGCGTCCCGTAGACAGAAACCCACAATTTTTTTTACAGGTAGCACGGACCGTGCACCCCTGTGGCACGGACCGTGCGTTGCTCTCGGGTTCAAAATGTCGTTTTGTCGTTTCGTCGCTCCTTTTTGTTCCAAATCACTTCTAAACCTTTTCTAAACCAATTGGGATGTTATATACATTATAAAAACATGATTTTGACTAGTTTAACTTGGGTTTTTAAGAAATGTTTTGGAAGTTAAAAATATTTCAAAAAGGCCGAAATTAGTACGCATGTAAGCAAATTCTTTGAAACCAAAAACTGAACTAAATGTTCTAATTATTAAATCCATGATTGATGCGGGATGAATATTAATTCATCTAAACCGGTCATTCTAATTGAAATGATACAATTGACTCGGGATAGTTATTATTTTAAATCATCTAAACCGGTCCAGAGATCACTATATATATATATATATATATATATATATATATATATATATTATATCATACATGATTGACGGCCCAATGCGGGTATATAAATTTGACGACCCAATGCGGGTATAATATATATAGATTATATCGAATTGAGGTGACGACCTCCAGATGTTTATTATTACTTTGCCTTTAAGAGTTGTATACTTATCGGCCAGATGTTGGGTTCACTCAAGCTTCCTTGGGTTGTTGGTGATGTGCTAGAACTAATAAAGCTTTATTGTAATTCTTTTACCGAATTACCAGATGTTTTTGCAATTCATTTATAGAATTGCCAGATGGTTTTGTAATTCATTTATTGAATTACCAATTAAAGAGGAACTTTGTATTTAAACAGTGACTGTAATTAGTGGCTCACTTAAGTTTTCGGAGTTGGTGACGTGCTAAAGATTAAAATGTAATATTGCAATTCATCACTTAAGCTACTTTGGGTGGTTGGTGATGTGATAAAAGATGAAATAGGTTATTTTGTAATTCATATTGAATTACCAATTAAAAGGTTTTCATAATTGAACCGAGTAAACGTTAGGGGTCGCGGTATAACTCACTGAGATATGTTGTCTCACCCTATCATTTATTGTTGTTTTTACAGAGAAACAGGAAACGAGGAAAACTAAAAGACATGGTTAGGTGACATGCTTGGGGAAGATATTGAAGATTAATTCTTCCATCCTTGTTTTTGTTTCCGGTGTTGTCTCTGTATTCAATAATGTGACTTGAACTTAATTTAAGTTATGTAATCGTTTCCGCTATTCTTGCAGTTAATTGTATCTAAGCAGGAAATTTTGTACTCTGATGTAATCTAAAATGTATATTTTGGTATTTCTATTATTTAGAAATACTAGGGTGTTACATAAAATATAAAAGTTTACTTTTTACAATTTTTACACACAAAAAATATTTAGTTTTACTCATCGAATAAAAAACTAAAGTAATGCATTTAGTTCAATATAATATTCTTTAAAGAAACAAAAATTATGTTTTTTTGTTAAAATTATTTTAATATCTTTTATATTTGAAAGGTCACATATAGTGGGGGTTAATATGCTTTGGATGTGAAAGACCAAACTTTGAATGACCATCACATGGTAGTGATTTTGTCAACAAAAAAAATCACATGGTAGTGATTATGGCTAATCAATGCATTTTTAATTGCAAAATACCCATAAATAGTTTTTTTCAATCCATGAGCTCCCGACACAAGTCTTATACACCATCTATAATGCAAAAATGAGAGCTGAGAAGAACCAAGAACAAAGAAGATTTGCAAACTCTTCCTGTTTGTAAAATGACAAGAAAATTTGGTATTTTGGAATAAGACTTTTAGAATTACTCTTGGATGGTCTTAGAGAGTTTTGGGTTTTATCTTCTTAATGTTATGGATGAAACATAAATTTGTACTTCATTTTGGTTAAGAATTAGAACTTTTGTGCTTGGTATTTCTCCCTTCTTTTATCAAAGTAGTTATGTATCGAATATGTTATTCGTGGTTAAATTATTGTTTGTTTTTCTTTGTTTTCAGCGCTTGAGGATTGTGATATTTTATTTATCATGATAATGCAACAGTCATTTTTAATTTGGTCACTACTCATTAGCTTCCTTAGATGCCTTTCGATAAGTGGTGAAAATCTCATTGGTTTGACTAATGCTTGCATCTTTGAACAATTTTTATTACTTTTCCCAACGAACATTCTTAATATTGCAAACATTGAATGAGAAAAAAATTACAAATAAAATATTCACTCATAAAATTAACTAATCTATCTATCTATATAAAGCAAACTTCTATGGAGTCTCCACATTAAATCTCATGATTTATGTTAATTTTTTTTAAAAAAATTATTCATTACTCATAATTTATTAGTTGATGTCTTGATTTAGTTGCCTTTTGGTCTCCTAAATACAAATTTGTTTTATTCATGATTTAAAACTTTTTAATTACCCTCATTTATTTCATCATTAAACTAAATAATGTTTTATTTAGTAAAACGATTCTTATTGGTTGTTTTAAATATGAAGTGTCAAACATCTTGAATATTCTATCAAAAATTAAAATTGCTTAATGAAACAATTCTTATTGGTTGTTTTAAATACTAAGTATAAAACATGTTGAATATTCTATCAAAAATTAAAATTGCTTAATGATATTACATTAGTATCAATTATTTTTTGAAAAAAATACTTAAAATATGATTGAATATACAACAATTAAAATTTAAATAGTATAAAAATACTTAAAAAATGACTATCGGTATTTTTTTATCCAATCTAATTTTTTTTTATATTTCCACGTAATGAATACTTTAGTTTTAATGCTCCTCATTATCTTTATCTAAATTTATGTTAAATTATTGTTTCTATATAAACGAAACTTTAATTTTAATTTTTAATATTCAATTAAATATTAAAGTCAATTTTTGTTTTTAATATGGAGTCTCCACATTAAATCTCATGATTTATGTTAATTTTAAAAAAAAATTATTCATTACTCATAATTCATTAGTTGATGTCTTGATTTAGTTGCCTTTTGGTCTCCTAAATACAAATTTGTTTTGTTCATGATTTAAAACTTTTTAATTACCCTCATACATTTATTTCATCATTAAACTAAATAATTTTTTATTTAGTAAAACGCTTCTTATTGGTTGTTTTAAATATGAAGTGTCAAACATCTTGAATATTCTATCAAAAATTAAAATTGCTTAATGAAACAATTCTTATTGGTTGTTTTAAATACTAAGTATAAAACATGTTGAATATTCTATCAAAAATTAAAATTGCTTAATGATATTGCATTAGTATCCATTATTTTTTGAAAAAAATACTTAAAATATGATTGAATATACAACAATTAAAATTTAAATAGTATAAAAATACTTAAAAAATGACTATCGGTATTTTTTTTATCCAATCTAATATTTTTTTTATATTTCCACGTAATGAATACTTTAGTTTTAATGCTCCTCATTATCTTTATCTAAATTTATGTTAAGTTATTGTTTCTATATAAACGAGACTTTAATTTTAATTTTTAATATTCAATTAAATATTAAAATCAATTTTTTTTTAATATTAATTATGTTTACCAAATTATAATAGAGTAAATGAATTAAAAATATGACAATCCACATGTATTTCACTTTTTAATTAAAATTAATATAAGTTGGTTTTTAAATAAAAAATAACTACATGACCCTTAAAAATGAGTGAGTTTTATAAGAGAGGTAGAAACCACTAAAAGGGTAAATGATTTCATGTCTTCGGAAGTTTTGAAGTCAACAAAGAGGCAGAAAGAAAATTTTAGATTACTTAGTGACTCACGAATTGGAAACAACCATTGTTAGTAAAGTTATAGGTATCGAAAATAGTGTATATTTAATATTGTTTTTATAAATACGTTTAATTTTAATAGTTTTGGTGGAATAGGCCTAGGTCTAAGTGATTTGCTTATGTTCCTTAAGTGTTCATCAATTATGTTCAAGACTAAAAGACATTTTTTTATCTCTTAATAGATAGTGCATTTGTTTGTCTTTACACCGAGTCACCAATTCAAACACAATGTATATAACTTTTGGTGCCTTTTTTACGAAGGAGTTTACCTTAGGTGTCACTTAAAGGAAGCTCCCCCCTCTATATCACAAAAGAGGGGGAAAAATCAAAGCAAAACATCATGCTTCTTAATTTTTTGAAAGGTTAAATATGTTTTTGGTCCCTATAAAATTTGGATTTTTTTGCTTTTAGTCCCACGTGACTTTTAATAGCGCTTTTTTGAATATATATATATATATATAATTAAGTTTTTTCTTTTATTAATAAGCTATAAGGGAGATGTTCGTCAATTGTTTCAATTATATCTATATTCTATATATTATTATTCTCTATCTATCTATCTATATAATTTAAGTGTGTGTAAAGCAAACCCCTACGGACCCTCCACAATGCATCTTAGTTTTTTGAAATTATATTTGTACTAAATATCAACTTCCTTCTATAAATTAAGAATAAACTAATTTAAGTAAAAACTAATTGACTCATTTAGTACCAAATTTACGTTTTTTTACTAACAATTAAAATATAACCATTCAATTTTAATTATTCAATATGCTCATATGTTTTGAATGTGAAAAGGAAAACCTTTAAATTTGTAAAATAATATTCATAAAAAATCATTTAATGCGCTCCTATTATAATATCTCTATCAATTGGTTGCTAATTGTTATTTCTAAAATAATGAATATATTAAAATATGTTGATATATATATATATATATATATATATATATATATATATATATATATATATATATATATATATATATATATATATATAGACACACACTCCTAAATATTCCAAACTTTTAATATTGAAAGATTTGATGTTTTGATTTTTGTTGCCTTTTGGTGTCTCTCAATTATTATTTTGATTATTACTAATTATTATAGTTGGTTTTTAATAAAGATTAGTTACAATCTTTTCATTTCCCTTCACTTTTAAGTCTTCTTTCTGAGATACTATAATTACCTAAGAAAAGAGGTCACCACTTATCTTATCAATTTTTACATCACTTTTGTTGGGTTGTTGTATTACTTATGTAAATTTTGGGTTTTTACATCACAAATTTTGGGTTTTCGTAAACTTTTTTTGATTGTTGATTAACTTTTGAGTTTCTTATAGGTTTCAAGTTTAATGTATTCGTCATATTTTTTATATTGTGTAAAAACACGCAAGGCAAAAGGCAGCGTTTATATGGAAGCGCTGGGTATTGGTAAAACACGTTAGGCAATGGGCAGCGTTTATATGGAAGCGCTGGGTATAGATAAAACATGCTAGGCAATGGGCAGCGTTTATATGGAAGCGCTGGGTATTGGTAAACCACGCTAGGCAATGGGCAACGTTTATTTGACAAGCGCTGGGTATTGCTAAAAAGCGCTAGGCAAAGGGTAGCCCTTCTAATGAAAACGCTGCCCATTGCTATTGTTTTTATTTTTCGTTTTCCACGCACAACTCTCTTTCTCGCGCTCACAAAAGGTCTCACACTCTAGCTCACCATTTTTGTTCTCACTCTCACACTCTCACCATTTTTGTTCTCACTCTCACTCGTATGTGGCTCTCATTTCGTTTCTCTAAAGCTCATTTCTTCCCATTTTCGTTTCTCTTCCACACTTCTCCATTTTCACACTCTCACACTCTTCCACACTTCTCCATTTTCACAAAGGATTTCGGACTTGGAAGTTCATTTCTTCCCCATTTTGGTTTCTCTCTTTCACTAAGGTTAGTATTATTACATGTTGTTCTAACTATTTTATACATGCATATGAATTGGTTCATGCATATTGTAAGTTGCTAACTTGTTTTAATTTAGATACATATTGTAAGTAGTTTGCTAGTTTTGGATACATATTGTTAGAGAGTTTGATTTGGATACATATTAATTGGTTAATATTGTAAGTTGCTAAGTTTTGGATACATAATAACTTGTTAGCTAGTTTGTTTTGGTTTGTGATCATATTGGTGCATTTGGATATATAACTAGTTTATATATATGTTGTTAGTATATAATGGATTGGATTGGTATTGGCTGTATATGACCAGGAAATTATCAAATGTAAAAAGGAAAATACATAAAAGCAGAAAAATAGGAAGAAAAAAAAATTATACAATGGGCAGCGCTTGCTGGGAGAAGCGCTGCTCATTCACCTAACGTCTTTAGCAATAGGCAGCGTTTGGTAGAAGGAAGCGCTGCCCATTGCTAAACGCGCTAGGTGAATGAGCAGCGCTTCTCCCACCAAGCTCTGCTCATTAACCTAGCGCGTTTAGCAATAGGCAGCGCTTCCCTTTACAAAACGCTGCCCATTGCTAAATGCGCTAGGTAAATGAGCAGCGCTTCTCCCACCAAGCGCTGCTCATTCACCTAGCGCTTTTAGCATTGGGCAGCGCTTCCCTTTACAAAACGCTGCCCATTGCTAAACGCGCTAGGTGAATGAGCAGCGCTTCTCCCTTCAAGCGCTGCCTATGATTACCAATGAGCAGCGCTTCTTAAACGCTGCCCATTTTTGGGGATGAATGGGCAGCGCCAAATTTAGCACGCTCAGAAACGCTGCCCATGGCTAAAAAAAATGCTGCCCATCCCCAAATCTGTTGTAGTGAGGCAAAGAAGAACGTCAATGGAAAAATCGAAAGATACAGGTTCAACACAAGTGAAAATTCATCAGATGGAAGTGAAGTCTGTCTTTTAGAATGGAGTCCTAGAAGTAGAAGTCTACATCGAACAACCTTTCAGATACAAGGTGAAAGGACAAGAAGACAAGGTTCTCAAGCTAAAGAAAGCCACTCAAGCAAGAAGACTCTATCAAGTTGAGAAGCCTACTTGGAAGGACAAATCAAGTTTAAGAGGGGGAGTTGGAAGGTAAACTTGATTTGGCCCATTAGACTAATCAAGTGTTAGGCCCAATTGGATTTAGTGTTCTAGTCTAAAGAAGATTCTAGAAAATAGTAGGAAAAGATATAGTAAAGAGAAGTGTGTAGATCTCTCTCTTGGAGTATTTAGAATATTCTCTAGAAGTATGTAGAAACTCTCATTTGAAATGAGAGAATCTTATCTAGATTGATGTAGAACTCTCTCTTGGAGCCTATAAAAGGGGGAGAGCTTGTCGTTTGTAAACCAAGTAAGCAGTAGCTGATCTAGGACCCTGAGTTAGGGGGTAAAAAAAGATCAATATAAAAAATAGTGGTTCATAGGGTTGTTTACAATTTTTTTCTTCAAATGACCTCCTCACTTAGTTTACTAATTAAGTTATCTAACTCCAAATTTGTTTAAGAGTAAATAGCCAAATTAATCTCTAAGTTTACACGCCCATTCTTATTTAAGTCTTAAAGTATATGGAAATAAGTAGTCCATAAAAATATGTGATGTCGGTAAGATTACTTCCTAATGTTTTTTATGTAGTCCCTTACGGATATTAATAAGACAGAGTTATTGCAAATTGGGTGTGAAAATTTAAGAGTACTAGTCCTAGTGGTGTTGCTCAGTTGATTGGAGCTAGGGACATCTTTGATTGCTACCGGATTCGAATCCAGTATGTTGCACTCTCAGTCTCCTATATGTGGCCATTGTTAGCTAAAACTAATTATATCTGCTATCATTCTCCAACATTCATAACTCAAAATAGCAAGCAAACCAAAAAGGAGTTTGTTATCCAATCAAGTTATATGCAATCCAGCTCAAAGTTGAGAATTATAAGCTACTACTAGGTCAAATCTAAAATTTGTTTATGAGCAGATTTGCATTATCACAAATTTAATGGCTTAGAATATTCAATGTACTCGTAACCAACATGACTGCTAGGTAGAATCAACTAGGTTGACCATGCTTAATTATATTGCCAACTGCCTAGGTGCACAGAGCTTATGAACTTGGAATATACTTTATAGTTTAGACATCAATTCTGTCATATCTTGCAAAACCAATCTAATATCTATACTATTTAATAAAGACACTTGTTATAGATCTAAAAGGGATAATTAAAGGGACTAAAAACACATTTAACGAAATTGAAATTTGTAATACTCAACGTTGAGAACTTTAGGAGTACTTGAAGATCTCAAATTCGTGTATCTTCTCTAATTAATCATAAAAATGTATGGCCAAAAGAACACTTAAAGAAAATAAATGCATAAATCTTAAAATAAAGAAACAGAAACACTTCAAAATGAATAGTAGCATCAAACCCAAACTCAGTGATCAAATCATCCCATGCATATCTGTCCACTACTTGTGATCATCATGTGGTTGCATAATAACTTGGTAGTGTGGCAAAGAGTTATAAACAGGCCAGTTCATGAGCTGGTTTGTTGAATCAAGAGTCATACCAACCTGATTATGTGGCTGTGGCTGCATAGTCATATGAGCTGGGTTAAGTTGTCTTTGAGGGATAAGCTGGTTTGATGAATCAAGAGTCACACTCACACCAACTTGATTAGTGAAACCTACCATTCCATTCCTATCACTATTTTGTGGCTGCATAATCATAAGCTGGTTTCTTGAATCAATTAGAGTCACACCAACCTGATTATGTGGTTGTGGCTGCATAGTCATATGAGCTGGAATAAGTTGTCTTTGAGGAATATTATTCTGCATGAAACTGATTTGGTTTGGATGATGATGTGAGACTGATGAAGATGCAACAACCTGTCTTTGAGCCATATTTTGCATGTAACAGAAATTATCTTCACTTTGTTGCATGTAACTGAAATTACCACCATTATGTGTATGTGGATTCATAATCATATGAGCTGGTGGGATAAATTGTCTTTGAGGAATATTATTCTGCATGAAACTGAATTGATTTGGATATGAGGCAACAATCTGTTGTGGAGCTTCACTTTGTTGCTCCTTTTTCAGCATGTTAATTCTCTGATTACAAGCTCCAATCTTAGCATCTAACACAGCAATGAAATCACTTAATTGTTCCTTTCCAGTGTTCTTGAAACATGATGGATCCATAGTTGGATACTTGATCTTCAATATCTCTTTCTTCACTTTTGAAATCTCAGCTTCACACACTCTTATCTTATTATTATAATAGTCTTCCAAATCAGAAATCTTTGGAGGCTTCTCATGCTTTTCAAACTCATACTTTTCAAGCATTGATTTAACAACTCTATTGTCCTTAGGAAAAGTCATTGGTGGAGCATTACTATCTCCATCATATACAACCAAACATGCATCAGCTTCACACATTTTGGAAAACTCTGATACTTTCTTCATTAGTCCCTTGCTTCTGTTTTTGAATGTTGCTTGACGAACTTTCTCATCTTCAATGCGATTCAACCTTGTTCTTCCACGACCCATTTTCTATAACACAACACAACATATAAATGCAAATACTGTTAACAAAATTGAACGTAGTCTCATAATATATAATGACACATAGAAGGGTTCTCAATAATCAATTCCATTAATTCTCCCATCTCATCAAGAAAGATAGAGTTCTAAACTATGTTGCATGGGTGTACTAGTAACAGATGCGGGTATCGATATGTGATACATGATGCGTGATTTTCAAGCTACGGGTATATCCTATAAATTTATATACATGACTAGAAGATAGAAAACACAAATAAATAAAACATATCTCAGACAAATATACAATGAAATATAAGAAAAACTTATTTATATTGCAGAAACTAGAGAAATAATATACGACGTATTAGGAAAAATTTCAATATCATCCAAAAAGAAATGAAAAATCTAACTTTTTACTATATGACAAACATATATTTATATATTGGACCACAAAGATAAACTGATAAGTACCCACGAGCATCCGCACCAATTAGTTACGCAAAACATAGAAGAAAAGAACATCCAAGAAAAGAACACCAAAACATAGAAAGAAGCAAAAAAAAAACGTAAATCTAAACATTTAACAAAAAGAATTGCTAAAAGTTAAAGGCTTAAATATGTTTTTAGTCCCTACAAATATAGGGTCTTTTGATTTTAGTCCCAGCAATTTTTTTTTTAAAACAATCCCTGTAAAATCAAGCTTTTTCAAATAACTCCTTCTATTAATCAAATGTTAAAAAAAAATCCAAGTTGACTAACAGAATTCATACGTGGCTTTTGTATTTATTTCTAATTTTTTTAATCCCAATTATTTGGCATCCACTTCATCTCTCTCAATCTCCAATCTCCTCACAACCAGAAAAACCAGTGCACACTCCTCCTGCTCCCCCTCCTCCTCTCTTCACATCATGTTGTTCCCAACCCTCATCTCCAGATCGTCATCTCAATATGAACCCTAACCCCAAATCTAAAATCAAACCTAGAAACCCCAAATGTAAACACATTATTTATCAAATTGAGTGTAACAGTGGATATAGAATGTAAAATAGCACAACAAAATAGTGGCAATGTAGTACTGTATTGATGAAGAAGTCACAATTACAGTACAATGAGGAAAATAAGGAATAGAATGATATCAGATAGAAGAGAGAGGAATTCAGGTAGAGGAGAATAATTCACTCAATATTCAACAACCCTCCACTCACTCTCACTCACGCCTAAATAGTGAATCCCTCCAGCATGGTATTTGGCCTACGCGACCTAGTGCTCACGCGTGTGCCAACTGACTTTGGCGCCTCAGTTGATATTCCCTTAATGCCACTTTCATTCATTACAATACCATCCCCTTTAGCAGCAATCTTGTCCTCGAGATTGAAAAGAGGGTAATTGGTCTTGAATTTATCAATGTCTTCCCATGTAGCCTCAGCTATGCTTTCATCATCCCACAAGATTAGTGCTTGCTTGACTCTATTCTCACCTCTAAGCAGCATTCTAGTTTTGAGCACATCTTTTGGTTGCAGTATAGGACCACTCTCTGATGTGGTTAGTGGTAAAGGCATATATGGCACTGTGTTCTCCCCATGAAACTTCTTCAACTGAGAAATGTGAAACACAGGGTGTATCCTAGCTTGTTCTGGCAGCAATAGCTTGTATGCCACTTTACCAACTCGTTGGATGACTTCAAAGGGACCAAAGTATCTCATTGCTAGCTTTTGATTCTTCCTTAATTCTAAGGAATGCTGTCTATATGGTTGGAGCTTAACCAAGACTAAGTCTCCCACCATCAGCTGTACATCTACTCTCCTTTTATCAGCTTGAGCCTTCATTCGCTGGTGAGCCTTGTGTAAATTCTGTTTTAACTGCTGCAGTAATAACTCTCTGGCATTGAGCTGCTGTAGAACCTCTGCTGGTTCATTGTTGGTGATGACAGGTCTCTGTATGGTAGGTGGATCCCTCCCATATAGTGCCTTAAAAGGAGTCATACCCAAACTCATATGATGTGATGAGTTATACCAATATTCAGCCCATGCCAAGGCTTTGAACCAACTCTTAGGATTGTCATAAGTGAAGCATCTCAAATACATCTCCAAACACTTATTTAGAATTTCTGATTGGCCATCAGACTGTGGGTGATAAGCAGAAGTCATGGCCAATGTAGTACCCTGTAACTTGAATAAATGTTGCCAAAATGCAGCAGTGAAGACCTTGTCTCTATCAGTGACAATTGATTTAGGAATGCCATGCAGTTTCACAATGGAATTCATAAATGCCTGAGCTACACTCTTACTAGTGTAATCAGTTTTCATTGCTATGAAATGAGCATATTTGGATAGCCTATCAATAACAACCATGATGACAGTGAAGCCATGTGAGTTTGGTAGTCCTGTAATGAAATCCATGGCGATATCCTCCCACACTTGCACTGGAATAGGCAAGGGATTGAGCAGTCCTACTGGCAGAGTATTTGACACTTTGGCTTGTTGACAAATGGAGCATTTTCTTACAAATTCAGTGACATCTTCCCTCAATTTGGGCCAATAAAACTGAGCACTAATTCTAGCAATGGATTTTGTCACTCCAGCATGCCCTCCTATTGGAGAGGTGTGATACTCATTTAACAATTGTTGAATCAGAGTATTCTGTCTAGGCACAACAAGTCTATTTTTCCAATACAACAAGCCATCTCTCCACACATATTCAGACTCAGCAGAGGGGTTTTTAATGCACTTCTGAATCACTATCTGGCACTCCTCATCCAATGTAATAGCCTGCTTGAGGTCTAACAAAAATTGAGATTGTGGTTCTGACCAAGCCATAAAGAAAACTCTGCTCAAGGCATCAGCAACAATGTTATCTTTCCCTGGCTTATACTCAATTTTGAAATCGTAACCAATGAACTTGTGAAGCCATGCCTGCTGCTCTGGTATTTGAAGTGACTGGTCTAATAAACTCCTCAGGCTTTTGTGATCAGTTCTGATGATGAATTGGTGTCCTAGCAGGTAGTGTCTGAATTTTGCTAGTGCTTCAGTGATTGCAAACAGCTCTCTTGTGTATGCAGATTGTTTCTGCATTCTAGGACCCATTTTCTTTGAGAAAAAAGCTATAGGATGTCCCTGTTGACTTAACACAGCCCCTACTCCAATGCCAGATGCATCAGTCTCTAAGGTGAATGGTTGCTTGAAATCTGGTAATGCCAAAACAGGAGCAGACATAATGGCCTCCTTCAATTTGTTAAAAGCATTGTCAGCTGCATCAAACCACATGAATGCATCTTTTCTTAGCAAATCAGTCAAAGCACTTGCAACAGAAGCATAGTTCTTTATAAATCTTATGTAGTATCCCGTGAGACCCAAAAATCCCCTCAATTGCTTGATATTCTTAGGAGTAGGCCAGTCTCTGACACTTTGTACTTTGTCTGCATCCATAGACACTCCAGCTCCAGATACTCTGTGTCCCAAATAATCCACTTCCAATAGCCCAAATGAGCATTTTGAAAGCCTAGCATATAGTTGGTGTGCCTGCAAAGTTCTCAAAACCAACTCTAAGTGCAACAAATGAGCTTTCCAAGATGAACTATACACCAATATGTCATCAAAAAAAACTAAAACAAATTTTCTAAGTTCTTTTTGAAAAATTTGGTTCATGAGACTCTGAAAAGTAGCTGGTGCATTTGTGAGCCCAAAAGGCATCACAAGCCACTCATAATGCCCATGATGGGTTCTAAATGCTGTCTTGTGCCTGTCCTCTGGTTGCAACAGTATCTGATGATATCCAGCCCTCAAATCAAGCTTGGAGAAGTAGCTGGCACCGAAGAGTTCATTAAGCAGCTCATCTACAGTAGGCATAGGAAAGGAGTCTTTCACAGTGATTGCATTCAGAGCTCTATAATCAGTGCAGAACCTCCAACTGCCATCTTTCTTTTTGACTAAGACAATTGGTGAAGAGAAGGGACTGCTACTAGGTTGAATGATACCTTGATCAAGCATTTCCTGCACCATAATCTCTATCTGCTCTTTTTGACTGTGAGGATACCTATATGGCCTTGTCTTCACTGGTTTTGAATCAGGTTGTAACACTATGGTGTGATTCTTCTCTCTATTGGGTGGTAATCCCTTAGGAGTCTGAAACACCACTCTGTAAGTGTGTAGCAATGTAGCCAACTCTGGTTCAATATTAGTGGGTAACTCTAGCAGTTCATCATCATGTGTAACAGGACTAATCTGTTGAATAGAAAAAGCCTCAGAAATAGCTGCTGTGTTATACATTCTCCTCAATTGATGGAAGTGTGCCTGAGTAGGTGTTGCTGTTTGTAACACCCCGGAAATAATTTAATTAAAATAGTTGATTGAATTATTAAAATAATTTGGAGGCGGGATATAGATAAATTAAAAGGTTAATATTTTATATGCGTAGGAGGTGAAACGAGTAAAGGAGGTGGTGACGTAGAGAGCCCAGTGTTTACTGAGCCCTCAACTTAAACCTTGGGGGTTTAAGCCAAACCCTCATTCGCAGCAAGCAAAAGAAAAACGAAAGTGAGAGTGAGAGAGAGAGCACGCGGCGCAAAGAGGGAGAGAAGAGGAGGGTTTCGCGAAGAATTTCAAAAGGAGATCGTTCGTGTTGCTGTGCTTTTGTTCGTGTCTCGTTCGTCGTGTTCCGGAGCTTACGTTATTCGAGGTAAGGGTGGGCTTAACCTTGATAATGGGTTGATGATAATTATGTGTGGGTAGTCTAGGGTTTTGTTGAATTGTTCGTGTTGTTGCATATCGTGTTTTCGTTGAGATTGGTGCTTTGATGATTATTGCACGTTATTGTGATTTGTTTCGTTATTTGTTGTTGCGTGATTGTTGTATCACGATGATGGTGTTGTTATTGTTCGTGTTTTTGTTGTTGCTGTGCGTGGTTGATTGTTGTTGTCGCGTTGTCGAATTGTCGTTTTTGTTGTGGTGGTTGCGGTGTCGTTGCCGTTAGGGTTTGGTGTTTGGCAATTTAGCGATTCTGGACACAGGTTCGGTTTTTCTAAAACTGGCGCTGTTTGGTTGATCCAAAAATTATGAGGTTGATTGTTTTTGAAAATAGACTTAACGCCGGTCGTTTTGGCACTGGTTTCGTTAAATTCGGAGTTGTATAGCTTGAGTTATAGGCAATACAAGTTAGGTTAAAATTCTGGAAACGATTTGGGTATAGATTCGGTATTTCGGTGACTAGGAACGTTGTATTGACCGAAAAATTATGTGGTTTATTTTTCTGGAAAATAAACTTAACGCTTGTTAATTTGGCACTGGTTTGGTTGCGTTTAGAGTTGTGTAGCTCGAGATATGAATTCCACAAGTTAGAGTAAGATTCTGGAAACAATCTGGACACAGGGTCAGTGTTTTGGTTACCACGTTTTCAAAAGAACTCCTTTTCGAACGAATCCAATTTCTTTGAAAACTAGACAAAATTTGCCCCAGTTTATGCGCAAGTTTCATGCAATTTGATTGAGTTTTGGTCACTTTGGAATTGCTTGAATTTGAAGGACAGAAACTGTCCTCTTTTGCAACTAGCCTGTGTGCTTTTCGAAAACTGTACCTATTGGACACTCTCCTTCAAAAACTGAACTTAGGGATGATAACCAGACCCATAGGGCTTTCCAACAAGTATTTATTTGTTGAAATCCGATGTCGTTTGCTATTTTAATTAATTCGCTGAAGTAGGTGCGATGTGCCTAGGCGCTGTGCGCCAGTCTTGTGCGTGGTGTGCGTGCGTTATGTCCGCGTTGTGGAGCCGTCTGGTGTTAATATTTCAGGTGCGGTGCTGGTATGCTCAGGAGAGTTTAGTGGTAGCTGTGATGCTACAACTTGGTGCTATTTTTGGTGAAATCATTTGTTTTGATTCTGGTGATATAGTATTTATTTTAAATACTTGTTATGGTGAGTTGGTGCATAATCATGGTGTCGCATTGTCATATGCATGTTTTGGTGATATAGGCTCTGCCTCTGGTGTTTATTGGTGATATGCCCGTCGTGGCTCATTTTGGTGATCGGTACCGCATGCATATGCCCACTGGAGGGGTTGCATATCATCCCGTTGTCTATGAATGTTATAATTTTGGTGGTTCACTGTCAAATGGATTTTTCCTTTGGTATCTGGTGCTGTGATATGGTGTAATTGTATTGTGTTGCTGTAGTTACCTGATGCTAGCATATTTTTATCATCTGCTTATTACCTCTGTTAGACTCACCCCTTCTGCTTGGAATGTTGCTCTCATGCGGCAACGCTGCAGGTGATCGCTAGTGCTCGTGGAGGAATTGCTTGGTTTTGCTTCCTCTCTCGTTTGGGTCTGTGTCAGCTCTGATATGTAGCACCGGGGAGTCGTTAGTTATCGTTTGGAATTATTATTTTAGTTATTGGAAATTGTTTTAATTAATTTTGGAGATGTCTTTAATTGTTAATTCTGGAGATGTTTAAACTGGTTAATATTTCCGCTGCTTGGTGATTTCTTTTATATAAATTATTTTGGAGATTTTTTTTTTGGAATAAATGGTGTTTTTTTTTTTAAAATGGTGAAAAATGTAGCGCCCTTCGAGGTGATTCTGATAATTGTCTATTTAATTGTAATAGTAAAAGGGGGGTGTTACACTGTTTGTTCTCCTTGTAGGGTAATGAAAGTTCCTCTGTGCAAAAACTTGATGCTAGAGGCTGCATAATCAGCCACATGAGGTCCCAAAGTGGCAAGCCATGTAGAGCCCAAGATTAAATCAGCTCCTACCACAGGAAGCAAGTATACAGGTAATCCAACATTCAATTCAATTCAGGAATCCAACCCTCTGTCTCCATATGCTGGCTATTCCCAATCAACACTCTAAACTGTGGAGATGCCTCTATAGGTAATTTGAGAAACTGTGCTACTCTTGGCTGTAAAAAACTCGCTGAACTGCCTCCATCTAATAAACTTTTGACAGTAATGTGCCCAATTGTGCCTGTAAATCGGATTGTGCCTGTACCTGTACCTTCTTTCATTGCATTCAGGGATAAATGGTGTTCAGTATCAGTGTTTGTACTTGAGTCTTTGTTCTGGTCTGGGGAATCAATGTCTGGGCTGGGTGTTTCTTCCTCATCTGCCATTTGTAACATGAGTACTTGGTGTCTATTGGGACATTTGTGAGTATAGAAAAATTTATCATCACAAAAATAGCACAATCCTTTATCTCTTCTCAACTGAATCTCAGCAGGTGTCATGTTTTTCAATAACTGTGTCTTGTAATTGTTATTAACAGGTTTGGTTAAAGGTGTGGGTAGTAAAGGTGGGGAAGTGTTTGGTTTGGTGTTTGGTGAAGTATTTTCTGGTTTGGTATTTGTGTTTGTATAAGAGTTTCTATTTTGGTTATTGGTTGTATTGGTTTGTGTATGGTTCTGTCTATGGCCATATGTGTTAGATTTGTTTTTGGTTTGATGTTGGTATTTTTCTTCAAATAATTTGGCAAGTGCCACAACTTTCACCAAGGATGGTGGTGATAGGGATTTCACATCCCTGCGAATATCATCAGCTAAACCTCCAATAAAACAATCAAGTAATGCATCACTCACTAGTCACACCCTCAGATCTATTAGCCAATGCAGTAAATTCAAGATAATATTCAGACACAGAATTTGATTGAGTCAATTTAAACAACTTCGAGCGAGGACAATCAAATGGTGATGGACCAAATTCTGTTTCTAATGACTGTGTAAAGTCATTCCATGAACGAAATGCATTCATCTTCAACATCATTTGAAACCAGGGCACAATGTCCTGATCTAGGTGAACCGAAGCAATTGTGATACGCTCAGCATCAGGCATAGCATAATAATCAAAAAATTGCTCTGCCTTAAAGATCCATCCCACTACATTATTGCCATCAAACCTAGGAAAGTCAAGCCTAATTGATCTTACCTGAAATGGCGGTTTCTGGTTCCCTGCTGTGTGACCCCCTAATGGATGCGATAATGGCGTCTTCAACTTCAGAGCTGAAGCACTAGAGGTGGTGGAATTGTTGCTGCTCCCCTTTTTCAGTTTTTCGAGCATCACAAGAACTTGAGCTAGATTAGCTTCAGATTTGTTAATCGATAGCTCCATACGCTCAAATCGTTGCTGATTGTCTACTTCCAAGTGCTCGAAATTCGTTTGAAGCTCCGTGCACCTCTTCTCCATGGATTCTGCAATTTTCTTCATCTCGTTGCTGAGCTCTTTGAAACTGGTGTTTTCCGCCATGGTTGCAAGAGGTGATGAAAGCACCAATGTAACAGTGGATATAGAATGTAAAATAGCACAACAAAATAGTGGCAATGTAGTACTGTATTGATGAAGAAGTCACAATTACAGTACAATGAGGAAAATAAGGAAGAGAATGATATCAGATAGAAGAGAGAGGAATTCAGGTAGAGGAGAATAATTCACTCAATATTCAACAACCCTCCACTCACTCTCACTCATGCCTAAGTAGTGAATCCCTCCAGCATGGTATTTGGCCTACGCGCCCTAGTGCTCACGCGTGTGCCAACTGACTTTGGCGCCTCAGTTGATATTCCCTTAATGCCACTTTCATTCATTACATTGAGTTTGGGTTTATTCACCTCATCTCCATTAAATCACCATTATAAGCCATGAACGATATTGGTACAATACCGAGGAATACAGAAGAAACCCAAAGGAAATTGGATCCAAAACACTCACTGCACAAATTGGAAACCCCACAATCAAGAGAAACACAAAGGGATTATGATGCTTCTACGTGTTGTAACTTCAGTAACAATAGGACCATTCATTTCCATTTCTTGATATCCAATAAAAGAGAAAGCTTTAGTGATATAGAGGATTCATCATCCAATAGAGGATTCACGAGACTCTTTTCTCTCATTTTCTAGGATTTGTGATTTGGGGGTTAGGGCTCCTTTATTTTGGGTTTGGCTCTTGTTTAATTTTTCGTGTAATTACACATTTGCAGTATTAAGGTGGTTTTTTTGAACTTTCAGTTTATTCCTCAAGGTGATTGAGTGGTGATTGTGAGTGAGTGAGTGGTGGTTGTGGGTGAGAGAGAGAAAGAAGAGGGTGGTGAGAGAGATGAGGTGGTTTAGGGAGAGAGAGAGAGATGAGAATTGAGTTTGTTAATTCTTGGTTGTGCTGAGTTTTGGATGAGGATGGTCATGGGGAAGATGGGGAATAACGAGGGATAATGAAAAATGAAAAATGAAAAATGGTAACTTGGCATGACAAATAAGCATTAAAAATAAACAAAAATAATATTAAATGACACTTAAGATTTCTGTTATCCAAGTCAGTTTTTTTTAACAGAATACTAACAGAAGAATCTATATGAAAAAGGATTATTTTGTAGGGAATTTTTTTAAAAAAAATAATTTACAAGAACTAAAATCAAAAGATCTTATATTTACGGGGACTAAAAACATATTTAAGCCAAAGTTATATTGTCAAAGATAGTAATTTCTCAAGAAGCTATTTTACCTTAAACAATGGACGTTGATCACGTGACTTGATACTGTGTTGCATGATTCACCAAAAAATTATTCTTACAGTTTAGCAATGGCAGAAGTTTTGGTAAATAAACCAAGGTAATCAAAACCGGACCGACCAGTCGAACCGGTTAAACCGTGAATCGGATAGTTTCCCGGTTCAAAACAGGCCTAAAACCGCTTGAACACAAAACTGGATTGAGAACCGGATAACCGGTGCAAAACCGCTAAAACCAGCAATAACCGATCATGATCCGTTTCATCTGGTTATAAAATAAAAATAAAATAAAAATAAAAAAAATTTAAAACTTTTAACTTTTTTGAGCAAAAGAAAAGCATATCAGCCTTTCTTAGTGGACACACTCTGTCCGTACAAAGCAAACCCAACGCTAACCTTGAAGAGAGCAAGGCCTCTCAACCTATTTTATAGCATCCACTTCCTACTCTTTTGCCTTTGGGTATTCGATGTGGGACAAACAATACAACCCAAAAAATAACAATTAACACTCACGTTCAACACTCTGTCTTTAATTTGGCATGGAATTCGTTCACAGTTCACACCCTCCTTCTCTTCGATTCGTTAAGAAAATCTTTATTTCAATTGCAATTACCTGTATACTTGCTTCTCTTCTGGTTCAATGTCTGGTCTGGTTTTGTTTCCTATTATATAAAGAAAATCTTTATGACATTAAGAAAATAAATTAGGAAACAAAATCAATTAACGATTGCAAATTATAATAATATTAATAAAATAAATTCCATCTTCCTTGGTTTTCGAAAATTTATTTCTAACGTTGCAGCTATATCAAATTGTCCATTTATTCCATTACTATTAAGAAAACTCAATCTGTTCATTGATACGGAAATATCTGATTGCCTATAATGTATCAAATTTTTATTTTAACAATATAACAAGAAAAAAATTTGATACATTATATTTTATTAATTTTTTTCAATTTTTCCTAGAAAAAAATTGCCTATAATGTAAGAATTATTTTTCCTAGATACGAATTATTTTGTTTGTACAAAAAACTTTATTATTGTCCATTAAAAAAAACTTTATTATCCCGTCCATTAGTACGGAAACATTAGATTGTCTACACTATTTTACTGTCCTTTATTGTTGCTTGGATTGATCGAGCCAATAATATTAATTTCACCAATATGATGTTGGAAAAAAACTTTATAATATTGGATCAAAAGATTTATTTGAATTAAGTGAAATCAGTAATTTATTGAAATTTTAGGTTCTGTTTGGTTTAGAGCATCTCATGCGCAAGCGGATAGGTGATGAGACTAGCTATTTGACTAGAGGTGACGAGTACAAGTGTTTAATAAGCTATAGTTAGTGCCGGTTATTGGATTGGGTACCTTGTGCTACCGGCCTAAGTCCAATCCATCTATTTTATGGCCCAAAAATGTATAGAATAAGATATATAAATATTGTTTGCCTTAATTATAAATTCGTTAGGTGGTTTGATGGTAAAATGCGCTTGCATTTCATCCTGCGCCCTAGGCTTGAATAATTAACATCTCCCACACTTTTTACGATATTGACGTTTTTTTAAATTGAAACGATTTTTCTTTTGCTACTCAAGAAAAATAGGGAGAATTTGCATGTCTAATTGAAACAAAATTATTAGGTTTTTTTTTCTACTATGCCTCTTAAGATTAAAAAGTATGAATCCGGATATGAGAAGAGTAAGAAACTAAGAAAAGAAAAACTTGGAGAGTTAACTCAATCTCTAGCAACGGCCCAATTTTTAAAATTTTAACAGAGCCTCAAACTGTTTAGGTCCTTTAGGATGGCCCTGGCCATAGCGTTTAGAATTGTTTGGATATCGTTTAGCGTTTTTTGAAGCGCTATTTGAAGAAGCGTTTTAGCGGTAGCATTTTAGCGGGTAGTGTTTTAGCGGATAGCTTATAGCATCTCACTTTTTTGACATTTTTACTCTTATTATTTTCTTAATTTATTTCTCTAGCTTTCTTCATTAAATATTTTGTCATCATTAAATAAAGAGTAAATTACATTCCCCTCCCCTAAGAGAAGCTTGAATTACACATCCCTCCCCTCTTATGTTAAAATATACACTCCCCTCCCTTGAGAGATAAAAACATAGAGTAAATCATAATCTCCTCCCATAAGAGATGCTTGAATTACAATAATCTCTCTTAATAATTAAATATGTATTACACTTTCACCCTTTTTAACATAAATAAATATTTTTATGATACCTACTAACTTTAAGGCACCATTTAAGAAAAAATAATTCATTTCTTTATAATTTCAATGTCAATGATAATTAAATTTTAATTTTTTATAATTAATTTAATGATTTAGAATATAAAATTCAATTTTTAAATAGCCATATTTTTTCGACTTTAGTAAATTTTCAAGATTTTAATGTTATTTTGCAGTGTTTCATATTTTATAATAGGATTTAAAATTATATCATAATGATTTTGTGAATCAAAAATAGAGAAAAATTATTAATTAAATAATCTATTATGTCATCATTTTACATTTATCAGCTAACACCATCGGACCAATGGCTTAATCCCTGGGACACGAGGGGTCGATCTTGTGCTCTCTCAAGTTCGATTGCTGCAGTGGAAAACTCGGTGTTGACGAGTGCGCACAAACGGAGATTAGTTGTTCGTTGAAAGCAATGAGATACTCAGTGGATAGTCAGTAATTGTCCGAAAACCAGTAGTTTTACCAAACACATTATTTGCTATCAACTAGCTTATCCGCTACCCACTAATTTTTACCTTAAGCCATACTAGGTAGCGTTTGGTTTAAATAATTACTTTTAACTTTTAAGGCTATTTTAGAGTTAAAAAAAGAGAGCTTATAATTAAAGTTAATGGCTTTTTTTATAAGCAAAATGATTTTATTCAAATGAGTACAAGGGGTACTCAATCCCATCTTATACTGATTGAATTGAGGCAAGTCAAAGGAGAGCAGGACCAGTCCAACAGATATAAAGACCTAAATCGAACTTTGGCGCAAGGCCTATGAAACAATAAAATAAACTGATTCCTACTATCCAATTCAATATAATTTGAGCTCTATTTTATTGATTTTAATGAAAAAAAATTGTTGGCATCATGTTAGCAACAAAATCATGCGAACCAAAAATACAACTCCATTAAAAATACTATTTAAATAATTTAAATAAATAGTTGAAGTTATGTAAAAATAAATAAAAAATATTAAAACCTTATATTGTATCCAAACTTTCTTGCATAGTTTCTTAAGTAAATCATTTTTTTAAAAGGAGAGAACTAACTTGTATGATAGTCAAGTCATGATTTAAAATTGGTTATATTTTGTACCAATTTTTTATTTATTATGTAACAGTTTTAAATAGCATATATATTTGATTTTTTTTTATAAGCAAATAACCCATCATATTTAATACTGTATTGATGGATGGCCTGTTCGATGGTTTATAACTGTTTCCAAGCTGGTGTAATCATGTTATTATGTTATAATAACAGTATTAAATAGCATATTTGTTGGCCTGTTCGGTTAATTTTCTTTTGTCAAAAAAAAAATCAATTCAGTTTTCATATTACACTTGGCCCAATAAATTAATCAAAAAACACATTTGGTTATCCTGCAATACACCACATATAAATATAAGAAAATTTATTTGATTTTCAAACAGCTTCAATATTTTTTTCGTTACCCTGTTTTTGGTGTGCAGTTTTCACTGGCTTAGCCGATGACTAATCTACACCGGGGAACCTGGCTGGCCACGAGTACCCGGATTTGCCTGCCCGTGCGGCTCTCCCCTCCCAACAGAGTTTTTGTCACACCCAAACTTCAATATGTTTTTGACTTTTATAAATTTTTTAGTTTTTATAGTCCCACTACACATTTTTTAGTCCTTCGGAGACTAAAAGCATGTAATTTTATAATTTATAAAACAAAAACGTGGGAACAAAGACTAAAAACAAAATTTTGGCAAACAATTAGAAACATATTTAACTCAATTGAAATTTAAAAAAGTGAATATTGAGAACTTTAGGAGTACTTGAACATCTCAATTGTTATTGGAATTAGTGTATCAAAACAAATTCATGTTTCTTTTCTAATTAATCATATAAATGTATGGCCAAAACAACACGTAAACAAAACAAATGCATAACCCTTACAATTAAAGAAACTCAAACACTTTAAAAGGAATAATAGCATCAATTCGAAACTTTCTTCCCAACTCAGTCATGTGGTTGAATAACCAATTAACTTCCTTAAAAATCCCTCCCTTAGTGGTGTGGTAAGGGAGGGATTTTTAAAGAGGTGGTTTCTTGAATCAAGATTGAAAAACATCCCATTCCCATCATTGTGTGGGTTCTTAATTAGATGAGTTGGGAAAAATTCTCTTTGAAATATTCTGCATGAAACTGAATTGATTTGAATGTGAGACCAATGAAGAGGCAACAATCTGTTGAGTCATATCTTGCATGAAATTGAAATTAGGTTCACTTTGTTGCCTGATTTTCAACATATTAATTATTTGACTACAAGCTCCAATCTTAGCATCTATCATATCATAGCAATAAAGTTCATCAATTGTTCCTTTCCAGTGTTACTGAGACATGGATCCATAGTTGGATACATGATTTTCAATATCTGTTTCTTCACTTTAGAAATCTCAGCTTCACTCCTGAATTTTCTATTATTAAAATAGTCATTCAAATCAAAGGCCTTTGGAGGCTTCTCATTCTTTTGAAGCTCATACTTTTCAAGCATTGATTTTACCACTCTAGTGTCATTAGGCCAAGTTATTGGTGGAGCATTACTATCTCCATCATAAATAACCAAACATGCCCCGACTTAAATTAGATTAGGGAGGACAATTGAGGTCGGCCACACTACCCTTGGCCGGCCACACTATCTCCATCATGAACTTGGATTAGGACCATTAATTACTCGTGGCGATTTTTTGTCGTCAGTTAATGGAATTGACAACGTTTGTTATCAATTTACGAGTCATGTCACAATGACAACGTCTGCACCGCCTTATTTTTTTGTGGTAGTGCCATCATTGCGAATTAGGGTTGCGACAGGTTCACTCGGTGAATTAGGGTTACGACATATTCACTTTGTGTAATATGGGTATTCTTTGGGCCAAAACTCCATATTACACCGACATTATACAACCCAATGGACAACTCAACCAGCCAGTCCCTAATACTCAATTGAGATTTCCTTCGCTTCCAATAGATGAACCACCCACAGGAACCAAATTTAATATTATTTACAACATTTGTTACACTAAATATCGAGCCTTTAAAGATGATCTTGTTGTGGGTGTGACATACGAACCATACAATAACAGTCCAAATTAAGTGCTTTTGACTTTTGAGTTTCCTTTCTTTCAAGAATTGACTGAACAGGCTAAAGTGCTGCACTAGTTCCTACAATTTTAATTTTGGAACTTGCATCCATACGCAGAACGAGTTTGATACTTCCTACGTTTTTTCGCATGCACCAGCAAAATAGATATCCCACGCTTTCTTCCTCCTTAAAACATAGAACACAACAAGACTCATAAGCAGAGTTCACCATGCCTCTCCTAATCAGTGCATCTCTGGTGGGCAATCGATTTATGATGAGTCTCCATGCCAATACAGTTGTTTTTTTTGGGATGTCGCAGCGCTATACTTCCGAGCAAGCCATCCTTTTTGCTTCGTCCATCCGTTGTGTCACACCTGCATAATTTTCAGTTAACCCAATGTAACACGATTTAATTGAGAATTTTTTTGTGATAAGGTTTCCAAATTATCTTCGGTGTTTGTTTGCTGCTTGATATCACTGAGTATCTCCTTCACTCCTTCAGTTCATCGAACCTCACAGCTGCTACATCAGTGAGATTTTCGCCGCACCTCCAATCTCAAACCCATGACCATGTTCCATCAGGTCAAACCCCATATTGTTTTACTATTCCATCTTTTTCATCAATACCATCATATAAATCTGGAAAAAGTCTACAAAATGGCTCCGTCCCACACCACATATCTTTCTAGAAACGTGTTTTATCACCTTTAACATAGCTGCAACTTAACCAAATTATCTAACTAGCCAGGATTATTAGTGTGTTCACCACCAAGCATAATAACATCGTGCCACTAGATAGACAATTTCGGCAGCACATTGTTTGAGTATTGACCATCTTGCCAACAGATCATATCACCATAATTTAGAGGAGTATATATATAATGAATTTGTATATAATGAATTTGATACTTCATTTTCTTAAGAGTTACATAATTAGATATTAAAGGTATATAATGCATGATAACTCTTTATAAGTATAAAGTTTTCTCATAAATTTTATTACTAAAAGAGAAAATAAGGGGGAATGGCAATGTTTTAAGAGATGATGGGTTTAAATACATTCAAGACACTAAAAGTGGTTTAACATAAAGATAAGGAAGATGAATGATATGTAACCGACGAATGATTTATAATATATATATATATATATATATATATATATATGTGTGTGTGTGTGTGTGTGTGTGTGTGTGTGTGTGTGTGTGTGTGTCTCAAAAAATAATAATAGAATTAGAAACTACACATGGAGAATTCAAGTTTTATTACTGCTAAAAAGTACAAAGTCTAAAGAAAACGTAGTATAGTGTTTAAGAAATATATGCATCACAATAAATAAATTGGGATAATAGATCAAATACATAAATTATAACATCACCATATGTCAGTTAAAATTAATTGCTAATATACACACAAAATTTCCTAATTACCTTAAAAAAATTCATTTTCTATTTTTCAAAAATTGCAGTGGTCTTTAACACAGACCAAAACTTCCTTTTAATTTATCTTAAAGAAAAAATTTAAAACTTTTCCATTGAAATATTTGAAAAACTATTTATTTTAGTCTTAAAGTTGGAAAAGTTGTTATAATTATATTTATATTCATATAAAATGACTAATATTAACTTCATCTCATAAGTCTCACGAGATTAGAATGAATAGTAATTAATATGAAAAATATATAAATCGATTTTTAATATTTAATTGTTTATTCAAAATCAAAATGAAAGTCTCATTTATTTTAAAATTAATATTATATATAAATATAGATGAAGATAATGAGGAGCGTTAAAAGGATTGAACTTTTGAAATATGTTACTATATAGCGTGGCTAAATTTCTCTTATTTTGATATTCGAAATAACATAAGAAAGTCTAATTTTTGATATTATATTCAACATGTTCGATACTTAGTATTTATACTACTACTGTTGCTCATGCTGCTACTACTACTACTACTTCTATATTTTAATCTGAATTGAGCATATTTATCTTTCTATTTATTGTTTTCATCCTTACAGAATCTCTCAATTTGATCACTCTTGAATCAAATTTTATCAATTTTTTTAACTAATAAGAAATATTGTGTGACCCTTTGAATTTTTTTTTGCTGTATTCAACAAGTGATTTCATTAGGCTGATGGGGTAACAACTGATTCAACTCATGACATGGCAACAAAAAATATTTAAGAAATTCATTTGACAAGTTATTTGATGTTTGTATTATAAATCTCATGAATTTCAAAAATATAATTAGATACAATATTCACTAAAATCTAATATAATGTTATTTCCATGGATAAAAAATAAATTTATCAATTCTGAAGAGTAAATTGAGATATAATTCAATAATTTATTTATTAATTAAACAGATTTAATATCCTCGGAAAATAGTTTCTGAATTCTACATAAATTTGAATCTTGAGTTTAAATCTTTTCAACAAATCCATTCAACAAATCCTTTCACTTTCTTTGATTTTAATTCCATTCAACAGATCCTTAAATTTTTTTACTATAAATGTCTAAATAAAAGAAGAGAGGTGATCAATTTTTTTCCAATTTTTGCATTACTTATTTTTATTACTAGAAAACTGACATTCAGACTTTCATTTCAAGTTTCATGTTAACATCATATTGTTAATTTCTGTGAGCAGAAACAAGTGATATATCAATTTCCCTTTTGTCTCATTTTATAAATCTTTCAATATTTTTTTGACGAAAATCTTTCAATATTTAAATAGTTTAATTTCTTATCTTTACTTTTTTTGCACTGAAAATGTGTTTCTTTCTATTTTCTTAGTTACACCAACGTTAGGACGATGACAAAAAAACATGTGATAGCACTATCTACTCCATTTATTTTCACAGTATTATCAACCATTTTTAATGTAAACCATTTCATATTAAAATAAAAATTATGATGTATTTTTTAATTATTATGTCTTTCCAATATTCATATGAAAGGATCTAAAGTATCCACTATAAAAGTGAGAATTTGAAGAATGTGAGACAATTTGAACATACTTCGAAAGAAATAATTGATGATCATATGATGTTAATTTATGAAAATATATCAACTTATATAATGGTTTTAAAATTATTAATAGTTTCAATAATGTTACTCTTCTTGATTATTTACAATAATCTTTATCATGAAAATCACATACATGCTACTGTTGGAAGGAAAATTGCAATTACATTCAAGTAGAATTTTCAAGAAGGCAAATATATGTCATTAAGAATTTTGAAGAGACAAAAAAAAAAGAGAGATATACTATTGTCATTTTCACATTCAATAGTGAAAAAAATATCGAGGTAATACATAGTCTAATTTATATATTCTATTGTCATTATAATGTTAATTTAAGGTAAATATAATATATATATTTAAATATCTAATTTTAAAATAATATCTATTTAAATTTAAAGATGAGATTTTTGGATAATTTTTTTTTTAATTATATGAATGAACGATGAATTAGATAAAATTATATTCAAGAATCATAAATTAGGTATTGCAAGACATAAAATAGTAAATAAATCACCATAATTTTGAAATATTAATATAAAAAAGATGAATAATCTAAGTTCCTTAAAGTTATGTTTACTTCTACTAATACCATTACAATATATATAGTTTTTATAAGTATTTATTAAAAACATATGTTAATAAAATAAATTAAACTAAACTAAATTTTTATTTTCTCAATGTATTTTTGAAAGTTAAGATATTAATTAATAAATTGTATGAAAATTATTGATCATTTCTTTATAATTATACATATTTAAATTATATCTTTAACGTTTTTTCTAAAAGTATTTGTATAAACCCGTGCAACGCACGGGCTTATCCCTAGTATATAACTAAGGGTTAAATATGTTTTTAGTCCCTACAAAATTTCACTATTTTGTTTTTAGTCCCTATAAAAAAATTCGTCAACTTTTAGTCCCTATAAAATTTCACAATTTTGTTTTAAGTCCCTATAAAATGTAAACTCGTGTATACCTTTAGAATTTTTGAATGATATTTTGCATACACGTTAAAGATATTAAAAATATCTCCCTCACAAAAAATAAACTCAAAATTTGATTTCTAGGTTAGTATTTCCTTTAATTTGTTTATCGAATCTTTTGCACTTAAAAAATTTAGATTTAATTTTTGTGTTGTTAAAAAATTCAAAGTTTTTCTGGAAGAGATGTTTATAATGTCCTCAACATGTATGCAAAACATCACTCAAAAATTCAATGGATATACACTAGTTGGCATTTATAGGGACTAAAAACGAAATTTTGAAATTTTATAGGGACTAAAAGTCGATGAAAATTTTTATAGGGACTAAAAACAAAATAGTGAAATTTTGTAGGGACTAAAAACATATTTAACCCTATAACTAATGATGAATAGATTTGAAATGCCACAAAAAAAAGTCCATTTGAAAAATGCACCTAACAATTGATAGGCCAAATACAATTTTTGGTCCTTTATCTTTGCTCTAATATGTGAAAAAAAATTGATAGGCCAAATACAATTTTTGGTTCCATATATAATTGATAGGCCAAATACAATTTGCCAGAACAGGTCTCTAAAATTTTCCAAAATCCTACTATTATAATAATAACCCAATATTAACGCAGAGAGCTTAACAGAGTTAAAAGTTTTTGTGTTTTGATTTTTAATTCAACACGCCATATAAAGGAGGATATATGCAGCTTTGAGTAGGGTGCACAAGGAGGAATTGAAGATATATGATAAAGAAATGAAGGAATTGAAGTTTGACATGTGTGTGCCATGAGGATTATATGTAGTGAAGGAATTGAAGTTTTACCAGTTTGACCACTAAAATCATGCAGAGTCTACGAAGTCCTGCAAAAGTCTTGCAAAAATCCATAAAATCCTGACTTTAAAAAGTTCCGTAGAATCCTGCAAAATCCTAAAAATCCTGAAATTCCTGCAAAGTCCACTAAAATCCATAGGACTTTTTTCAACTAAAAAATTCCTTTGAAATCGTGAACCAATACACCCCCTAAGTTTCACTTTGGTCCTTTATCTTTTTTTGGTCGGTTTTGGTCCTTTATCTTTCATTTTTGTTTCATTTTGGTCCCTGCCGTTAGTTTTTGTTAACGGACGCCACGCTGGCAGTTAACTGCTGACGTGACATCCGTCTTCATTAAATGACGTGGCAAAATTAATATTATTTAATTCATTTTGAAACATGACATGGCATTTTCTATTTTTAAATCAAAAACAAATAAACAAAAACTAAATTATAAAAGAATCTAGAAACATGAACGCTATTCTTCAAGATTGCATCTGGAAAAGAATTTCTTCACAACAAAAGTCAATTTGTTCATAACAGTAAAACAAAATCTTAAAAGAATCAATAAAATCATAAAAGAACTATCTTCACTACGGAATCAATAAAATCATAAAAGAATCAATTTGTTCTTTGTTCACAAATCAAAAACAAAATCTTACCAGAATCCATTTGTTCCTCATTCTTTCTCATCTTCCATGAAATCAAAATCTCCAGAAAATCCCCCAAATCGAAATTGAATCCAACCCTAAAAACGAAATCGAAATTCTTAGAAACCCCCAAATCGAAATTCGAATCCAACCCTAAAAACGAAATCAAAATTTGTAGAAAAATGGAGCTGGTCAAAATCATTAGAATGAAGAATCTTGGGTTCTTCTTCATCTTCTCTTCTCCTTCCAATCGCCAGCAACTATCGAATTTGAACGAAATCGTGCTTGCATTTCTCCAGATCTGAACGAAACCGATTCTTGCATTTTTCCAGTTCTGGGTTTTTTGCTGGTTTTTTTTTTCCAAATCTGGTTTTTGCATGTTGACGGTTTTGGGCTGAACTTCAAATTCATAATGATGGTGATGAACAGATTACAAAATTTCTTTCAATTTTACACTTAGTACATGAAATCAATTAAATTGTTTGTTTCATAATGATGGTGATGAACAGATTACAATTAAATTGTTGATGGTTTTGGGGTGAACTTCAATTTCATAATGATGGTGATGAACAAATGAGGACGTTTGAAGAGTAATCAAGAACTGTTTGTTTCAATTTTACGGTTAGTACATGAAATCAATTTTAAATTGTTTGTTTCATAATGATGGTGATGAACAGATCTGGTTTTTTTTAGTTTTGATTTAATTTAGTTTTTCTATTTTGTTTTAATTTAAAAATCTGATGTGTAAATGTGTAAAAGCCACTTCAATTAATAAATGCCACGTCATTTAATGAATTTAAGAAGCCACGTCAGCAGTTAACTGCCAGCATGGCGTCCGTTAACAAAAACTAACGACAGGGACCAAAATGAAACGAAAATGAAAGATAAAGGATCAAAACTGACCAAAAAAAGATAAAGGACCAAAGTGAAATTTGGAGCAAAGATAAAGGACCAAAAGTGGTATTTAGCCTAATTGATATGAAATGATTCCAAAAAATTCCATATCCACGTATAACCAATTGGTTTTCATATAAAAAAGCACGGATCACATTTTACAAAGCACAATGCATGAAAGGTACGTTATGGCTAAAAATGAATCACGTGTGTAGCTTATTCAAAAGTATGATAATTGATTATGTGATCAAGTATAAATATGAAAAAATAATCCTTCCACATAATTGATTAATTATAATCAATTATTAATTGTCTAAAAAATATTTTCATGTAAAACATATTTTTATGAAAAATAATATGTGAGTGTATAATTTATTTTATTTTAGAGAACTTTATTTCCACTTACACAAATATTCTAAAACATACGATACAAATAATAAAACCAAACAACCCTTGACTTGAAATATTGATCTCCTTTTCCGCTTTTTGCATTCTTGGCCTTTTTGAATTTCTATTATCAATCGTCAAAACAAAACTATTCCTGTCAAGGCATATATTCACAAGAGAGAAACTAAACATGTGTATTGCCACATTTGATTTTGAAGAGACGGCGATTTTCTATTGTTTAGTTTAGGAGAGAAATATGATAGAGAGAATGAAATGGAGATGATTCGTTAAGTACTTTTGATTTCTCTCCAACAGTGGGAAGAAAGAAAGAGGAAATGGATCCTAAGTTGTTACAAATCCAATTTTACCCTTAATCTATTCACCCTAACTTTTATCTAATTAAATTAATTGATTAAAATAAATATTTAGCTAATTAAGGGCTTGTTTGAGGTGGCTGTGATGAATATTGTTAAATATTGTTTTGATTAAGATAAATTTATATGAATACTTATTTTTATATTTGAAACTGATTTTGATTTTGATTTTGATTTGTTAACTTAAAACTAAATTTTAGTTTTTGAAAAATTCAAAATAGAAAACCATCCCGAACGGGGCCTTAAATTAATGAATAAACTATATATTGTTTTTTAGTTCAAGGGTGTTTTTGTCCTTTCAAAAATTATATCATTTCTCTCTTCTCTCTTTGTCTCCAACCAAACTAAGAGACAGATCTCTCTCTCTCTCTCTCTCTCTCTCTCTCTCTCTCTCTCTCTCTCTCTCTCTCTCTCTCTCTGCAGCTGTTAACAAACTGAGTTAACAGTAGGGACAAAGTGACTAACAGATGAGACATTCAAGGATTAATTTATAGTTTCTTTGAAGTCAGGAACTAAAATGGCAGTTACACTTTGAGGGATCGGACGACTGTTTACCCCTTATTTTTAGTAATTTTTTTATAAATATATAAGTTACATGTTTTAAAGGGTTTATCAAATAGTGTTTGACTTGGGGTTGAAAAAACCTCGTACCTACGAGTACCTGCGGATAAAACCTGTGACGGGAACCATGCGGATAGTTAAATGGGTATCCACAAATAAAATAAATGTGTAATTGTATTACACGTTTGTCAATGATGCGGGAACGAGTAGTGAGGTACCCGTACTCGTGATTACCTGTACCTGCTAAAATTAATCAATAATCTTCATACTTAATGAATACCTATTTACAAATATTTAAGTGTCTTTCATCTCTTTTTACCAATTAATATAAATCATCAAATATTTGGTAGAATAAAGGCTTAATTCTCTTGTAACAAAAATAATATTAAAAAAATAATGTTATGTGTATAATTTTTCTTTATGTTATAGAAATACCTGTGCGTATTCACGAGTACCCACAAATACATGTTACGTGCAAAAACTCACTCGCGAAAACCGGCACACTGAGGTAGGTACGAAAGTCTTTTTTATCCAACATGACAGGTAACTAAGAATTACTACTAACACAGAAGGGTAGTACGGGGTAACTCACATGGTTGAGAGAAAGGGGCATCGTTGGTGAAAAAACGTAGGCGGGGTTCGAACCCCACTCCCCCTCCCCTCTAACAAGTAACTACTTTGCCTATATATAAAAAACTAGGGATTACTACTCATGCGCGCACCACACCTTTGACATCCCTAGTTTGACCCAACTGCTTCTTTTCAAGAAAATAAAAATTCAAATAAATCTTTGCCAAACACAATGTAATACTTGAAGTGCTAACTTGAATGAAAATAATAATTAAGATAGATGGTGTGTGGATTAATTTGTCCAAAGTACAAATGGCCCATTCATAAAAAATCATACAAATGGCCATCTAAAGATTACCAAGTGTTCGATGATATGTCCACATTCATCATTGACAATCACAATAGCCATTGATTGAAGTACACCAGCATGACTTATTATTCCTGCGTAGCCATGTTTAGCAAGGATCTTATTCTTAGATCTTAGCGAAAACAGAAAGCTCGAAAATGACACCAGAAACAAAAGGATCTGTCATGTCACTGGCTCTCTGGAATCCCCAAACTAAATATTAATAGCCCCCTGATATGAATTGGAGTTTTCAATTTCTTCAAGAAATATAAACATATTGACAACTATCCAACTGATTCCAAAACAAATGAAATACACAGAATTGATTTTTTTTTATACAATAAATTCTATTCACTGGCTTTCAACACATTTTTTTCAAAGCAACAAAACAAAAGAAAACAAGAAGAAATATGTATAGACAAACTCCACGTATACTATATACATGAAGTATAATGTCTAGAAACACCAACAATTCAATAGTAGCCATAAGGAAACAGGTATCAATGAGCAGTGCTCTCCTTTTCCTTCTCTTCATTTGGCTTTGGGTGATAACCAGGAAGCTTCTCCTTGATCTTCTCCAAAAGTCCCTTCTTCTCCTTATCTTCCTCTGGCCCTTCAGCTGTAGTTTCAACGTGGCCCGAAGCATCATGCTGTGGAAGAAGAACCCCTTCGTCTGTCTTCTTGTGCTGACCTGGAAGCTTATCCTTAATCTTGTCCAGGAAACCCTTCTTTTCCTCATCAGCTTCATGATGATGAGGGTGTTGTGGATCAACCTCTACTTTCTCAACTGGAACCGCGGTGTCCTTCTCTTCTTTATTGTGATCAACATCACCTCCTCCTATCTTTTCCTTAGTCTTCTCCTTCAACCCTTTCTTTTCCTTTTGCTTCTTCTTCTTTTCTCCTCCTTCTCCTTCTTCCTCCTCCTCACTTGACTGCAAAACACAAAACACGTACATGCATATTAATCAACCGCACACAATAATTAAAAAAACAAGAATAAAGCTAGCTAGCAAAAATTAGGAAACATACAGAGCTGGAACTACTATTGGAGCGCTGAAGCATCTCAGAGAGGCTGACGTGCTCGTGCTCCTCCGGCTTGGTCTCACTCTCAGGCTTATCGGAAACCTTGACCTTGTCAAACTCGGTCACAATCACCTCCTCCTCCTTCTTATGAGGCTTCTCTTCTTCCTTTTTCTTTCCAAGAAAATCGAAAACGCCACGGTCTTTAACCTCGACCTCAGAGGTGGTGTACTCGTGGCTCTTGTTTTGGTTCTCCTCCGCCATGATTCTGATCAACTCAAGTGTTTGTGGAATGAGTTACGTTACTTATGAATTATGATTTGGCATACAAGTGTAGGACATAATTTTATAGCTATGTCGACGCGTATCTAACGCGAATAAGAAATAAGAACATAGTACTAAGTAAAAACTACTGTTACAGTAACCGACAAAATCGGTTAGTCACACACATAGTCATAATAGTACAAGGCTGTCGACGTGAATGGACACGTATATGATAAAATTTGACATGAAAAAATAGAATAATAGGTAAATATGAAAGAAACAAAAAAAGAAGGACAGTGAGACTCGCAACGGAACGGAAACAACGTGAGTGGAGAGGGGGAGGTGTGCTGTGGGTCAAGCAATGTCGGTGGAACGTTTGGGACACGTGGCAGATGCAAGGTGGAGAAGCTGGGTGTTTCGAGAGCATTGTTACTTGTTTTTTAGTCCTTGGATAGCCTGTTCAGTTGGGCTCCATTTCTGCAGCATCTCTTTCATAGATGCTGGGTTTATAATTTCATTTTTGGCTGGTAAGTGGTGGTAACCCTTTCGGTCCCTTTTTTTCTGTAGTGTTTGCTTTCCAGGTGTTCTTTATATTACTGTTCTAACCCCATATTTAACAAGGTAAATCCGTTAGCTTTAAGCGGATAAGTTAAATAACAGGTAACATATGAAAAAATAGACATGTTTAACAAGTTCTTAAAGATCATCAAGGATCAGAACAAGTTCTTGGAAAACGATGAAAGGACCTGGTTCTAAAAAGGATGAATCCGTCGTTGTTAACGATACTGATTCAGAAACAACGTTGTCAGATATGATGGCAACCTCTAAACAATCTTCTGCACAAAAACGAAGCTCTAGTGATCTCGCACAACCTTCTTCTAAGAAACCAAATATTAGTGTCAAACAAAGTGCTATCAAGAGCAAAGGAAAGATGGTTGAAGAAGAAACAACACAGAAAAAGTAAAAAGGGAAAACTATGTTGGACGAGAAGCTTGAAGAAATTCAACCTTCTCAAGTGTATGATCATGAGAAATGGCAGAAAAGGGGATTTTGTCTGCAAGAGTTTACTTGCTAGGAAAAATGAAGAATGCTGGCTGGGATTTATTCCCTCACATTGCAAGACAAGGATGGGGAAATCTCTTGTCCCAAGAAGAGTTCATTTACCCTGACATGGTAAGAGAGTTTTATGGAAGCATGAATGTGAGCAATAACAAAACAAGCTTCACAACTCAGGTGAAAGATATAACCATGGTGGTCACCCTCAAGGTACTGGCTAGTGGTCCGGACATACCATGCTCTGGTATAAGTGTGTATGGTGATAACTGATATGATGAGCTAAATGTCAAACATGAGGATGTTCTGAAAGAACTAATGAAGAACCCAAAGAACAACTTGGTCTCATCTGCTTTGAAGGATCAAGCAAGAATCATGCGCACAACATGGTGGCTCACTCTCTGGTTCCAAGGACAGGAAGCTTTGAAAGACTCAAACCTACTGATCTGCTCTTAGTCTATCACATGTACAAGAGGTATGTGATAAACTTGCCCTACATCATTTTCGACTACATGATTGATATAGTGAAAACCCTTAGGCAAACCACATCCCTTCCATATGGCATGTTTTTGACCAAACTCTTTAAATCAAAGAAACTCTCTTTTGACAATGAAGATTGCATGAAAAAGAAAACTATTTTTTGGTCAAAAAGTGCTAAACAGATGTTGATTAAGCCTTTTAGTGAGAAAATAGAGTTGTTTTCTGAACCTTCTCAAACACAAGCTAAAACCTGTAGTGAAGAAAACCCTCCACAAAAAGGACCAGAAATCAACCAGGACATAAACCTATCACCTGCCAAAGAACCATCTCTTGAACCATCTCCAAAATCCTCTCAAAAAACTTCACCACAACCTTCTCCAAAACCAACAACAGAACGTTCTCCAAAACCTTCTCTAGAACTATCTAAAGAACCTTCTCCAAAACCTACCAAAGAGGAAAATGAAGCCATAACTCAAAATGAACCAACACATTTGCTGAATTCTTTGTCAACACCCTTCCATCTCCCATCAAAATCACTGATCAATCATCTCAAGACATGTATATGTGGATACTGAACCATCTGAGAGCTGGAAAGAGATTCTTGAACACCTATCTGCTAATGAGGAACTTGATGAGCCCATGGATGATGATTTATGTGAAGAATTTGGCAACAAAGAAGATCAGGAACAAGCTTCCCAAATTAATCCATGCACTGATCTAGTACTCTACGCTGGAAAGGAAGTCACTACTACAAAGGAATCTGAAATTCCATCTTCACAAGAAATCTCTCAGATGCCCCACTAAGCCATTGCACAAGAACCTTCTGGAGAGAATCATGAAAATCAACCTTCTTCAGCAGTGCCTGACACTGAGGAACCTGCTGTTGTTGTAGAAATGCAACCTTCTGATGAGTAAAATGCCACTCAACTATCTCCTGATGGACCATTAGTTCAATATGGTTCCTCCTAGGGGGATCAAGAGTCCTCAGAAGAAACACCAGGTGATCAATTAGGGGGAGCTAGATATGAATCAACCTCCTCACATGGAAGAAGAAGAACCATTTGAGCCACTGTCTCCTATCTCACAAGCTGTAAATGATATTGTTCAAGACTCAACTGATATCCTAACACCAGTGAATCTCCATGAAACCAACTCTAAATTCCTTGCTTCCACAGCATTAACTGAAATGCTAAACACTCCTGCCCCATCAACCACTCTAGTTCACCATGATGTACAAGGATCAATTGGACAATTTGTGAATCATTTCTCACAATGGCAAGAAAATCCCAAGGCATCTCTTGACAACACCCTAGCCTCAAAAAGCATCAACAAGTTTCTGGTGTCTCAAACACCAATCTATGACTCCTGTGTTCCTAGGATGCCTGATGCTTCTGGCCCTTTCAAACTCCCTTCTGATACGCCTACCAAATTTGGACCAATTGGATCCTTCTGTCAGAACTTAAATGTTCCTGCTTCTTCCTCTGAGAAGGCACCCCAGAGTGGCAAGCCCTCTATTGATAAGGAAGAATCAATGACTTATGGGGAAAAGAAGGATCTGATGGAAGCCATGTGGAAGATGAAAGCTCAACATGAGAAGCAAATGAATAAGATGAGAGCTCAGCAGAATCATCTCCTCAAAAGCACTGGAACCTTGCAGAAAGAGAATAGGATTGAAGCATAGAGGAACTTTGCTTACCAGCAGTGGATGCTGCAGAATGTTGTTCCCTCTGTTATTCCACATGTGGCAGTACCTGACTTTCCATTCCCTCAACCATTTGAAGATATACCTGAGACTGCAGCCTCTTCAAACTCCTCAGATGACTCTTCTCCTACAAAGTAGCAGCCTAATTTCCTTTCTTCCTCCTTTTTGTTGTTGACAAAAGGGGGAGAATAGAGATTAAGTTTTAGTAATTAGCTACTTAGTTAGATAGTGAATTTGGGGTTTTCTAATATGACAATTCAACTACTCTTTTGTGATATTTTGCTATGTGACTTATGGCAACTGTTTGTCACAACACATGTTATGCTTTAATTTCTGTTTTTTAAGTATGCATGATTATCAAACTCCTGTACTCTAAATGTTTCGCATGATATATGATAATCATCTTTTGCTATTTAAGCTACATGTTAACATATCTGTGAAATTGTCACACAAACATGCTTATCTTTAAATTTTCTGTCTACTAGTGTGTGTGATTGATTATCAAGAATTCCGAACTTTGAATGTTTGACATGAATATGATAATCATTATTTTGCTATGTTTAAATTGTTTTACATGTTAAAAATTCTTATTAAAATTCTGTTCAGAACATGTGTGCAAAGATGAGATCAATATGCTTAAAATTATCCATGCTTAAAAGATAGAAAACTCAAAACTTACTCAAAGTTTGTCATCAACAAAAAGGAGGAGATTATTGAAATAAGATTCTCATTCTAAGTTTTGATGATAACAAACTAAGTAAGACTTAAATTTTCTAATGAAGTGTGATCTAACATGTTTGCTAAGTAATAAGAACAGGTTTCCTATCCTAACATAGCAAAATAAGGCTCTACCTTGGTTCAACAAGTTGATAAAATGTAGAGGTAGAAAAAGCCTTGAGAAGGTTAAATATGAGAAGCTTAAAATAAGTCAACAGAATGTTTGACCAAATCTACATAAGGTTGACCAAAGTCAACAAAAGGTTGACCAAATCTACATAAGGTTGACCAAAGTCAACAGAAGGTTGACCAAAGTCTACAGAATGTTGAACAAAAGTCAACAGAAGGTTTAACCAGAAGTCAAAAGAAGGTTGACTCACAAACACCCTGGAAGCCGTATCAAATTCAATCCAAACTCAACTTGAATGCTCTTCACCTGAATTAAATGATGATATCTTGTAATAAATGTGTTGGAAAAATTTCAAGCAATAAAGAGGAAATGCTTGATTATTCCATTTCCACATTTGGAGTGTTTGTTCATACTAGGAAGCTTGAGAAGGTTCCTTTAAATCAGTTTCAGGCTGGCCAACAGTAGCAACACAAGTCATAGTTGTGTAGTAGGATACTAGGAGAGTACATATCGAGCTCAAGAAGGTTCAGATGGTCAGATAAATCATAAAGCAACTCTTGAGAAGGTTCAAAGGCTGTCACCTTTTGTACCTTACTTCAAGTCAATCCTATGGACCAATGGATATTCCAAATGGCTCTATTCAAGTTTCTAACGGTTATATTCATCTTCCTTGGCTATTTAAAGAGTTCATTCTGAAGTTCCAAAGCATGAGAGTTAATTGCAACCTACACAAAGTCAAGCTTCTCAAAGCAATCAACCTTCTCATCCCACACTCAAGTTCATATCTGAAATCTTTTTCTTGAGTGTGTGCTAGCTTGTTAGAATCATTGTTTACAGTGTATCTATCTTTATTTCAAGCTCATAATCATCCCAAACCGAACCCCTTATTGTAAACATCATTGTGTAAGTATCTCATCAAACTACCTAGAGAGAGGTGAGTGTTGGTGGTGATATTACTTGATTGAGGAAACTCTTAGGAAACTAGAAGAGAGTTTCTAAGAGGTGGAAAACAGCAAGATGTTGCTGTGTAAGAGTGTGCTAGGCTTTTGTGTGTGATCAAAAGCTAGTATTGTGAAAGTCTTTTGTGTGTGATCAAAAGCAAGTGCAAAAGTTATTTGGAGAATAGTGGAAATACTCACTTGGAAGTGAGGAGAGGACGTAGCCCTATTGGGTGAACCTCTACAACTCCTCTGTGTTCTTTAAACTGTTTTCCTTAACTATTTTCTAAACCGATTTACACTTAAGATTGTTTTCAAACCAGGAGAAGGTTAATTTCATCAACATTCTCAAAACACTTTTTAAACTAATACTTGATCCTTTAACCTACTTATCACTGTTTGAAAATCACCACTCTTGCATTGTGTGTGTGTGTGTGTGTGTATATATATAAATCTTACTGTCACAGTTAGTCTTCGTCTTTAAAAGGTTTATACGTTTCTATATATCATCTGTTGGTTTTCATTCTCTGAGAAGGTTAGCTCATTCAACCTTCTCAACTTAGGTTTAATTAAAGCTAAATTATTTTAAACCTAAAACCAAGTTAAAACCAACATATCTCCTATATAGACATATTATTAATCATCTTTCATCATTGAAGAAGGTTTGTCCCTAGTAGCGGTTAGCATTTTTAAGCTTATAACATTTTTTGAACGCTACTTCAAGTAGCGTTTCAGTTTATAGCTCTTAGCATCTCATCTTTTTAGTCATTTTTACTCGCATTAATTTTATAATATTCATTCTCTATTCTCAACAAGTGAAATATAATTTTTAATATCTCTAATTTGGAATTAGACGTAGTCCTCTTCTCTTTGCTCTGTCTGCTCTTCAATGTTCGCAGCCCAGGTATTATACTTTGAGTAATGTTATTTAGCCAAACTTTTCTAGCCAAAAATAGCCAAAAACCATATTACAATACCAAGTAACTAAGTTTTTTAGCCATTAACCAACCTACTTTTTCACAGTTTTCTAGGTCATTAACTAAAAACTGTAAAAAAGTAGGTTGATTAATGACTTAAAAAACTTGATTAATTGGTGTTGTAATCTGATTTTTTGCTGAAAAACTTTGACCGAGTAACATTACTCTTATACTTTTTTGTTATTATTTTATTTAATTATTAACTTTACGTTTGCTATTTTTTTATATTATTTGGTCAATCGAACCTGCATAAGACTACCGTGTCCAATTGAAATGAAAAAAAAATCCTTGTTTTGTCTTGTCTACATAATGCAGCCATCATTTATTTTTGTCATACATTATCTATTGTTTATTTATTTATTTTACCTACACTGAAATTCCTTATTGGGACATTGGACAAAGATGACACTTAGCTTGTATGAGATTTTTTTTTATAAGCAATGATTCATTAAAAATCACTAAGTGTGCTAAAACACCACAATTACAAATTGTTTATAGAGAGCAAGACATTATTTCACAAAGTCGAAGCAGAGTAATAGGAATGACTACCCACCCCATATATAAACTAACTCCAAGAAATATATTTTATGTGGTTAACAATGGATTCTATCAAATGTTCATTTACTTTGAAAACTAAGTTGTTTTGCGCCATCCAAATACTCCAACACACTGCTAGCCAAATGATGTATTTTTTCTTACAAGGCTTGGAACCAGGGGCGGTTTCATAGCCCAGCTAGCCCAGGCACGCGCCCGGGCTCAACCCTTACTTTCTTTGTAATCCCCCCAACCCAATAGTCGATTTTTAGACAGAATCAGGGGCAAAACTAGTAAAAACAGGGTGTGAAATAAATAAAAACAAAACAAAACTCAACCCAACCCAATTCATGTATGTGGCCCAGCGCAATTCATGGCTCAACCCAACTCTGGTAATTAAAAAAAACAAAACTGTTCGTATCCAAAACTGGGAATTAAGTTACGTTTCTTTGCTGCCTCCACAGTGTGACTGTTCGGCTCCGCCACTGCTCTCCTCCCTCCAGTCCTCTCCGTCCGCCGTTGCTCCGCCACTGCCGCCGCCGTTGTTTCTCTCCGCCGCCCGCCACCGACGACGGTACAGGTAACGACGTAAGTTACGTTTCTTTTTTGATGTCTTCTGTTTTGCTTTCTCTCCGCCGCCCGCCACCGACGACGGTACCGGTGACTGTTTTGCTTTCTGTTTTGCCTTGTGTTTTTCTAAACAACAATTTTATGCTAAACAATTTTATGCTAAACAATTTGAAGGAGATATAAGATTGATGAGTTACTTTCAATTTAATTTCTTTTTGTGAGAATGATGAGTTATACGGTTTTTACTTTCAATTTAAATTCGTAGTTTACTTTCAATTTAAATTTCAGAGATGAGGAGGTTTTTGGTTCCTAGAACAAGTATTGAGAATGTGAATGTTGTGCAACCGGAAGCCGGAGTAGAATGCTATGCTCACCGTTTGCAATTGGTGGTTGTGTCTGTTGCTAGTAGTTGCTCATCTATTCATGATTTCTTTGAGTACATCTCCTTGATTGTAACCACAACAAGTGCATCTTGCAAGAGAAGGGATGCTTTGACGGAGGCACAACGCCAAGATATTTTGAGTAGACTTGAGAGTGGTGAGATATCTCAAGGAAGGGGCTTGCACCAATCATCTAGTCTCGCTAGACCCGGGGATACTAGATGGAGTTCACATTATACTACCTTGATTCGTTTGGATCAGATGTGGTCCTCCGTGTTAGAGGTGCTTAGTATTGTTGATGAAGATGGACGTGGACCATCTCAAGCGGCGGGTTTGATAGAAAAAATGGAGAGCTTTAAATTTGCTTTCATTTTGAAGTTGATGTTAAAGTTGTTTGGTATCACAAATGAGCTTTCAAAAATCTTGCAAAGAAAAGATCTTAATATTGTGCTTGCTATGGAATTAGTTGATGATGTCAAATCTCGGTTGGCCACATTGAGAGAGAGTGGTTAGGATAATTTATTTTTTGATGTCCAAGAATTTTGTGTTGCTAAAGGTATTCCGGTGCCAAATATGGATGAAGAAATACCGGTTCGGGGTCATTCAATAAGAGAAGGGAGGACTGTCACTAACCTTCACCATTACCGTGCAGAGATTTTTGATGTTGCTATTGACAAAATATGTGTGGAGATGGATCACCGGTTTAGTGAAGGAAGTAACATTGTGCTGGATTGCTAAAGGCATGCTTCCTTTACTTCTTGTGAAGATGTTCAAAGTTTGGCTATGAAGATGGTTCAAACTGAGAAACATTTGGTATTTCCATTGGTCTACAAACTCATTGAGTTGGCTTTGATATTGTCGGTGTCGACAGCATCCTTTGAAAGAGCTTTTTCAGCAATGAAGATTATCAAGTCTAAATTACGCAACAAGATCAACGATGTGTGGTTCAATGACTTGATGATATGTTACACCGAGCGGGAGATATTCAAGTCACTTCAAGATGTTGATATTATTCAAACATTCACCGCAAAGAAGTCTCGGAAAGGGCATTTACCTCCTAATTTTATTTAGCACACTATTGGCAGGTTAGATTTCATCTCTCTTATTTAGCACACTTTATGACTATTTATATATTATGTCGCATGTAAATTTGCGGTAAAAATTTTGCCCAGGCTCTATAAAAATCCTGGCTCCGCCACTGCTTGGAACTCTGTGAATTCTAAACTAAAGCCAATAAAGTGATCCATAATGCAAGAGTACGAGACTAACTCGACCTGAAGCCAATCTCCAATTGCCACTAGTGCAAAATTGACTTTAAAAAGCACCATTTAACATCGGTTGTTTGAACAGCCGATGCTAAAGATAGATGCGGTGGCAATTTTGTAATTAAGTGGAAGTTTTCAATTTTCGTGCCTACATTTAGCATCGATTGTTAAAGCAACCGATGTTAAAAGTGCTTGCGTCAGACATTTAGCATCGGTTGTTTATACAACCAATGTTAAATGTGTATGTCTAACACATTAGCATCGGTTGTATAAACAACCAATGCTAAAGGTCCCGTTTTATTTTCAACACACTCTCACGTTATCGCGTTCTCAATTCTCTCTCAGTACTCTACGAATCCTACGCTCTTGCTTTCCCACTCTCTGAACCTTTGTCTTCTCTCTCAAGGTCATTTCTTCCTCCGTCTTCTCTCGCTCAAGCTCGCCCCTCACCGTCGTGGTTCCGATTGCTTCTCACCGTCGCATTGTTGCTCTCCATCATATCGCCGTGAGCTCGCTTTCCTGTATCTTCTCTGATCTGGACCTTCATCTTCTTCATTCGAAGGTAATCTTAAGATCTGAAATAGTATTCATTTTTCTCTTCTTACAAAGCTTGGAGATCTCAAACCTTGCAAAGCTTCTAGCAATTTCTTTTTAATCTTGGAACTTTAACTGGTGTGACCAATATAGGGTTCAAAAGATGGTTTCACTACAAGAAAAGAAGGATATTACGACTCTTAATTAGTTGCGACGGGTCACTAATAGCCACCCTCGCTTAATCATTTGTGCGTTCTCTACCACGGGTACAATCAACTGTCTCTGAATTTTCATCGAATTTTATTGTTTTCTGTTTGTAATGCATAACATGTTACTGTCCAAGAGAATAATCTTGAAAAGCAGCAGCACTTGGTGAATTCCAATTTCATGTCTTGTTCCAAATCTCCTTTTTTTATCAGAATGAAGTTATCGTTCCCAATACTCTTGACATAGAAAATTGTGAGGTTTTTAAACATAGGGTTAGTGCTACAGAGAATATCTCATAGGTAATTTTATTATAATTTAATAGATTAGCACTTTACTCTCTTATTTTCTTTTATTCGATAACTTGGTAATTAGTTATTACTGTTATTAAAAAGGATTGTGAAATTCTGTTGTTGTCTCAATCTTCCATGCAATTTAATGAAGAAGCTTCACTCACACCCATTGTGAAGAAGCACGAAACCACACTGCATGGCGTGGTGAAGTTTGCACTCATTCCTTGCAATTACTCTCTTTCGTTTTTTGTTTTCAAGTATTCCTACTTATTCTAGCCTTATGGATTAGGGTAATTACTCTTGATTCTAACTTTCTTAGTTAGCTAACTATTTTTATATTTGTTGATTCAATCAGTTAATAAGGCACCGTGGTAGAGTCAATATCCATCTATAGTAGTGTACCTATATAGACTCTAGTAGTCGTGTACCTTTAGACTTCCTTTGTTGGGATATATTACCTCCAGCTGCTCAATTTTCCTCTCCAAGGTCTTTTTGCCAGTTCCCTGATGTAAAAAATATTTGAATCATCAACATGACTCGATTTAGGAAATGATATTATTTAATGAATCATGAGCTCAAGAGCTCTACAATAGTGAAAAACAATAAACAAAAGGAAGTCTTCCATCTACAATAGTGGTAGAGTCAATATCCATCTATAGTAGTGTACCTTTAGACTTCCACATTTTAGTTGTTCATGACTTTCATGGATCACAAGTTGGCGTTTTCTCCTCTTGTTTCCTACTTTACTATTGAATTGTAGTGTGTTGCAAATGGTAAGTGATCTCTTAGTTGTGATTTTTTGCATGACAACGATGCATTTGCGCGCCATTTCAAATTTTAAAAAAGGCTTAAATATCATTTAACCCCTGGAAATATTACCGTAATCCATTTACTCCCTGCAAAAAAAAAAGTTTTAAAATGGACCTTGCAAATATTAAGTATTTCTAGTTAGGCCCATCGGTTAACTTGTCATCCAAAAAAGCTGACGTGGCTAACGGACATGAAGTCACCACCCATGTCATCACTGCCACGTCAGCAACAACTAAATGACTGCCACATGCCAGTGCTATCACAAATGAAAATAAAACTCGAAATTGGAATGAGGGGAGGTTCGAACTTTTGCTTCACACACAAAGATAAATACCACTTCACCAATGCTTCTGTTATGATATCCTTACTATTCTGAATACATATTACAGAACTCTTAATTAATTTTGAAAAAACTGCATAACTTCATCTTCTTCATATCAGTGTTCATTGTTCAAGAACAACATTTATAATTCGTTTTTCAATACGAAATCTGATCTGGATAAAATGAAATCAGATCTGAAGATTTTATAATCGTTTTTATAATCAACATCAACAACAACAGATCTGAAGATTCGTTTCCAATTCCAAATCAAATCTGAAGATTTCGTTTTTTAATATGAAATCAGATCTGAATGGTTTTGTTGTTGAAGATGATGAAATCGTTTTTCAATTTTGTTTGTTCATTCAGATCTGAATACAAAATTATGCTTCGTTGTTCAATTTCGTTTGTTTATTTTCTCCTTTCATGTACGTTTGTTGCTGCACCTTCCAGATTTATTTTTCAGTTTCGTTTTGTTATTTATTGGTTATATATTATACTTGTAAAAGAGTAAACAACTTGAGTTAGTGGTGTGGTGGTTAAGCAGCGTGTCTATAGATAAATGGTTGCGAGTTCGATTTCCAGTCAAAAACTTAGTGTTGCTTTTTGGCCCTCTATTTTTAGAGCCCGACCCAACCAAATAATCGGGCCATTGGGACGACCCAACAGTTGACGTGGCACGGTGGCAGTGATGACATGGGTGGTGACGCATGTCTGTTAGCCACGTCAGCTTTTTTGGATGGAAAGTCAACCGAGGGGCCTAACTAAAAACACTTAATATTTGCAAAGTCCATTTTAAAACTTTTTTTGTAGGGGTAAATAGGTTACGGTAATATTTGCAGGGGTAAATGATATTTAAGAGTGTAGTGAAATTTTTTTCATTCTTATTTTTTTGTTTGTTTGACTATAGCAATTGAATGAAGGTAATAATGTATAAAAAACAAAAACTTCATAGTTCTTAAAATTATTTTCTCATTTTTTTCTTCTCATAACAAATAATGGAAAAATAAATATTTTTGAAAAAAGAATCATTTCTAAAAATACTATTTATTTTGTTGAAACATAATAACTTTCCAATAGTTTCAGAAAATTTGTTATCAAAATTTTTTCTTACATAAATACTATTTTACGAAAACTTCTTTAAAAATATCGTAAAAACATTTTTGAAAAAAGGTTTTAAAAAAAAATGAAATAAAAAATTGAAGAGAGAGTAAGGATAAAATTTCTAACTCTTCACTTTTAGGTAATATTTTAAATTCATCAAATTTAGTTTTAATAAAACACCCCCCCAAATCTCTTTGTTTTGAAATTCTCCATATATATTATTTTTCCAAAGACTATATATTTTGGTTTGAAGCATTTGAAATTTGAATTACTCACTACTTTATGAAAATCTTTCATCCAAACACACCTGAAATTATTTTTTGAAAAAGGAAAATCAAAAAATAAAAACGAAGCATTTTAGCAAATTAAACAGCCTAATTTCTCATCCAAAACCAAAATTGCGAAACAACTTTTTTATTCTGATATTTACGAATAAACAGTTGAAAGGAGAACAGATGACAAATGTATTTAAAATCAAATCAACAAAAACAAACTAGAAAATTACAGCAAAACATGGAAGAACTTTAAAGCCCAGCTTTCAGAGTTTAGACGTAGCGAGCTTGATGAGATCCTTCCGAAGAATTTTACCAGATGGATTTTTGGGTATAGAAGATATAAATGCTACTTTTCGAACTTTTTTGTACGGCGCCACCTATATACAACCAATAACTTGTTAATATTTTTGAATGTAAATATAAATAAGATTATGGGCCATTTACTTGTTGTTTTGTTAAAAATACTAACTAAACCAGTCAAAAAGCTAATTAAAAATAAGATATATCTACTCAGTCAACTATCACTACTTTTATTTTTATGTATTAACTTAAGATCAATTTTAGTTAATGAAAAAATTATACATAATACACTTGCATTAATAAGTAGATTAAAATTTCTAATATTATTGTTGAAAGATAATTTGATTACTGGCTCTAACAAATAATTAAAAAGTTATTATAAAATATATGATCAGTCTTCATAATATTTAATATTTGACACACATTAAATTCTGAACATATGAGAAATGTTCTTAAATATTATTTTCACATTATAAACATTTCATAATGTATATACACAAATTACTGAAAAATTTCACTTATAAAATTCAATAATATATTTTGAATTAAATTAAATATCATGTACACACGCACGCACAAATCCATAAAGACTCGGGAATCAAGCATGCAATAGAAAAAGAGTGTCAATATTTTTTAGAAGTGTTTGAAACAAACCTGGCCAGCAATAAAATCCATAACTTGTTTTTCTGATATACTACTTCCAGCCTTCCTTACCACATATGCCATTGGAAACTGCCCAGCTTCCTTATCTGGATACCTGATGATGATATATATACAGAAAGGATGTTATAGGATTGGTTTTCCTCCTCTTTATACTTTCATCAAGCTAGCTAACTAAAATTACGATAGTTGTTTTAATCACACACACACATATATAGCTACTAGTAGTTTTCACAGATCTCTGTGGTAAGTGTAAAGCTTACGGTATGACAGCAGCATCTAAAATAGCAGGATTAGTGAGTAACAAAGCCTCTAGTTCTGCTGGAGGGACCTGTAACATAACATTAAAAAAGACAAAAGCGAGATTATTACATTCGTATTCCATTCAGTATTTATCTACTAGTAAATGTGTATGTACCTGATATCCTTTGTATTTAATTAGCTCTTTCAATCGATCAACGATAAATAAGAAACCATCACTATCAAAATAGCAAACATCCCCTGTTCTTAACCATCCCTCTGAATTAAGGGTCGACGCAGTTGCCTCCTCGTTACTGAAATAACCTGCCAGATCACACGTTCACAACACATGGTTACTATTATAATAAAGCAGTACTCGTGTTAAACAAGTGATGATGCATGAAAAAATAGATGACAAGTGGCTTAAGCTTGATGATGACTATTATAATATAATAACGAATTTGAACTTGTCACAAAATTAGTCTTATTTAAATCGGTAAATAAGATCCAGTATCGGATGCTAGCCTTTCCTACGCTTAAAATAACTTACTATTGGAGACTCGTGTGAGTATTAAATTCCTGAAGAAAAAACAAACAAACATTCTCAACAACTGGTAGGACTAGGAGTTTAAACAAACTCTTGAATCGCTGTTGCATTTGCCATGTGGGGTTCATTTTAAATAAAGTAGTACTAAGTTAGGGGTTAGCTCGAAGGTAAGAGCTTAACGATGTATCTTGTGAGTGTTGAGTTCGAATCCTCGAGAATAATTTGTAAGCGGTGACGATGAATTGAGATTTGAAATTGAATAAAGATGAATTACCTTTCATGATGGTGGGACCCCGTAGCCAAAGCTCACCGGTGCGGTTAACCGGTAACGGTTTCAAGGTTTCAGTGTGAACAATCATAGCCTGAGTGGAAGGAGACAAAAGCCCCGCCGTACCATACCTACGACTCTCTTCCAAAGAATCAGTAGAAGCCCCAACACCGCACGATTCCGTCAAACCATAACCCTGAAGTATGGTAACATTAGGGTAATTATCAACAAACCCTTCCGTCACTTCTTTACTAAGCGGAGCACCACCGCAGAGAACCGTACGCAGGGAACTCAAATCATACTTGCTCTTAATCGCATCGGCGTTGTTGATCATAGCAACAAGTATTGGCGGCACAATTGGTAAATACGTTGCTCTGAATTTCTCAATTGAGTACAGCATGTCGTGCATCTCGTAATTTGAAAGAACAACGACAGTTGATCCAGAAGCTAGAAGTCCGGTAGCGAAAACTGCTAAACCGTAAACATGGAACATCGGCACCGTGCATATGAACGTTTGCTGTTCACTGAATCTACCTAACACGATTTCCACCATCGATATTAGATTCCTGTGCGATGATATCACCCCTTTGCTTGGTCCCGTTGTTCCAGATGAGTAAAGCAGCGTCGCTGTATCGTCCTGGTTGACTCGCTCTCTAACTCGTCTACTCGACTCGCCTTCTTTCCTCTTCATCATTTTTTCCAGCGAGGAATCGGAGTCGGAGTCGGAGTCGGAGTCGATGAGAATGATTGGGAGATTGGGTGATGCTGCTTTGAGTTTGGGAAGTAGGAGAGTGGTAGTGAAGGCGAGGATGGGTTTGGAATCGGAGATCTGTTTGGCGATTTCGCGGGAAGTGTTGAGAGGGTTAGTGGTGGTGATGATGGCACCGAGGGAGATGACGGCGAGGCATACGATGGGGAAGTAGATAGAATTAGGAGAGAGGAGGAGGAGGACGTGGCCTTTTCGGATGCCTCTGTCGAAGAGAGAGTCAGCGACGGCGTCAACGGATAGCCAGAGTTGTTGGTAAGTGAAGTGAAGGCCAGTGGAGGCGTCGATGAAGGCGATGTTTCCGTGGTGGGCGTGTGAGGAGATAAAGGTGGTTGTGTCTAAGAAGTGATTTGGAGGGAGTGGTAGAGGATTCCTCTTGCTGTAGAACATTGAATTGGAAGTGCAAAAGCCACTCGCTGGGTCCATAATCCTATTACTATTACCACCAGTTCGCTCCATCATCTCTCTTTCTCTCTCTGATTCTTTAGTCTCCTGCCTACTACTACTACTTCTAGAGCACCATTATTTAACATAAAAGAAATGAATGGAAATAAGAAAAAGAAACGAAGCACGTGACATAAGGACTGTAGCATCCTTTTTATATTTATTTACAAGTATAGCACCCATTTGAAATTAAGGACAAAAGTAGCACCATTTTATTATTTTAATTTAACTAGTATGTATCACCCGTGCCAGCACGGGTATACATATTATTTGAATTTTATTTTGTAACTTTTTTGTAAAAGAAATAAAAATTATATCTTAGTTATAAATTGACTAAAATATATTTAGATAAATATTACATACTGAAAAGAACTATTTCAATAAAAAATAAATTTAAATTTATATATATTTATGTAATTATTTAGTAATGTGAAGGCACTATTCCATACTTATATTGTCCTAACGCAGTTGTGATTACAATTACTATTGTTTACTATTAAGAATAATAGTAGTGCTAACTGAAAAACGATTCACAGTCGAATTTATAATATTATTATATCTCTCATATTGAATTTTTTAGTAACTCTTTAAAGTGATTATCTATCAAAAACATATAGATTTTTTTACCAAAATAAAGTTTGTTAAACAGTTTATAGAAAAAGTGATTTTTAAATACTCAAATTATGAAAAAGGTATATTTCCAAACAGGGGGTGTTTTCGGTATATTTCCACCCCCTCCAAGTCAGTCCTATATACATATTCCAAATTAGCTACATCCATGTTCCAAAGCAACTTAAGGTAAACTGTGATAAAAAAAAAATCATAGTTCAAACAACAATCCAGTGTGGTTTTAATAAATTAAAACTCTTCAATTAGGATGCTAGACCTGTAATTTTAAAAAAGATCACTCAGATTAATATGGAATGCATACATGATAAACCAAAGCAAAAAAGTCTCATTCAAATTCACCGATATTAAGAAATAATAAATATAAATATTTAAAACAAATCAAATGAAGATCAAGAGCCAATTGTGAGTTTTTGGTATTGCTCAAAACAAAATAAGGAAAGAAAATGGGGGAGAGAAAGTTCAAGAGAAAGAGAGGGAGAGAGAGCCTGCATTACAATAACATATAAAGGTTTGTTAATAGAATTTGAATTTGAGTCTAAGAAGATAGCAAACTTCAGTAAATGATTTGGAGCCTGCATTACAATGACATGAAATCAATTTTGTTTTTAACTCCCCAGGTGCTTATAACCTGAAATATAGAATAGTTAATAACCCCAAAACCTTAAGATAACCTCTTTTGTAGGCGCAGCGAACGCTACAAATGTTGTGAAATGTAAATAATTCAAACATGCAAGTCAAAAGCAGAACATACCTCTTTGTCTTTCTCTGTGAGTGTCGGCAAATCAATATGAATTTGAGAGGCATGCAAAGTGAACAATGATCAAGCCAATGTAGCAGAAATCTTTATAATACATCTTTACATCTTGTCCTCTGACTTTAGATACCTGCAAAATTTCAGGTACAACTCATAAGGCATGTAAATAGATTAAATACAATTTTTTATGCCTTTGGACCTACTTATGTAGATAATATCATTTAAAACAAATGTTATTTTCAATGACAGCAAATTACAGTATAAACTCAAAATAAATGGTTGATGCACAAAACGAAGCAAATGAATAACCAAAGTTGAAAGGACAAAGACAAACTACTTAAGAAAGATACATAAGAACAATAAAATATTGGAATAAATTTTGCACCCTGTGTTAATAAACATATTTTACCTCTGGCCGGCCATACGATAGTAGTTTCACTTTCTGTGAACAAATATTGACCAACAAAAATAGTGTCTCCCTTCTTCACTGCCTGTGAACAATTAAGAACAGATATAACCATTAGGATTGAAAACCAACACAAATATTGCATTAGGGGGATTAGGGTATTCTGAAATTTTGAGAAACACATTGAATAAGAGGAATTTTGGTCCCTCGAAGAACCAGAGAGTTACTTCCATTCTTTTATCATATACTCTTGAGTTTAATGTAAATACATATCAAGTTAAAGTATAAAGAATCAAAATAATCATGTCAAGCAAAAACACAGACTCTGGCCATGATAATCAAATCAACCATTTACCTCACAAGTAACTTCACGTTAGAATTCCTCATCAACTAAAAACTGTTTTTTACTGACATGATATGAAACACTTAATTTTGCGGCTTATGAGTGAGACAGTTAAATACCAAAAAAAAGTCATAAGTGCTCACTTATCCAAACTTGGTGAAGCTAAAAGATTAAATTGTTTAAAATCATCACATGAATGTCGTCCTGACTGAATATGTTGTGACAGAGCATAACAAATAATAACAAATAGATAATAAAATAGAAGTTCAAGAACCAAAATCAACACCCCATGCACATATTACTCATAAAAAGATCTAAAAAAGCATATTCTTCTATAGCAAAAGCAAAAGGCTAAGTGGATAAAAAATGGCAGAATAGAAAATCAATATAAGTAGAATTTGCACCTCTTTTCACGGCATAACCTTTCCTAGAAGCCTCTGCACATGTCACATCCTTCCACGCCTCCTTTCTCTTAGTTTTCTCACTCTAGCTTTGATCATCAATTTTGTTGTTGTATATGCATTCTTCTTATTTTGCAGGTTTGATGTTGGTTTGTTGTGAAAGATTATAATGTAGAATTTACCTGATTGTGTGTGGCTTGTCTAAGAAGAATGAATCTTCAATTCTGTTTTTTTGCTGGATCCACAATTTTAGGGAAGGCTTAATTACAATTGAATGACATTTGTTGCCAACCATTTTAACTTGATAGCCATTTCCTTATTTCATCTTAATTGATTAGCTGATTCAGCTATTGTTGGCTAGATCATGGCCATTCAGTTTTCAACCTTTGTAGATGATCTTTCTTGGACCGTTGAGATGAAGCAGTACATGGCTGGCTGTCCTAGGTGGCATGCCATGTATTTTTCTAAAATAATGCGTGGCATTTTTTCTGGCAGGCGATTTGGACGCTGATGTGGACACATTTGTGATTTATAATACTTATGAAAACTGAGAAATGGTGATGCCAACACCCATCAACATCAACCAAATTGTCCCCTTTTTTTTTCTTAACTTTTTTTTTACCAATCTTGTTTTTCTTTACTTAGTTTCCATTTTTTTATTCATTAACTTAATTTGCTTTTTGTTTAAAAAACCAAAAGTTGAATTAATTAATTAAATTAAATTATAAACTCACTAAATAAATTAAAGACATGTCCATTTTTTTATTCATTAACTTAATTTGTTTTTTTACCACTCATTTTTTAACTAAAAAGATAAAAACATTAGTGTTACACTACTCGGTGTACCCTCCTCCATAAAGTATATAAAGTACGAAACATTGGCAGCTGTCACCTGACATGATTGTTAGATGCTACTTTTGTACTTAAAGAAAAAAGGGTGCTACATAAGTAAATAAATATAAAAGGCTAAATACCATTTTTGGTCCTTTATCTTTGTGCGAAGTTTCATTTTCGTCCTTTATCTTTTTTTGGGTCCGTTTTGGTCCTTTATGTTTCATTTTCGTTTCGCTTTCGTCCCTGCCGTCAGTTTAAACTAACAGACGCCACGATGGCAGTTAACTACTGACGTGGCGTCCATCTTCATTAATTGACGTGGCAAAATTAATATTATTTAATTCCAATTTAAATGACACATCAGCATTAAACTATTTTAATTCACAAAAACAAAAAATTAAATTTAACAAAAACTAAAAACATTAAAATAAGAAGAACAACAATGAACAACAATGAAACTAATGCCGGAAGATGAACAACAACGAAGGAGAAGAACAACAAAGCTTGAAGATTGATTCATGGTTTCTATTCAGCAAAGAAGAACAGCAATGAAGCTTGAAGCCCATAATCGAACAAGAACAACGCAACAACGGCAACAGGCATAGCAATCGAACAACAATAGGATGAACATAATTTCATCTTCACAAATCTTCTTCCCCATGAAACAGGTTCCCTAAATCATGAAACGAAATCCCTAAATCATGAAATGAAATCCCTAAATCGATATGCTGCATCTGTTTTTCATCTATGATGGAGAGATTGAAATCCCTAAATCGATTTCCCCCAAAACGAAATCAAAACGCAAACAAAACGAAACCCAGATTCGTGGAATGTAAAACGAAAACAAACGCAAACAAAATCCATCCCTAAATTCAATTGGATCTGTGGGATTGGATATGGATCTGTGGTATGTTCATCTTCAATGTTTCTGGGTATGTTCATCTTCAAGGTGTTTTTGTTAAATTTAATTTTTTGTTTTTAAATTGGAATTAAATAATATTAATTTTGCCAAGTCAATTAATGAAGATGGACGCCACGTCAGTAATTAACTGCCAGCGTGACGTCCCCTAGTTAAAACTGACGGCAGGGACGAAAGTGAAACGAAAATAAAACATAAAGGACCAAAACGGACCAAAAAAAGATAAAGAACGAAAGTAAAACTTTGCGCAAAGATAAATGACTAAAAATGATATTTATCCAATATAAAATTAGTGCTATAGTCATTTTTTTGCCCGTGACAAAAACGTGGAGTAATTTGCTGTAGTATGTGTTTGACTGTTGGTGGACGACTGAATGGTCCAATAAGACACGTCGAATACTCGCGTGATGTGTCTTGGTCGGTGAAAAACACTTCACTTCACAAATACTAATGCAAACAAGAATAAATTAAAAACGCAAATTTAACATGGCTCATATTCTTACAAAAATACAAAACCACATGACCAATAAAATACTTATCTGAAAGTTATATTATAGTTTAATATGTTTTTAATTAAAATGATCCTTCCGTCCAACCCGTATTACGACTCTGATTGCTAATGAATGTCATAAACTTTCCTTTGTCAAAAAAATATTAAAATGGTCCTTACAATAAATAACTGTTAATTATTTTTTATGTTTTTTCCATTTTTAACTTTTTATTTTATTTTTTAAAAAATTTGGTTTACGCCCTATATTTTTCACGGTTGATTATCAGGAGTTTGTGTGACAAACTGACAATTGTCTACGTCGCAAAATTAACAGCACATTTAACAAACATTTTAAAAGATAAATGACAAAAATGAAAAATTGGGAAAAGGTAAAAGAGAAGAAATATGTTTTAGGCTACTATTTATATTAATATTTTATATGCAAACAAGAATAAATTAAAGGGTTAAATATGTTTTTAGTCCCTACAAAATTTCACTATTTTGTTTTTAGTCCCTATAAAATTTTTCATCGACTTTTAGTCCCTATAAAATTTCAAATTTTCGTTTTTAGTCCCTATAAATGCCAACTAGTGTATATCCATTGAATTTTTGAGTGATGTTTTGCATACATGTTAAGGACATTATAAACATCTCTTCTAGAAAAACTTTGAATTTTTTAACAACGCATAATTAAATCTAAATTTTTTAAGTGCAAAAGATTCGATAAACAAATTAAAGGAAATACTAACCTAGAAATCAAATTTTGAGTTTATTTTTTGTGAGGGAGATATTTTTAATATCTTTAACGTGTATGCAAAATATCATTCAAAAATTCTAAAGGTATACACGAGTTTACATTTTATAGGGACTTAAAACAAAATTGTGAAATTTTATAGGGACTAAAAGTTGACGAAATTTTTTATAGGGACTAAAAACAAAATAGTGAAATTTTGTAGGGACTAAAAACATATTTAACCCTAAATTAAATTATGTGGAATATGTCTATATTTTATATGCAATAGAATAGAATACTTATGTGTGGAAATTAAATTTGTTAAGTATTGCTAAATTGAAGTAGGTTGAGGTGCTCACCAAGTTGAGTAGTTAGATCGCTCCAAGTGATACACTGAAATGCTCCTGCTCGTGTTGATCCGACGAGGAGTGTGGTAGCACACACTCCGACGCCTAAATCAGCATTGGGAAAAAGTAATACGAGGTAATAAATGTGTACTTGTAGCATTAAGGAGGATGCATATTTATAGGTGGGAATGCCCAAAAGGCGGGAGGAACCCTAGCCGTAAGATATTGGGTTTTGATCCTCAAATTCCACTAGTTGTAGGCTAGGGATCATTCTCGGAGCCTATTAATCAAAGTCCGCCTTGTAGACCGCTGCTAATGGGCTTTGACCGATCCAGAACACTTGCCCCCCAAGTCGAGGTGGTCCTAGAAGGAGGTCATGGACATGAACTTCAGTTGTTCTAAGGAGTATGACCACGACAGGCCCTATTCATAGTTTTGATTGCCTGCAGTCACGAAGGCGGGATATTTGGTGGTATCTACCTCAGCTTAAGTCGAGATTATGCATTATATTGCCGGTGAATGGGAACAAAAGCACATTGACTGTAGATAGGTGTCAACGGGGAAGCGTGCATTTTTGCCTAGGACTCTGTGCATGCGCTTTGATTGCACTAGCAGAAAACATGAGAGCTGTCACTTCTGCTGGTTTTATATAAATAGGAGGCGTATCCGTGTGTTTGTATTTTCGCTGAATTTGTACTTTGACATTGTTGTTCAGTCTATCCTAGTCCTTCCGATATCAGTTTGGAGTTAGCGAGTTTCGCAAGGCTTTATCCTTCCGACCACAAGGTATCTTCCTTTTTTCTTATGCTTTCTTTCTCATTTTTGGGACGGTCTTACTTGAAAATCGGTTGGTTTTCCTTGGATGATCGGTCTCCATCTGATCGGATTGCGCTAGGAAAGTGGGGGTTCCCCCTTCCATGATGTAGTTGCAGAGAGTTTCTTATGATCTGCCCGAACATGGGCTTCCTTTGTAGGTATTAGACCAGGGTGAGACTACCAACCCGGATGAGACGACCCAACTGATGGTTCTTCTACTTCTGGCCGAGATTTGGGTTCCTCGGTGGGAGGCAGGGACTTTTCCTACATCCATGACAACTCAGACCCTCGGCATTGGGTTTCTTTGGATATCCTTTCTCGGAGTAGTATTTTCTAAGAACACGACTCTTCTCTTCTGGCCGACCCTGTCGTGCTAAGTAGGAAAGAAGAGTGGGGCATGCGAGGAATTCCCTATGGAGTGCCGGTGTGTAGTCCGATTAGTGATGGTCAGGGGTCCACTCGGCAATGATCGCGGAGGCGAGAGTCCGCCCTCCTTTGACCCCCTTTGAGAAAAATTCCTAGGGTTTCTGTGAGTTGCCCCCTCACAGATTAGCCCTTTGAGCAAGCGGTGTGAATTTTCAAGCTCCCCATATCAGTAGAGTTGTTCCTGTATTTGTTCGATTTGGTTTGGAATCCCGACAGAGATTGGAGGAGGATTCATCAGGGTTTCATAGACTCAGTGTCCGGACCCTCGAAAAATCTTTTCATCTCTTTTTTGATAAACGACTTCATGCGCAAGTTCTTCCTCGTTCGGCCACGAAACTTGGTTGCCCTTAGGAAAATCAGTATACTTGACGATTTCGGAAAATTGGCTTCGCTGCTTTTTCAGTTCAGCTGGTCCTATGACCACTTCAAGAAACCTCTCAAGTTTTATACTCGATCTCACTCCCAGTTGGATGAGGTCGGCGTAAGTAATGAGCCTTAAACTTCTTCAGTCTTGGGCTTTTATGTCCCAGGGAGACCCAGTGATTAATACCCGAGCAGCGGCTACTGCGCCTCGTGGGGAAGCCATTAATGTTCTTGGTATGCCAACTTGTATAGCGGTACTTCTTTCTCGGTTGTTTTTCTTGCTTGTAATTCCTTTATTTTTCTTTCCATCTACAATGTCGTCTCTTACTAGTCTTTATGGGATGAGGGAAGCTGCTGCCATGTCTGTAATTCCTCATGTGCCTTCTTCCTTGCTCTAGGATCACAACTCAGTGGCTGGGTCTGAAGGAAGACCTCAGAAAGGGAAAGAGGCGATTGATTTGGAGGTTTCTGCACAAGCTTCTCCTAGTGTCGTGGTGAAGCGAAGTCAGCCTGAAGTGGTTGACCAAATTGTAGAGCCGAATTTCAAGGCTTTTCCTCCAAATAAATCGAGGTTCAAGGATCCTACAAGTGATTTGGATGCTTCCAAGGAAGATATTCTCGACTTCGATGGAGTACGCCTGGAGAATCTCCGTGCAAATCCTTTCGACGCCGTCTTCCGGATCACGAACTTTGGGACTAAGTTGTTGGAGGCTGATCGCAAATTCACTTAGGGAGGTATTATCCTGTTACTCTTCACTTATTAGCTCGTTCACTTGCCGCTCTTGATTGATCTAAGCTTGTAATTTGTTTTTGGTCGGGAGATTGCGACTCTCGAATGAACCTGATGAAGCGAGGGAGCAATTTGAGTCTGCCAAACAAGCTTTCGGAGTGGCACTGAAGACGCAACAGAAGGAAGTCGCGGCTCGGCAGGTGGTTGAGGCTGAATGGGACACTGTTGTTGAGCCGAAAATAATTTTGCTGAGGCTGCTAAAGCGCTGGCTCAGATCGAGCCGCTTCAAACCAAGGTTACCGAGCTGAGGATTTCGGTTGAAAGGGATGAGGCTCACAAAGCGAGGGACAAGGCACTTTCAGCAAGGGGTGTTCGCAGTGCGGTTTGATTCAGTTTTGAGACAAAAAATGAACCGAACCGCAAGGTAAAACTACATGCGATTTGGTTTGGTTTGGTTGGCTTCCTAAAAAAAACTAAACCAAACTAATGCGATTTGGATTGGTTCAGTTTTTTACAAGACAAAAAATAATTTAAAACAGAGTTAAAATTAACTAAAATAAAAAATGATTGTTAACACCCAAAATTAATTAAGTCGTAGTCCGAGGGTTGAGAGGAAAGAGGAAAAGGATTAGAGTGCTGAGGCAGGCCACTAGACTAAGTCCTAAGAGATAATTGTTGAAGAAATCAAATCTAGAGAGGCCCTCAGGGCAAATCACAAGATAAACTCGCCGAGGATGGGGTAAGCCCAAGGGGTAATGAATAAGGCCGAGGGAGAGTAAAGTCTCAACCTATAGAATACCACGTCCAAGGTGGCTTGGGAGCCTAAATTATTGTTCGAGGACAGAGGTCAGCCGAGGAACTAAATGGTCGAGGTAAGGCGGGCTTTCTTGGAAGGCAAGGAAGAGGAAGCAGGAGGATAGAACGTTGATTTGGTATTGAACACCCCTATTTTCAACTACTCAGGAAACTGTAGTGGAGGCTTTGGTGACGAAGCTTTTAAGAATGCTCTAGAGCAGGTGGTTGTGCTGAACCCAAGAATTCCTCTTTGGACAGCCATGGCTAATATTGCCTTCAATGCCCTCAGTGGCGTGTTGGCGGAGTATAATGCCGACAAATCCAGCCATGAGGTCTGGGTCGTTCCCGAGGTGTCAGTCACTCCCGAGGTTGCTAACTCCTCTGATGCCTAATTTTGGTACCTTGTATTTTTATGTACTGTTAAATAATGTTATTTCGGAATGGTTCGTGACTTGAGATAGATTTAATTTCAATAATTGCGCTCTTTCTTTGTGTGGCTTTCCGGATGGAATGGTTTTTGGTCGTGTACCCTATGGAGTAGAGGGTTTGAGGCCAGTCCGTCCTCTTTTGACCCAATTTTTGAGAACCCTGCACAAGTCGATTTCGAGCAAACGAGGTTGCATTGGCTCCGAGAAAGTGAGCCTTAGAGGCTGTAGGCTAGTCCAATCACCTTTAGTCCGACTTCTGAGAACTCTGCCTAGGTTAGTCTTGGGTCAAGGAGGGTCAGGTTGGCCTAGAGAGTGAGCCTTATGGGTTGTAAGCTACGCTGGACTCCTTTGGTCTGACTTCTGCGAACTCTACTTAGGTTAGTCTTGGGCCAAGGAGGTCGTGTTAGCCTAGAGAGTGAGCCTTAGAGGTTGTAGGCTAGTCCGGTCTCCTTTGGTATGACTTCAGAGAGCTCTCCTCATATTAGTCTTGGGCCGAGGAGATCGTGTTGGCCTAGAGAGTGAGCCTTAGAGGTTGTAGTATTGTCCGATTTCGTTTGGTTCGACTTCTGAGAACTCAGCTCAGGATAGTCTTGGGTCGAGGAGGTCGTGTTGGCCTAGAGAGTGAGCCTTAGAGGTTGTAGGCTAGCTCGATCTCCTTTGTCCCGAATTCTGAGAACTCTGCTCAGGTTAGTCTTGCGCCAAGGAGGTCGTGTTGGCCTAGAGAGTGAGCCTTAGAGGCTATAGGCTAATTCAGAGAACTCTGCTCAGGTTAGTCTTGCATTGAGGAGATTGCGTTGGCCTTTTCTCCTTCCTGCATTGTTTTCTTAGCGATGATGGTTCATAGTCGTATATAGAAGCAAAAGCTTGGAATCACATTATAATATTAGCATGTCCGAACATCATAGGATTTCAACTATAACACTTTTTTAGCTTAGTGGCATTCCACGTTCTCGGGATCGACTCCCCTTCCAAAGTTTTAAGCATGTAGGCACCGATGCCTGTTTTGGCAGTCACGCGGTAAGGGCCTTCTCAGTTGGGGCGAGCTTGCCTTGTCTGGCTTTTTCTAGCCCACATCGAAACATCTTAGAACAACGTCGCAGACTTTGAAGTCCCTTAGAATAACAATTTTACTAAACTAAGTCGCCATTCTCTACCTGATTACAACTTCTCTCAGGGAAGCTTGGCTTCAGGTTTCTTCTACCAGATCTAACTCTTCTCGGATTGCTTGCACATTCTCTTGGAATCTGTTCGGGTGAGCCGTTCTCCATGCTAGTTCGCCTATTTCGACCAGGATAACTGCCTCGACTCTATATGTGAGTCAAAATGGGGATTTTTCTGTTGTTGAATGAGGAGTAGTTCGATATGCCTACAACACTCGGGGAAGTTCTTCAACCAAGTTTCCTTTGGCTTCGTCCAGTTTGCGTTTGAGTCCTTTAGAGATGACCTTCTTAGCGGATTCGGCTTTCCTAATGGTTTGTGGGTGCTCTACCGATGTGAAGTGATGCTTGATGGATAGGTCTGCCATCATTCCCCGAAATTTTTTGTCAGTGAATTGAGTGTCATTGTCAGTCACCAGTACTTTTGGGATCCCGAACCTGACCATGATGGACTTCCTAAAGAATTTGATGATGTTCTTGGCTGTGATTTTGGATAAGGGATCGGCTTCAATCCATTTTGTGACGGGGCGGTTGGATAAGGTCCAATAGGTCAATGCCCCACCATGAAAAAGGCCATGTTGATGTAAGGGAGGTCAATGCCCTACCACTTGTCACATTTCTTTACGAACTTCATGGCGTCTTCATTCATAGTCGACCAGTAATATCCTGCTCGTAAGGCTTTATTGGCCAACGCTCTTCCGCCTAAGTGTTGTCTGCAGATTCCTTCGTGGATTTCAGTCAGAATGTAGAGACATTATTTTTCTACTATGCATTTGAACAGTGGTAGCGAGAACCCTCTCCGGTACATCTTCCCTTCAATCATCAAATAGGAAGGGGGCCTCTCCTAGCACAACATTTATGTGTCCACCACCCTTCAAAGTGAAGATAATGATGTTGCACGTGTCCACCACCCTTCAACATTTATGTGCACCAAAGAAGCGAAAAGATTATGATGTTGCACGTGACCCTTCATATTTTGAGCACGTGGATGTGACAATTTTAGAAAGGGACCCAAAACTCAGTGAGACAAGAAACTCAGTTGTCACAGTGATCATCTACACAACCCTCACAACAGTCATCACAACAACCCTCCCAGTGGCTTCCTCCACATATCAACCCCTACATTGATGACATTATTAGCGAAGTGGTGGGTGGAAATTGTGATTAATGTGTTGTTGCGGCCGTACTTGGTATGCATGAGGATGGTTGGAGTTTAATCTGGCAAGACTAAGTCAATAAATATCTTCACATCATGAGTTATATGATCCTTTATTTGGTGAACGAATTCAAGATATTAGGGCTATTAGGGATTCATTACATATTAGAGGTTTGTGCTTCCGGCCAATTGACGAGTGGGTGACGATGCTTAGGATGGGGTATGTGATAGCGATCAGATATATATATTTTTTTGGGTCTAAATTGTCTGATTTTCATTGATAGTGGACAAGGCCCAAACCAGTACAATCAAATGATGAAACAACAGGGTGAGATTAGAACCCAACAGTAGAATTTCTACACTACTTGGCTCGCAGGCCCAATACAAAATACTCTAAGGCCTTAAACTAGCACTCCGACCCAAAGTTAGATAAAAGAGCAGAAGAGACTTGATGGCCCCCATGCCCAAACAGCGCTCCAAAAAATGGTCCAACCACCTTAATAAACCATTTCCAACAACTATCACGAAAGAGGAAAGACACAGCCCTATAGAAACTCACCTCTTTGATATAACATTGTCCTAGACTCTGAGTTTCATTATCCACTAAAGGCTCATGGACTTTCTTCCCGTTGAGAGGTTCATATCCAATGTTTGGGGGAGTGTCTGTTTGATCAGTATTAGGTTTGTGAATCATAATCACTGGGTACACGTAAAGATGTTGTTATAGTATTTTGCTTCATTTATTATTTATAATAAAGATGTTGTTATAATATTTTGTGTAACATCCCAAATTTCTAGTCAACATTAGAAACCTGAAATACAACTTATAGTGTTTCAGAGATGCACTTAAATAACTTGGATTAAGTCAAAACAGACAACTAACAATAAAGATTGACTTTGGATGATAGGTTTACAAAATAAGTTTAAAAACTAAAACGATTTAATACAAATCATTTGAAATAGTCACAAGAGTACTTAATTCGAACCCACAAGTGCATAAACCTAATACATTACTAACTTTGACTATAAACGACTACACATAAACATTAGCATAATATAATGCTAATCTTCATGAATGAAAGATCTTCATATAACCGGGTCCTTGATCTCGCCGTTGAATTCTTTAAACTTCACCTGTGAGTCTGAAAAACATTCAACAATAGTGTTTATTGTTAGCCAGGTCCTTGCACTACAAGAAAAACCCGTATTTTCGGCAGATTTTTTCTGTCGGTGCATTATCGGCGGATTTTATTTCGTCAGTACATTTTTGGCGCAATTTTTTAGTTTTTTTTTTTACAAAAATCCGCCGGAAATGTTACCGGTGATTTTTTTAAAAAAATTCAAAAAATCTGCCGGAAAAATTTGGAGGGAAAAAAATCCGCCGGAAATTTCAAAAATCCGCCGGAAAAGAAATTACCGGCGAAAAATCCGCCGGAAACCGTTTGCTACCAGCTGTCTACCGGCACCAAAAATCCGCCGGAAAATCCAATTTTTCGGTGGATTTCGGTCATTTCCGACAGATTTTGCCTGCTGAAAAATTCCATTTTTCTTGTAGTGTCGATCTCGCCCTCGTAATATTCTTTAGACGTCACCCCCATAGTGTTTTATTAATATCCTTAAACTACCATTGCATATGGGCTAACATAGTTATCTCTCGCGTAGTTCACAAAACGATAACAATTCGATATTCCATAACGCCATAAACATTACCAACATTAAACAATTTCAAATTCAGCAATCATACATAAACTTTGGGAAACTATTTGACCTAGAAAACGACAACAGAATTCAACAAACGACCCTTCTATAGAAAGCTTAAGATGTCTAGTTTCTGACTAACATTTTGGTTTTGCAAATTATGAGCCATGGTACAGTTTTAACAAACAATCTACAGGGTTCTAAAATAGGACAGATTCTGTCCACCAATTTGTAATACGTTTTAAAATACCAAGACTCAGTCAAAAATCATGATATCTAGGTTTAAACTGAAGTAAACTGAGTCTACTTTACAAAGAAACGGGAACCATTCAAAAAAGGGTTCTATAGAAAACTTTATGACTGAAATACCGTATCTATACCCAAAGCTGTTCAAGGTTTTTGACCTAGCTTAAAACATCAATATATCTGGCTATACTCACCCAAAATCAATATAACTAATGCCAAAACAAAGGAAATTAAGTCTAGTTTCTAACAAGACTAACCCCACGAATTTTAGATAACCAGGGATTTCAAAATTGGACAGAAACCGAACCTATATCCACAATGCTTTGAATAGAATTTCCAAATGATTTGTGTATTCTCTTTTGTACCAATTCCACTCTAAAACTTCACGAATACCTAAAATACACTAATTAACCTATGATTAAACACCAAACTCAACAATAATCATGCTCCACAAATTCCAATTCAAGCATAATTACAATCTTGTTACATTCAACACACAAGAGCTTCGACTCTTATTTCATTTCAATTTGATTATTAATTTCTGCAACTAAACTCAATTAGACAAACAACCATTCAATCAAATTTATGCTAACAACACTCTAAAGGTGGCTGAATCACTTGGCACCATTGGGCTATCACCAAAACCTCCTCCTAAAATAAATCTTGCTGAGACATCTACTAGCAAACCAAAAAGCAAGAGACAATGGACTAGACTCAAAGGTAAAGCTAGAGGTGGGAAAACTAGAACTACAAAGGCCAATGAAAGGGGGAAAAGGAGCTTGTATGATGTGATGATCTCTGAGGGATCCATTGAGGATATCACTGAGGGCATGCACAAAAAACAGTTAGAATGGAGGTTGATAATGAAGTACCAGAGGGGGTGTTGGAAGGCCAACACCTCCTACACCAATGAAAATCATTAGTTGGAATTGCCGGGGGTTGGGGAACCCTAAGGCAATTCGAGCCTTGTTGAGGCTCAAAAAAATTGAAAATCCTCATATGGTGTTTTTAATGGAGACTAAGCTTTCGGTTACTGAAATGAATAAGGTGAAAAACCAATGTGGATACAGTTCAGGATTAATTGTGGGCTGTTCTGGTTCTGGTAAGGATAGAGCTAGGGGTTTAGCTCTCTTTTGGTCTGACCCTATATGTTTCACTGTTGTTTCCTACTCTCTAAACCACATTCATGGTACTTGTGTTTTTTATCCTGATGAGGAGCCTTGCTTGATTACTGGTGTGTACGGTTTTCCTACTGAAGCTCATAAGAAAGATACATGGTTGCTGGTACAAATTCTGTTTAATCCTCAGGTCAATGACTGGTTGTGTTTTGGAGACTTCAATGATATTTTGGATGCATTTGAGAAGAAGGGTGGTAATGCTAGATCCTTTGAACAGTTCCGGTGGAGTAGAGATTCCATTAATCTTTGTGGTCTAAATGACTTAGGCTATGTTGGCTACCCCTACACTTGGTCTAATGGGAGAAGTGGAGAGGATAACATTCAATGTAGACTTGATAGAGCTTTTGTCACTGATAGTTTCTGCAACAGGTTCTCTCCCATCAGAGTTACTCATCTTCCTAGATATAGATCTGATCACAGTGTTGTTATGATTAACCTTGAGGATTAGGATCACCTTAGAGGCAAGAAAAGGATCCATGTTTTTAGGTTTGAGCAAACTTGGACAAAGGACCCCAATTGTGAAGAAGTAAACAAAAGCAATTGGAGGGGTGGTGGTAGATCTTGCCAGGACAAGTTGCTGCGAGTTCATGCTGTGGATGGTGAATTCCAAGACTACAAAACTAATGAGGTTAAAAAGGAGTTGGCTAGGGTGGAAAAATTGCTCAATAACCCCGAGTTGTGGAATGGTGGCAGGGATGAGTTGGCTAGATACAGGGAGCTGGAACTTAAGCATGCTGAGCTTCTTAGAATTGATGAATTGGCTTGGAGACAAAGAAGCAGAGCAATTTGGCTTAAAGAGTGGGATAAAAATACAAAATTCTTTCACAGGAAAGCTAATCAAAGGAACAAAACAAATGCCATTAAAAAGCTCAAAGATGAAGATGGTCATTGGTGGTATGGTGAGGAGAATGTGGAAAGAATTATTCTTAATTACTTCACTGAGCTGTTTTCCTCTTCTAACACTAAGAATGTGGAGCAAACTTGTAGAAATATTCAAAAGAAAATTTCGGGTGATCAAACTAGCCGGTGTGATCAATCTTTTACTGAAGAGGAGGTTAAAGAAGCTATTGACCAAATGCATCCCCTCAAAGCTGCTGGACCGGATGGGCTTCTTGCTCTTTTTTTCCACAAGTTCTGGCATGTAGTGGGGAGTGATGTCTCAAAGATGGTGCTTGATATTCTGAACAATGGCAGATCCCCGGAGAACATCAACAAAACTTTCATTGCTATGATTCCAAAATGTAAGAATCCTTCTTCTCCAAAGCAATTTAGACCTATTAGCCTATGTAATGTTGTTATGAAAATTGTTACAAAATCCATTGCTAATAGGCTAAAAAGCCTTCTCCCTAGTATTATTGATTTGTAAAAGGGAGACTCATTATTGATAATGCTCTGATTGCTATGGAGTGCTTTCATTGGCTCAAGAAGAAGACTAAGGGCAAGAAGGGTATAATGGCTCTCAAGCTAGATATGGCAAAGGCCTATGACAGGCTAGAGTGGCCCTTTATTGAAGCTATGTTTTTGAATTCAGATTTCCCTGCTAGAATTACATCCTTGATCATGGCTTGCATCAACTCAGTGTCCTATCAGGTGCTTATAAATGGCCAGCCTAGCAGAAGTTTTACCCGTGAGAGAGGTATTTGACAGGGGGACCCTATGTCCCCCCTTATCTATTCATTCTTTGTGCAAATGTGCTATCGGGTATGCTCCACAATGAGTCCAAAAAAGGAAATTTACATGGTATCAAGATTGCTAGGGGTGCTCCTCAGATTACTCATCTCCTATTTGCTGATGATAGCCTCCTTTTTGCCAGGGCTAATTCTAAGGAAGCTGATACTATCATTTCTATTCTTAAATCCTATCAATCTGCTTCTGGCCAGCTTGTTAGTCTTGACAAATCTGATATGTCATATAGCCGAAATGTGCCTATCCTAGAGAAAGATATTATCTGTAACAAGATTGGGATTAAGGCTGTGACACATCATATTAAGTACCTCGGGCTTCCTGTGGTATTTGGTAGATCAAAAAAGGAGGTGTTCTCCTTAGTTCAAGATAGAGTTTGGAAGAAGGTGAAAGGGTGGAAGGAGAAATGTCTATCCAGAGCAAGGAAAGAGACTCTTATCAAAGCTATTGCACAATCAATCCCAAACTACATTATGAGCTGTTATAAAATACCTGAAGGAACCTGTAAAGAGATTGAGTATCTTGTTTCTAAATTCTGGTGGGGATCTACAGAAGCTCAGAGGAAAATACACTGGATTAGTTGGGATAAGATGGGCTCTAGTAAATCTAAAGGTGGTATGGGGTTCAGAAGTTTCAGTGACTTCAATTCTGCTTTACTTGGAAAGCAATGTTGGAGACTCATGGTTGATGATTCCTCTCTCATGGCACAAGTTTTCAAGGGGAGATACTACCCCAGATCTGACTTCATGTAGGCTACTGTGGGAGTCCAACCAAGCTATGCTTGGAGGAGTATCCTTAGTGCTAGGAGGGTGATTGAGAAGGGATCCAGGTGGCTTATTGGAAATGGGGAAAAAAACTAGTATTTGGCATTCAAATTGGCTTCCTGAGCAAGCAAATTTCAAGGTTTGCAGCCCCATCAACATTTTGGAACCAAATGCTAATGTGAGTCAGTTAATTGACAGAGACACTAAGCAGTGGGATAGGCAGCTTATCTTTGCGGTTTTCAAGAATTATGAGGCAAAACAAATCATCAATATTCCAATTTCTTGGAGATTGCCATCGGATAGGTTGGTTTGGCATTGGGAATCTAACGGTCAATACTTTGTGAAGTCTGCTTATCATCTTTTGAAGGAAGAGAGCCTGAGAAATACCCCTGAATCCTCTAGCTCAATGACTAACAGCTTATGGAAGAATATATGGAAAGCAAAAGTTCCAAATTGTGTTAAGAATTTCCTTTGGAGATTGGCCAAGGATATTCTTCCTACAAGGAGTAGATTGGAAAGGAAAGGGATTCAACTTGATAATCAATGCCCCATTTGTTGCTCATGTGTGGAAATTGCTAGTCACTTATTTATGAACTGTGCCCCAACTCAATTGTTTGGTTTTCATCTCCTCTTGGTATTAGAATCCCCCAATTCTGATTTTATGGCTTGGTTTCTACATTGGCTCACAATTGATGACTCATTGGCTAGACAATTGTTTTGTGTAACTCTGTGGAAAATCTAGAAGAGCAGGAATGATCTTATTTTTAACCAAACCGAATTTAACCCCACTGCAACTGCCTCCAACAGTGCTGGTTTCGTGGCTGATTTCAATGTGGCAAATTTAAAATCCCCGGTGCCACGGTTCCCCCCTCAGGTTCTGCATTGGGTTGGTCCTCCTGCAGGTGTACTTAAAATAAATACTGATGCTGGCTGTTTTGTTGATGGTGTCACGGTGTGGAAATTTATTGTTAGAAGCCACTCTGGAGCTGTTTGTCATGCTGCTGTTCATAAACAGAGTAGATCTGCTAATCCTACGGTTGCTGACGCAATGTCCCTCAGGTGGGCTCTCAATTGGGCTAGGATCAACAATTGTTCTAATTGCTGGTTTGAATGTGATGTTGAAACTGTTGTCAATTGTTGTCTGGGATTGAAATTTGTAGCTGCTATAGAACCCATTATTGCTGATTGTATTGCTTTATTAGGCCAACTTCCCAACTCTAGAATTTCCTTTGTTCGTAGGGATTGTAATCAAGCTGCTCATGCGCTTGTTAGTGTAGCTTTGCAAGTAGGTTCTACGTTTTGGCAAGGGCATGTCCCTGAACCTGTTAACTCTATAGTTTGTAATGAGACCTTGGGCTCTTTTTCTTTTCTATCAATAGAATGAGATGTTTTCCTGTCAAAAAAAAATAACACTCTAAAACCCGAACTTGACAATCACAACTTAAAAATTAGGGAAGAACTCGCCTTGTTCTTGAAGAACCTTCTTAGATAACTATAAAATGGTTTCAAAGAGGAGGAATCAATTTCAAAACACCCAAAATCAAGATGAGCAAATCAGTTTCAAAGAGCAGCAATGCCCCTTCCAAACTCGATTTAGCCTCCCAATGTACCCCAAATGAGCGACAAAAAACACATGCAAGAGTCACCAAATCAAATCCAACTTCCTAAAGCCTGCAATGGTGTTTGGAAAAAAGTGGGTGGAGTAAGGCTGAAATTTTGGTTATTCTTTAGAGAGATACAGCTCGAAACTAGGGAGTGATTAACTTGAATGATTTCCAGCTGTTGGAACAATTGCGAACACACTGACGAACACGAACAAAATAGGCTGAGTCGCGGACTAGGTCGCTCTCTTTAAGACGTTTCGCGGCTCTACCTAAGGTGTGCAAGTAGTCTCTCCTAGCCCCGTCGTCCCCAAGATAAAACAGTCTTCTCTAAATATATGATTCTCCCTGCACCTAGAAGAACCACCAAACTCACACCCCCTCTTTTTCTTTTACTGCTCAGAATACTCAACACTTGTAAAGTGGTCTTTTTTTTTTCCATCTTAGTTCCAAAAATGTTCGGTCTTTATAAAAAGCCAATTGAGAAAAGATCCATTGCATTGTAGCTAATCATACATGGAGATTATGAGGAAAGAAAATAAACGTAAGACATGATAAATGAATTGGCTTAATGTTGAGGAACAAAACGTATAAATAACGAATTCATATCATTATGATTCAACGGTTATCTCTATAAAAAAAATATTCAATGCATGGCTATTAAAGCATGTTTTCAAAACTTAAATTCAATATCAAAGACAATGATTTTCAAACGGACACAATGCTGAATGAATAATGCATTAAAAAAATGCATAGGGCTAATAAAATATTCATGTCATAAAATATTTAAATAAATTGTTTTAGTGTTATATTTTTGGCTTAAATACAGTTTTGGTCCCCCAAGTTTTACCAACTCACGATTTTGATTCTCAAGTTTTAATTTCACGAATTTGATCTCCCAAGTTTCTCAATTTGTAAAATCAGGGTCCCCATTGATACCGACTTGTCCGCCACTTAAACTACGTGGCAACCACGCTGACATGCCAAAATAACATTTTTTATATTAAAAATTGTTATTTTTATTTTAACATTTTATTTATATTATATTCCTGCCCTCCTTTCCCATTCTCTTCCTCACCAGGTTGTGGCCACCAATCTTTTCAACTCAACTGTTCAACACCCCACTCCCTCATCTCCATCAACAACCTCTCTTTCTCAATACTCACTTACAACCACAACTCCTCTTCCATTCTCCTCTCCCCTTCCCTCCACCTCACACTTCACTCTCATTCCCACTAAATCAATCAACCTCTCAACTTCCCCATTCACTCTCTCCGATGAATCATGTTCCTGTCTCTCTTTCCTCCAACCTTGTTCCCCTCCTTCTCTTCCAAACTGCAGCCACTGTCCATGGCAATGCAAACTCATCAAAAACCCATCTCAACTCCTCACAGATTGCAGATCTATGCATCATTCAGCTTCTGACTCTGAACCTAGTTGCCAAAGTGATGTTCTTGGTTACCTGAATGAGATACTCACTTTAGAAATCGAACTTCAATGGGATGAAACACAAGATACTTACTTTTCAAATTGTAAACAGTGTCACTTAAATAATGGTTTTTGTGGTTTCAATTCATCAGACCCAAATAAACACTTCATCTGCTTCAAAACTAAATCCACGTTTTCTCCACCATGGATTCGTAAGGTGAAGCTAAACAAATTGTAAGCATCGTTATTGGTTTGACTTTGTTGCTGCTTTTTATTATTATAGCCACCGCCATTCTCCTTAAACGAAGAAGATGAAAATGTTAAAATAAAAATAGTAATTTTTAATATGAAAAAGCCAATTTGGTATGTTAGCGTGGCTGCTACGTAGTTTAAGTGGCGGACAGATTAACATTAATTTTGATCAGATTAATGGAGGACCCTGATTTTATAAATTGGGAAACTTGAAGATCAAATTCGTGAAATAGGATCAAAATTATGAGTTGGTAAAACTTGGGGATCAACTGTATTTAATAACACCAGCCATGGAGTGGAGCTCAATTGCATTCCTTCATCCCTCTCACTCTCTTGACTCACTCTATCTCTCAAATGTGTGAGTGCTTTTTTTTCTTTTTCTAAACAAAAGTTGAAATGTCAAAGTATGTGAGTGTGTGAGAATATGTATAGGTGTATGTTTTAGTTTTCATTATTGGGAAAAACCCAAGTCCCACATTAACTAGATATATGGTTTCAAAAAAATTTATAAGTGTGAGGCAACCCTCACCTTACAAGCCGATTTTGTAGGGTTGAGTTAGGCCCAAACCACATTCTAAAATGGTATCAGAGCCTATCCTAAATCCTTCGGATCACGCACCAAACCCAATAGTGCTTGGCGTGAGCACTAATAGAATGGGAGTGAGTGAATGTTTGAGTTGTGAGATTCCTATTTTTCCCTTTTTGTCATTTACACCCAACCAATGTTATTATACACTACCCAATTAATCTATCGATACTAGCACATAATCACACAAGCATATATCAAATAAATCAACAATATCAATTAAAATAATTGAAGCAGTTATTTTGGGGATGTTACATTTTGCTTCATTTTTTTTATGCAGTTAAATTGAGATCAGAGTGTCCATTGCCTCCCATTGGATTGCAGTGGTCCTATTATTCATCAGATGAGGCTACATCACGGGCTTACATATATACAGGACGTCTACAACAACAGCTCCTTTTAGATCCATTCGATATTCTTTGCATCGATCCCGTTGAATTTATTTCCTTAGATTGTGATTGATGTAAATATTGAATGCTTTATTTTATAGTCTTATAATATATTATTTTTTGATAATTGTGCAGCCCCCTCGTCGAACTTTTGACGACCTCGATTTTACCGACAACTATTAATGGTCTATATTAAGGAAAAGTACTTTAAGTTACGCATTGATTTCTCCGCCCTTTGTGTCAAAAAATGGAATGAATGACATCTGTTGTGATAAGTATGCTTCAACGGATAGAATTTAAACAATCAGAATTTCTTATACACCAGCGCAAAAGGATAAAGACATCAAAACAAAGTAAAGAACAAAAAAAGAAAAAGATGGAAAAGAATGGAAGTGGGGAAGAAGACGCCACACTCTTAGAGAGTGATAAGCGAGAACCCGCCACAAAGGAATGGAAACCTTTGATAAGAACCAATATGGTTCAACAAAGAACCCAAAAGAGACAAATCTCTCAAAATTCACAAAGGGGTATTTTTTTATGTCTCCAAAATCAAAGTTGCAAGACGAGAAGAAGACAAGGCTGCTTATAGCTATGATGGTCATAAAAGGCTCATAACATTTGCTTTTCTCTAGTTTAGGAGAGACTAACTATGTGCTACTAGTTGCACCTCCGCCAAATATTATTTACACTTAACAAGCCCAGTTAAATTGGCCCTTATTAATTACAACATTAAACTAACTGAAATAAAACAAAGTCTTGAGTCGAAGGCCATTAGGTCTCCATCACAAAAGGATTTGGATCTAAGGTGGCAAAAGCAAGGAGTTGCTTGTCTTGTTGCAATATGGTCATGTCACCTTCTTTCAAATAAATCCAGGCTTCTATTCCATTGCCCGAAGGTGTATCCATTAGGATGACTGAGTTAAAAAACAAAGTATCATCAGCATCAGGTGAACTAGTAGTAGTACAAGATATCCAAGTTGGTTTTCCCCATCCGTAATCAACATCATAGAGACCAAAATTACACCAACTTACAAAATGAATATAGTTTATTCCTCTGGCAAGTGCAGCAACACTTGGGGCTTTCTCAACCATCTCTGTGAAAACTTGACTATATCTTACAAACCCTTCTTCTCCTTCGAGACTTTTAACAAAGTCTGAGTTGACAGTCATCACTGCTTCCCTAAACTTAACCACCAAATCAGGTAACTGATCTGTTACTTTCATTAGAGCAGTAGTTGTCCAAACAAAATTACCCATCCATGATTTTGGAAAAGTAGGAGATGCCCTTTGCCGCATATTTACTGCATTTGTTACAAAAGTAGGCCTCTCAAACTCTTCCAAACCAGAATTTGCTTTAAATGCTGATGCAACACATTTGCATATGAGGGATGATACCACTTCCACTCGACTAGGATTTTGCACTGAAAAACTAGACCCTTTGTCTTTTAGCTTGGATATAGCTTCTGCATCAAACAAAAACCTCCTCAAAGTAAGTCTTCCTTTATTCAAGAACTGGCCACACAAAGCCATCACGTTAGGGCATTTCTCATTCTGAGGGAAATAATTAGGAGCGTTGAAACTAGGAATTTCATATCCTTTAGAGGAAGAAATAGAAGCCCAAGTATTCAAAAAGAAGCTTGCAGCAGCTCCATCTGCTACCATATGAGACACCAAAGCACCTATCACAATGCCACCGCATGCAAAGCAAGTCACTTGTATCATAACTACGTATCCTTCACCAGCTTCTTTGAATTTCCATGTAGGTTCACCAGGAAGAAGTTTGTGAACAGATGAAGTGAAATTAGTCTGGTTTAAAAATTCAACCAAACTATGCCTTGTTTTGGCCTCAACATAGTGAACCCCTTCATCATTGCAATCTATGGAGAGTTTGTCTTTAATCCTTCCAGCAAATGGGTAAAAGTGAGTTAGAACTTGTGATAAGGATTCCTTTAACTGTTTCATTTTTCTGTGTGTATCACTATTATTGGCTTCATTGTTATGATCAGCTGAATAGAAAAGTAATAGGGGTATATGTATTGAAGGAATGAACTGGTCTAAAAAAGAGAGTTTGTGAGTTTTCAGGTGTTGTGGTGTTGGGCAACGAGGCTTGATGCACTCAGTGGAGACTATTTCGATCTCCATCTTCTTCTCCTTTGATGCAAAGAAATTACTCAACAATGACTAATATATATACTCTCTTTCACTGTTATGCTCTGTTCTTCTTTTTATCTTCTTTGATAGGTATTTATAGAAGATATTACTCAACTTTTTTTTTTGACAAAACACAATTTTTTTAATATTTAATCTGTCGTTCTTGCTTTTAATATATAAACTTTTTTGACCAAACTTTAATACTTTCTTCTCAACAAAATATAAGCTATCATAAATATTTTTCATTCACACCTCTTTAATTAATGGCTGCAATAAATTGTAAGACAAGAGAGTGACACGCAACAAAAATACAAATATTTATTATTATATTGCAGATGTCACTCTCTTTTAATTTGTTCCACGAATTACTTTGTGAATCCAAACTCCTAGTTATCTCAATTTGTTTTACTTACATTGACTCTGCTTGCCTTAATGCATTAAATAACTTATTTTTCCCTAAAATAATATAATTTCATTTTCAAATTGTATTTATAGAAGAAATTACTCAAATTGTTTTTTAATATTTAATCTGTCGTTGCTTTATATATATATATATATATATATATATATATATATATATATATATATAAAATTTTGACCAAACTTTAATATTTCCTCTTTAACGAAATATAACGTAAATAAACTATTTACACGCTTTTAAGATATTTATTTGTATAACACATTTAATTGCATAAAAAATTCTTCAACTTTTTTGTGTGGGTAAATAGAGCCTCCTTTGCACGCAATCTCTCGAGTTAGTTAAAACCACAATGAAGCTAGATTCCTAAGGTCGAATTCAAACCCAGTACCTAGGTTAAGTTGGAAGAGACCTGAACCATCCTTTCTAAGCGCTCTTAGGTTTCTTCATCTTTTAATGTTTATCATTATACACTCAAGATTAAATAGAGGATATTGATCTAATTGGAAAAATTATTTCTATTATACTCTTGAAACACTGATGTACTTTTCTTTTTTCGATACTTAGTTATTGAGAGAGAGAGAGAGATGAAGTAACTAATGAACATTTGAAAAATATTTGATAATTATATTGAATTTTGTATTATTAATTTTTTTTAGTTTGCATAATACAATTTTAGACGTCAAATAAAATGCGACGAAAGTAGTAATCATCTGTTTCACAACACAAGTCGTTTCAAGGTTATTAACACATACCAAGATGACTTATAAATTTTGTTACTTTTGATAGAAGTATTTATCTTTTTCCGCAAAATACCCCTAACTATTTATTATTTCATGCTACATATTTCTTTCTCTACAGTAAATACTTAAGGGTATTATTGACAAAACAATAATTGATGTTGCATTGAACTTTGAAAATGACAAGTAAAATGAAACAAAATTAATTTTAAAAAACAGAGTTTTTTTTTACAAGAAGCACTCAGTGCATTTCATTAATAATCAAAGACGAAATACATGAAGGAATAATAAAGTACTTTTGATGGCTAGCTAACAACACGGCCTCCCATGCTAAGGTATGAGCAACCTTGTTAACATCCCTCCTAGCAAACTCAACATGAGAGTTATGATTAAAAAGTAGTAAAAAGGCTCTTTCAAACTCTAATAAGAGAGCCAAATTCAGAAATGATAGCACACCCAGAATTAAAAGCATCAACAACAAATTTTACATCCAACTCAAAAATGACGTCTTTCATTAAATATTTTCATTCACACATCTTTCATTAATGGATGCAATAATTAATTTGTTCAATAAAAAGCATTAATTGTCTCAATTTGTTTTATTTTTTGGTAAAATATTTTGCGAGGTCCCTTAACTTATTTTCAGGTAATCAATAGGTTAGGTCCCTTAAGTTTTAAAAACGTTGTGTCATTGCCCTTTTAATGTTTTGGTTTTAACTCCGTTAATCAGTCTATTAGTTGATTGTTTGACTGCTAAGTTGGGATGACACATGGATTAAATTATTATTAATATTTGGGAAAAACTAGTAGAAACTAGACACATCATTATATTAAAACTTAAGAAGATAGAATTAGAGAGATGTCATGAAATAAGAAGGTGTAAAAGATGTGAGAGGAGAGAGGTAGATAGAGGGAGAGAGAATAATGAAATAGGAGAGAGAAAGAGAGAGAGAGAGAGAGATGAGAGAGGATTGTCATGAGATGAGAATATATAAGAGATATGAGAGGAGAGAGGTAGAGAGAGGGAAAGAGAAGAATGACATAGGAGAGAGAGAGAGAGAGAGAGAGAGAATAGTGGAGAGAGAAAATTTATTGAAATAAAAATAATATTTTTATACTTTTTTGGGTGATTAAAAAGTCATACTGTGAGACAAAAAGTTGTTAACTTCTACATGCAAAAATTAGAAGGATAAAGAAATAAAATAACTATAAATTTATTCTCTCTTTTCTCTCTTGTTACCTTCTACATGCAAAAATTATTATACTTTAATTTTGTTGTCTCACATTTCCAAGTTTATTTTGTTTTAATTAAAAAGACTAAAATGGAGTAGTTTTCTTTTTTTTTTGACAGCAACAAACTTAGATCATTTCATTAAATAAAATAGTCTCAATACAGGATGGAATCAAATCAAAAACATTGGAACTAGCATATAATCTTGATGCTCGTGCTAGAGAGTGAGCGACAAGATTTGCTTGTCTCCTAACAAAGCTAACCTGAAAGCTTGGAAAATTACTTAGAAAATTCTTACAATTAGATATTAACACACCGAACTCGGTATTCGATAAAGAGTCTGCCATCAAGCCATTTACAACCGGAAGACAATCCAGTTCTATGGAAACAGAAGTCATCCCCAATTCCTCCAACCGGAGTAAGGTTTGCCAAAGTCCCATTGCCTCCGCTTCTTGTGGTGTCGGAAAATATTTAGCTTTAAAAACTTTACTTACTATAGTATCTGCGCGAGATGCAATATTCCACGCTTGCTTCCCTAGCATTGCCAAATTGAAACCATGAAGATGACGGAAACCCATACCTCCAAATTCCTTCCTTACCGTAAGTTTCTCCCAACTCAACCAAGTGATTCCTTTCCTTGTACTCCGGCTAGTGCCCCACCAAAAAGAATTCATCATTCTCTCAAGCTCCTCACCTAAGGATAAGGGGAGCATGAAAGTGCTCATACAATATGTAGGAATGGATTGCGCAACAGATTTTAGTCATACCTCCCTTCCATCCTTTGAAAGATGCTTCCCAGACCAATGTTGAATCCTCTTCCAAATTCTGTCCCGCAAGTAGCCAAAGAGTTGTTTTTTGCTTCGAGTAGTTTTCTAAATGGTGTCCATTTATTATTGTTTATGAAGTTATAATTATTTGCTAGGATTGACTTTGGCCCAAACGCAATAAAAAATCATGGGTTTTTTTTCTACCCCCACCATCTGATAATCTACTCCCACAAAATTTGAAAACCCGAAAATACCTCCAGCTCAAAAATTCGCTCGGATTTATCTAAATCCATTTTTGATTTTTTTTCCAAAACGGATTTATGTCTCAATTAGATAAATCCATTTTCAACTGAAGCAATTTACGTTAATCCGTTTTTTCTAATAACAAAAGCGGATTTATCTAATAATAGGTAAATCCGCTGTTAAAAATAACAAAAGCAGATTTACCTTAGGTGGGGGTTAAATCTGTTTTTGTTATTTTTGAAAGCGGATTTACCTATTTATTAGATAAATCTGCTTTCAAAAGATTCAAAGTGGATTTATCTAATAAATAAGTAAAAGTGATAAATCAAATAAAAATTAAAATTAATTTTTTAATAAAAAATAAAATAGATATGAATATCGGTCGCCTTTTGGTTTTGTTTAGTATGTAGTTCGTTAACACGCGACGATGTTGTGCGTCGGGTGAATAATTTAGGCTAAAAATTCGGTTTTCGGGCAACCTACTCGGATTGTAATGAAACCACGGCCATTAAATCTCAAATTTCATCGTTTACTATTTTTTATTAATTTTTTTAATTTTTTATAATGTCCAAAAAAATCTAAAAAAAATTGCATAACCTTATTTTTGTTTTATTAGATTTTTAGTGGTATTTTTATAATTTTTAGATTAGTTTTGACTCTTTAACGGATTTCTAGTAGTGTTTTTATACCTTTTTTAAAAATTTAAATAAAAACTGTTATTTTAATTCAAAGCGGATTTATCTAATAAGTAAGTAAATCTGCTTTGTAAAATAACGTAAAATAAATCTGTTTTTCGTTTTTTTTCCTAAACGGATTTATTTGTGGAGGTATAGGGTGAAATGGTTGGGGTAGAAAAAAAAACCAAAAATCATCCTTTTGTTATTTTTAACAAGTTATAATTATTTTTGAGTTTTTCTTTTAATACCCCCACTCCTTCAACCTATACCTCCACGCACCCGGTGAAATGATGCAAATACCCTTGACCAGATTACAAAATTAAAAAAAAGTTTTCATTTTTCACTTACATCTGTTTTACAGAGAGTGGCTGATTTTCACGTAAAACGGATCTACATACATCCGTTGGAAGTTTAAAACGAACTTACCTAGATTCGTTCTTCATCAAACGGATTTACCTATATCCGTTAGCCACAAAACGCACTTACCTATATTCGCTGGTTGAAAATGGAAGTAAGTAAATCCATTTTTAAATTCGTTTCTTCAAAACGAATTTACCTAAATCCGTTTTTGATTTTTTGTTTTTTTTGTTTTTTTTTGCAATGGTTTATACGAGGGTCAGTGGCCGGATCCCCCGTGATTTACCGGGATTGGTTAGGCGAGGGGAGACTTCCTCACGGCCTAGTTTGCAAGAAGGGGCTTCCTCATCACGGTCCGATGGTGGTGACTCGGACAATACTCCAGCTCCTAGTACACGCACTCGCACCAGGCGCGCACAGGAACGACAACAGCCTGTGAAGGAGGAGGAGGTGGAGGAGGAGGAGGAGGAGGAGGAGGAGGAGGATCAGATGGAGTAGGAGGAGGAGTATTAGCAGATCGATGAGGAGCTGGAGTACCAGCAGTACTAGCCTCATGAGGAGCAGCACCAGGCTCATGATGGTTCTCTCCTCACTTCTTTTGATTCCCATGTAGCGTCTCAGATACTTGCAGAGCCGGTAAATATAACTTAATATATTTATTTACATACTCTTGTTAGTTAAATTTATAGATTAATAGTATAAGTAAATTTATTTATTTTTAATTCAGACATATGCGCGTAAGTTGAAAGTTTCTGCACATGGGAACAAAATCAGTCAGAGGTTGGTCACTTATTCACAGAGTCACGGGTTTTGGGACTTCATTAGGCAGTCAGGATTAGCCCCCATTGTCATTTCAGCTCACAGTACTGTCGATCATGAGTTGCTTTCTGCCTTCGTAAAGAGATGGCACCTAGAGACTTCGTCATTTAACCTACCATTTGGTGAAATGACGATTACTTTGGATGATGTGTCGTGTCTGCTACATCTACCATGGACTGGCAGATACTTCAGATCTTCTACACAGTCTGTTACTATTGACGGCGCCATCCAGCTGGCTGGGAATTATCTGGGGGTGACTCTTGCTGAGGCTACTGAGGAGTCTATACTCAGCAAGGGGTCATACTATTGTTTTGACTGGCTGCTGGATAAAGTTAGGTGTGACATAGGTCATCTGGACCAGAGGTGTGCTGTCAGGGCGATGATCTTGCTTATTTTGGGTATGAGCATTTTTTCTACCAAGACTGGAAATAGGACTGAGGGAAAGTGGTTGCTATTAGTTGACGACGTCACCGCAACTGGTGGATGGGCATGGGGTCCAGCAGCAGTAGCTCACTTGTACGACCAGCTGAGCTTTTCATGTGTAGACAGTACCACTCAGCTAGGGAGGTATGCCACGTTGTTCATGGTAAGTTATTTTTCTTACTATTTTTACGAGTTTGTTTGATTTAATGTTAGATACTTTTTATTTAACCATATTGTTTATTTGTGCATTTCAGTCATGGATCCTTCACTACTTTACTCAGTTAGATGTGCGGTTAAGGACTTGGGTCACAGTCGGCCCACGATGTGGATTTTTGAAGAGGAAGAAGACAGATGCAGTGAAGCTGGAGGAGTATAGGAGGAGGATCGACACACTGACACCTGAGGATGTCGTCTGTCGACCATTTGAGGACCACCGAGAAGAGAGACCGTTTCGGTAGATATCATTGTATAAGGTTTCTTCAGTGAGATCATCATAGTGAGATCATCATGTGTATCAGCAGATGGAGTGAGTGTGTCCGGGAGGTTCTGAGCACTACTGCTCCTACTATAGAGGTGGGTCAAGTTCATCAGCAGTACTTGCCTTGGTACGTTAGAGTATCAGTTCCTCGTCTCCTCCCAGCACCAGCAGCACCTGAACTAGCACGAGCACCAGGTGTGTCATGGGACATGAGGAGAGACTTATGACTGTGAGTCAAGAGTTGCGGGAGGTGCTTGGGTACAAAGAGCTTCATCTTATTAGTCGTCCCTACAGACAGCTCAAGAGGTTGCTTAATTTTGTTGAGGGACGACTTGACTTCATTTGATGCACTGTGTTTGTTGTATTATTTTCTTGTATTGTACCGTCTGTTTGAACTATTTTATAGTACTTTATTATTAGTATTCTACCGTTATTATATTAGACTAGTTTAATTAAAAATTCAATTTCATTGATGCGAAAATACAAACTAACATAAAGGGTAAAACATAAACAACAACAACAACAACAACAAATACGTTTTCCTAAACTCCCGGTCCTCCAGCATACAAACGGCGTATAATCTCGTTCACACTTCGTTGAGTCTCCACGTACAGCTCCAACAGCTTATACCCCTGAAGCATGTCATGGATGTTCAACATGTTCTCCACGTCTTCGTCAGTCTTGATTCTCATGGACGAGAAGGAAATGCGGCCATCATCTCCAAGATTTGGTTTGCGATAAGTGATACTAGTGACATCACGGTCGTCACCAATCACTTGAACTTTGAGCCCCACTTTATCCTCCAAACTTCGAAGGATATACCACGGTGGATTCTGCATAAAACTGGTTTCGGACTTCAAAAAAACACACCATTTTCTCTCATAGTGATTTCACCGCGATGGTGAATAGCGCTGAGCCTATTGTTGTTTAAGCGTTGAGTGGGACAGATGCTCATTTTGGAGGGTGTGGGTGTGTGAAATAAGTAACTAAGAGTGAAATGTTGGTGTGAAAGGAATGATGGTGGGAGTGGGTATTTATAGAATTTGTCAATGATTATCCACCGTTTATATTGTCTGTGCAATCTACACCGTTAAAAATATAGTCGTTGGGGCACAGTTATCAAGGCGAATAAAATCTGGTGGTTAATCAACATTGGCAGTGGAATCATGTCCGTTAAATTTTGTCCAAAATGGATTTACCTATATGGTAGATACATCCGTTTTGTTATTTAACAAGGCAGAATTACCTGATAGGTAGATACTTCCGTTAGTGAAAAAACAAAGCGGATTTATCTATAAGGTAGATACATCCGCTAGCAAAAATTAACAAAACGGATGTACCTACCATATAGGTAAATCCGTATCGAAATTTTTATGCTAACAGATTTAAAAAATTATACCTAGATCTGCCTTTGAATTTTTGACTTAAACGGATTTACTTAGATCTGTTCTTTTGTTTTTAAAAAACGGATTTACCTTTCCTCTATGTAAATCCGTTTGTGTCAAATTCAGCAGGGGTATTTTTGGATTAAAATTTTTTGTGGGGGTATAGTTTGAAAAGGTGGGGGACAAAAAAATCCATTATTTTTTGGGATTGACTTCGGCCCAAACACAGCAAGAAATCAAAAGAGCACAAAGTTGGCCCAAGTCGATACAATCTTTTATTCATAATCCTCGTGCAACTACAAGCCCTCAAAACCCAAAAGTTACAAGAACTTAGAATTCAAATTCTAAATAATAAAAACTTAAAAAATAACAAATTAAAGAGTTATGGGTTTGAGTCATATAAAAGGAAGCGGGAACACTATTGATTCCCTTGTAAAGAAAAATGAATAAAATACAACGGTTGCTACGGTTTACCTTGACTTGACTGCATGTACATCACCAACACTAAATAAAGGGTTTGAGGCTTCATATTCAAGCCCTAATCTAGAGTGGCAAAGACGGCGGATGATATGCTTTATGTAAAGTGGAGGCGTAGACGATGAGAACACAATAACTACAACATGACGCTGAGGATGTGTTAACACGCAAAACTAATTAACTCGTGAGCCGAGGGCTGAGAGGAAAAAAGGGAAAAGGACTAAGGCGCCGAAGCAGGTCATTAGACAAATCTTAGAAGATGTTTGCTGAAAGAATGAACTCAAGGGAGAGCCTCGAGGCAAATCATGATGTAAACTCCCCGAGGAAGGGGTAAGCCTGAGGGATAGTGAACGAGGCTGAGGGAGAGTAAGTCTCAGCCTATACAGTACCACGGCCATGATGGCTCGGTTGCCCAGGTTTGTGACTGCAGGCCGAGAACAAGGGTCAGCGTCGAGGAACTGAATGGCCAAAGTAAGGCAAGCTTGCTTGGAAGGCAAGAGAGAAGTAGCACGTGGACAAAACGTGGGAGCAATTTAACATCAAACGAAAGAGTGAAGCCTTGAAGAGTGGAGCGATGGAGTTTTGCCCCACTAATCGTGCTAGTGGGATTGTGGGTAGTTACTCTGTCCTTTTAGGGCTTAGGAGCAATGATAGAAGTTGATCTATAGTTGATCCAACGGTAGGTAAATGTTGGCTCGCATATTGGCTGACGAAGGCCTATATATATATATATATATATATATATATATATATATACATACATACATACATACATACATACACACACGAAGAGAAACAATTGTACAGACACACAATCATCAAGACAAAATCTATTTTTTCTCAGTTTTATCTTCTTTTATTGCACGTTACTTTTTATCTTTACTTATCTATTTTTTTTCTAGAACATGAAACCCTTTACTTATCTATTTTTTTTCTTCTTATCCTAGTACCTATTTTCTAACCTGTTATAATAGGGAAAAAATGCATTTTTGGTCTATGTAGCCTAGGATGCTAGTGTTGTAAGGAATAAGCACAAAAGCAAGTGAAATGGCTGAACTAAAAATAAACTACATAGAAATAGGTATTGAGTAATGATATTCCTTCCTTTCTTTTATTTTGTAATAAGGCTTTGTATGTCGTTCCTCCTCGAATATTCAGATCCCTGTCCCCTTGTTTTGACCACGACCCTTTATCTAGTCGTGAAAATTGTCTACTCAAGCTGTTAAGTGTGCCTTTCTGGGGTGTTCCAGCATCCAAAAGATTGTTGTTTTTCTCCATCTACACAACACTTTCATGTTGTTGTAGATGTTACCTTCTTCGAGGATAAACCCTTCTTCGCAACATAGAATATATCGAGTCACCAATAAATGCTACTCATACTCAAGTACTATCTATTCTTTACTTTGAAACATTAGCCCCTACTCAAAGTTCACCAATTCTCCACATTCACAGAAAGTTCATGAGTTGTGTTGTTATGAACTTATGCATAAGCATAAGCATCATGAAGCCTCTAAGACTGCTCCTATTGATTATCGTAATTCAGCTTCTGTTCCAACCAATTATTCGACTGCAGTCCCACCTAATCTTCCCATTGACTAACCTACTACTCATCATAAAGGTACACGGTCTACTTCTAATCCTTTATCCTATTTATAACTTTTTGAGTTATCATCGGTTGTCTTCTTCCAATAATGCTTTTGTTTCCGCTACATCCTCTATCTCTATTCCCAAGACTGTCTAGGAAGCATTAAAATGGAAACTTGTTCCCCTTCCTACTGGAAAATCTAATGTAGGTTGTCATTTGTCAATGGGTCTTTGCAATTAAAGTGGGTTCTGGTGGTCAGGTAAATCGTTTGAAAGTTCGATTTGTAGAAAAAGGGTACACTCATATTTATAGTTTGCACTTTGGTGATACATCGCAAACATAACATTTGCTCGCCTTTTCTTATCTATGACAACTATGAGCATTGGTCTCTGGAGCAACCACCTAGGTTTGTTGCTCAAGGGGAGTGTGGCCATGGTAACATTGAAGTTGGTTGATAGATCACTGAAACATCCATATAAGAGTAATTGAGGATGTTCTCGTGAAGATTGAAAAAATCATATTTCTCATAGATTTTGTTGTACTTGATATAGAGAAAGATAATGACATTCTTCTCATTTTGGGGAGACTTTTCCTAGCTACTGGCAGCACTATCATTGATGTGGATCCTTGATATTAAATGGGATTGTGCCTGGAAAAAGTAGAGATTATTGAAAAACCTGCCCCTCCCAACAATGAAAAGGACATTCGCAGCTTTTTGGGATATGCTGAATTTAATAGGACGTACATTAAAGATTTTTCAAACCTTAACGTTCAGTTCCATATGAACTCAGCTCACAACATTATACAATCAAATATTTTGGTTGGCCAAGTAAAACATAACGTAACATGCATTACGGAGGTGGCCTTGTAATTTTGTATGGTGGTATGGTATGACTTACGAGTGGCTATAAGAGCCAAACCGAAAACGTTTTACAGGAAATAGCCATAAAGTTCCAAGTAACAAATGCAGAAGTTCGAAGGATTAGTGGCGTCTGTAGTGGGTCCTGTGAGAACAACCCGAAAATATCGAAAAGGAAGCAGAGTGTTAGGACTGCTTATGGACCAAGATGCAAACTGACCAGGTTTGCATATTGTCCGATCATTTTCATGGACTCTCAAGTTCCTCCAGCTCTTCCCGTCCAGTGAGCCCTGAAAATTTCACACAACCAAATTATTTAACCCCTCTCTACAATAAATAAAGGGTATAGAACCTCTATATCCCATTCAAGGGAACAAAACCACCACTCCTAATCCTATATAAGAAGACCACAGCCATCAACAATGAAAAGATTGTATACCTGAATATTCCAACATCTCGGAAATGCCTTGGAACCATCCTGCCTCATGGTATAGTAGTTGCACATAAGCTGCATTCAATGATTTTTCTTTTCTTAATCAGATGCCCATTCTATCTAATAAATCTACTCATTGAGGTGCAATTATACTTGTATACTTCATTGGTCGTGTGTCAATAAAATATACATATCAAAAGTATAATTTAAGTTTAATTTTGCAGTCACTTATTTTGATGTTTTTTATTGTGTGTGTATATATCCACTTGCTCATGATATATAGCCAACAAACATACAGCAATGATGTGTTATGTACCTGATGATCTTGTCCAAGATCAACCATCCACCATGAACAGTGATGTCCATTTTCCAAACGAGGCCCAGCAAAACATGTTCCCTGTGATAGCCCAATCAAGTTTAGGTTCCGTCCAAGAAACTAATAGGTCAATAATAAATTTAGCATACCTGGTAAGTTCTTGAGACCAAAACCTTGGGATCAGTGTATCTTGAGTGAGGGCTGCTGGCTGTAATGGTAATTCTCTTTGGCTGCCACACATAATGTAATGAAAAGGGAAAGGGATCAATCTAGTGAAGTGCATGTATAAACAGTTCAAATACCAGCCCTAAATATAAGAATTCCTAAAAAAGGAAAAGGGAAAAAAAGCATGACTTACCTCTGCCAAAAGAGGATTAACCCACTGGTGTTCACCAAAGGATGTGCCTGCAAAGTACAGAACTCCATGGTCGTCTCCATCGCAAATATACTGGAGTTCCCTGTAACTAGACCGTCTATGTTGTAATCTAACACTGCAAGGAAAGCCAAACTAAGTTAACTTCTCTAAGACAGTGTTTTTTCAAAACATAAACTGAGAACTAAAAGCACACATAAAATATTCCTAACTTGGTGGCCAAGTAATCCAAAACAGAATAGAACTCCCACTTTTATAGAAAACCCTAAGGAGCCAAGCAACTATGCCTTTTCCATATCCATTACCACTAGTCCAAACCACACCAGCATGTCAGTTTATAAAATGATATCCATGGAAACCTATTACTGTCATTGTGTAAGTGTTCCTGACATGACTGGGCCAAGGGAAGGGCGGACAGAATAATATCCATAAGTACAAATATCATTCTCGATAAGAAAATTAAATACGTAAAATTGCGATCTAATAATTCTGTCCTCCCTAACAGTATTTCAACTTCTACCGAAGGAAGGATATAAGCAAATATAATAGTGTCTGCACTAGGGAGGGAGGGAGGGAGGGAGGGAGGGAGGGAGGGTTTGAGCCATCAATCAATTAAGAAATCAAACTCTCGTATGGATTTTGAAAAGAAAATTCTATTTATATATCCAAATGGGATTCACGCCCATAAATTTGTTGAATAAGAATGAGAATAGTTCAGGAATAATGAGCCAGAATTCATAATACTATAAAAAAACAGAGCTGCATAGTTTCACAATCAAAAAAGCTATTGCTATCCGCTACATAGCCGACAATCTAATTTTGAAAAATTACTCAAAGTGCAAAGCATGACTTAATGCCCCAAAGAAGAAGCTGAGGAGACAAACTCTACATCAAGAACTTACTTCTCTTCATTTTCTGGCCTTCCCAGCCCACATTTAACAAAGTTGATTGCCTCATTAACCTATAACAAATACAAAAACAGCACAATTAACCAAAGACAACATTTACAAAACCACGTTACATATACAGCCTGAATTGATTGGAAGAAGACAAAAAGTATTAATTGGAACAAGATGGAAAACTTACGAGACATTGGAGAATAGGAATATGCCTGACAATGTTGCTATTCTGCAACTGCACACACAATGGTGTAGTTAGAATAAGAATGTACTAAAATCCTATTCATGAGTGAACTGCCCATAAGTGTATGAATGCAAAGCAGGCAAACCTTGTCAAGTAAGGAATGTTGTAGCAGTGGAAATCGCACAAACGGCAACAGGTCATAAACTAACTGAAGCCGCTCACCAAAAAGGAGTTCAGGTTTTGAATTCACTATTAACTGATCCACAACTTCCCACCCCAATAGTTCTTTTGCATCCATGCCAAACATTAGAATTGCATTAAGAACTTTCTCTTCAGATGTTACCGTCAGATCTGGATGCTGCAAAATCCCATTATAGATTTGAGAAACTATCAGTGATATAACAATAAGATATACTAGGATAGATTTAGACAACTTGCTCATGTATACTAGATTATATCTACACTAACATCTAGGGGATTTTAAGTTTTGGCTTTTGGTTATAGAGAAATTTAGAGTTCCAAATGTGTGAAATAGTATCAACAGTTCTCAGATCAAAGAACTTAGATCCTATCCATATCGCAGATGCAGGAATTTACTAAAATAGTGTTCCAGACTTCAGTGACATATCCATACAAGTAAAACATCAATACTACGTTCTTTATGCTTCATACCTATATAAGTTGTGATTTATTCGTAAGCCAATTAATATGCAGACCTCTTTAAAGACATTCAGTGTTATTCATTAATAGTTCTTGGATTTACCGTTGAAGTCAATAAAATGAGCAACATTAAGAGAGACAAACCTTAACGATATTGATGAACGTCGTCTCATCTAGCAAAACAAAATCAGTACTCGCACTGATACAATAGTCAAAGTTCATGGAAATTCTCCTCTGCAGTGTTTCTTTAACAACTCTACATGATGGGATTGAAGAAATGACTTGGAGAAGTGGACATACAGAGTCCTGCAACAAAGTTCAACAGTTAGCTTCACAAGCTATGGCATTATTAGTTGCCAAAATTGTCTGCTTCCTCCTCCATTAAATTTGTTTGTATAATAGAAAAACTCTGTTGTATGACCTTCACCCAATTGAAGAACTTCATCCCTGCATATGATATGTAGACAAGAAGTATCAATATCTTAGAATTGATTTCTGGAAAATGGATCTCTTCATTTGTTTTCACAAGTCCAAAACCGCAAATCTCTTCTCAAACCACTTAATTCAAGTGGCATCCACAGGAAAAATGATTCTAACTTCCTAGTAAGTACTGATTACTGTTAAGTTTATCAAACTACCTCTGAGAGGCATTCTAAAAGCATTTTGCAGCATTCTTGGTGAAGTAAAGTCACTCCAAATTGATCGGCCAATAATAGTAGTTGGAGCAACAAAGAACCAGAGTCGATAACTTTCTCATTCAATTGCCCATCATATAAAAAGTCTAGCATAGCCTTGAAAGCTTCTGGTGGCACATCCTGTAAAGTAACCTCTGATGACATGCTTTCACTCATTCCATTTGTGAACATCTGGCAAAAAAACATCTTTAACTAATGGTTCATATGACAGTATACAAATATACATAACCATACCCAACACCACATGACTATAAAGTAAATTTGCATAGGGGTAAAGCAATGACTTGTTTCTGGACAATATGCTAACTAAGTAGCACTAGAATGACCAAAGTAGGACACCTTGAATATTGAAACTATTTACAGTGCAATTGAGGTGTTAATTGATCAATCTCACAAGTCATGGGATTAAATTTGTTAAATGGCATGTTGAATACACCATCTCACTACTAAACATGATTATCATTTTATTAACCTGATCAATTTTACTGGTCACTTGTTAGACCTTGGAACATAAAGTTACGAACAAAATTCATAGTAACATTCCAGACCGTTCCCCATTGTAGAAGTAATTTTGGGAAATGTGGAAACCTCTCAAAACTTCGTTGGATATAGTCCACCACTTATAGACTGAAATCTCATATCATTAACACTTCATCCATAAAACTAAAAGATTGATGTTCAGTTTCAGAAACGACCCCACCCCGAAATGGAAGTATATGTTATCAGATAAAAGACTGAAATTGGCTCACCTTGGCAAAAGGGATGCTCCATAAGCCGAGAACAATTTTATGTGCTCGCACAACAAACCCATAACCCTCAACGTAGATGTTTACATCGCAGTACTGGCCTGATAATCTGAGTTCTCTGAGTCTGTCAATGCTGACAGGAAGTGAGGGTAAAGTTGAAGAATGAGGTCCAATATACGGATAGGTTAACTCTACATTCTTGGTGGAGTCAAACAACTTGTCATCTAGCTTAAGCCGTTCCATAATCTCTTCACATTGCTTCGCCAGTGGCATTACTTCAAACTGTAGACTTAAATCCCTCAAAGAACCAAGCTGTTCCTGTGGAATCTAGAGAATACAAAGAACAAACTGAGAATATAGATATAAACATTTAAGTAACGAGTGTGGTACATGAAATGAAATAAAAATCACCCAACAAAGACTATAAATATAATCAGCTATAAAAAGGCACAAGCACAAATTCATATTAAAAACAACAAAATGATTGGTGGAAAAGTAAAGAAAACATTATTATTAATAGGAAATGCATAAATAATAAGAAGAAAGGAGTTGTAGCTGTACCTGGGTCCAGCCAGTGTATATGTAGTGAAGCAGTGCATGGAGTAGTGGATAAGATAAAGTAGGTAGTGTGATTGCGGCAAAGGAGGAGGAGGAGGAAGAGCATAAAGGTAAGTTTCCAGAAGCAGCTAAAATTGCCTTGTGAGCAGGGACGGGTCTTTCCTCCGGACCAACTATGAAGAAGATGTCAGACAAATCCCAACTCTCTAGAAAACTTTTGAGGCCCCATTTATGGTGTCTATCTGCAGCAACACCCTCCTCAAGTTGAAGTTGATTATAATCACCAAAAACAAGATGGTTGGATAGGGGCATAAGAGTGTGTGTCAATGAGAGGACATTAACATTTTTATACTTCACATGTTTATCCCAGCTACTGAGACCAATATACTGAACATTACAATTAGGACGAGAATCAGACCACTGGAAAACAACATCCTGGAAAGGATATTTCCCATTACCAATGCTGATGAGGCCATCATAGATACTGATCCAATAACTCTGGAAGGAAGTGGAACAGCAGAGTCCAACACCAGCAGCATCTACAACAGTTTTTCCATTGACTTCGATTCTGAGACGTCGATTCCTGTGACTCCCCAATATGATTGTGTAATGAGGGCTGCTGTCTCTTTTGTAGTGGTAGCCTTGGCTTCCAACATTCTCCCTGAAAACCAATGTGATGTCATTGCAAGCAAATGCTTCGAAAGCCACGCAACCCCTTCCTGCTTCCTTGAACTTCAAATCTTCCCGCCATGCGCACTCAAATGGTGGCACTGTCAGGAACTTCTCCACCATCTTTAATTCAATAGTCTTGTACTAGCACCAGCACTGCACTTGTGAGTCGTGTGACCCCCAATCAATATATTTATATTCAATAGTAATATTGAAGAAGGCTAGCAAGTTGCAAACAATCATTGGGATCCAATTTGTCCCAACAAGAAGACAAGATGGATAAGCAGAAACAAACAACTTCTAGAACAACCCAAGGGGTTGGCTTAGCGGAGATCGGAATTGTATCTTAGAGGTCCCGGTTCAACTCCCCACTAATTCTACTGGAGTAAGGTAAATTGCGTAATTACCTTCTTTTGTTTTGTAAGTGCTAAAAGAGCCAAAGGTCTTCCCTAACTTTGAAATTGAGCCCTATTCCCTCACACCAAATTTTTTGTAACAAAAAAAAACAGCTACTAGAACATTTCCAACTAACTTGAATTATGCGTGAATTAATAGATCTCAATCCTAGGCCACATTCTTATCCAACCAAGTATACGAAATATCTATGCTGACTAAGATCCTCGTAAGGTAAGCGAAATGAACAAAAATGATTTCAGACAGACAAGGACAGGAAATCGATCCAAAACATCTTTGATTGTCAAATTGCCTGATTCGACAAGTGGGACCGTCCTCGTCAGCTAGCTAATCGCTCAGGCTCATTCCTGCTCAAATAAGATTCTATCATAATATTTGTTGATTTTATTTTGTGAAATAAAATGACCTTACCTTATTGCACAATTGATGAGTAAAATAGCTATTCCCTTCCACCGATTTTGTTTTGGTTTCTCGCGTCACCCTGCCTTGCCTTCTGGATGTATCCTTCTTTGTCTTTTATATATAGCCCCCACAGCACAGGGCCAAACGTACAGCCCCGCGCCGAGTTACTGCCTCCTTTCTTATTATATTATATAAATATATATATACCAGGCCGATTGATTGAACCGGTTAGACTGAGAACCTGTCTCGCATCTGCTCCAGATACAACCACAAACCGGGTGTCGCAAAAAACCGAACTAAAAACCGTTGTAGATCCGCATAAACCAGGAAAAACCGGTGGTCCAACGGAATGAACCGTATCAACAAAACTTTTTACTAATTATTTGTACTTTATAGAAAATTGTGCAACCACACTAGATAAAACAGTTTACTAGCTACCACCACCCCGTTATTTACTCACGCGGCCTCCCAATTGCTATTTATAAAGTCTTTTTCCCTTCTTTGTTGTTTACTCATCCGATGTGGGACTTAGTGTGGGTTCTTTTTTTTTCAAGTCAGCTACTGCTAGAGTCTTTAAAGACAACAACTTACGATTTATGTAATGGTTGTCAATACAGGGGCTAGCACTTGCTTAGGTGCTGCATTTCTTTCTATCTATTATTTCTTAACTTAATATTTCAAAGCACAATTTGAAATCTTTCAAACTGAAAGGCTTAAAAAAGAGTTTGGATGAAGCCATTAAACTCACGATAGATGAACTGAGTGAGGTGGTTGGTAAAATGAACAATAGAAATATGCAACAATAACGACAAAAGAAGTTGTTATGGATAACGTCTAGAAAAGAACTTATGGATATTGATGTCTTGTTGAGCAGCCTGTTTGTGAAAATAAAATAAAATTTATAGTTTTATAAATTACATATAAGCATGTACCTTCTTTTTTTTTTTGGTATCGGATCCTCGCGGGCGACTCACGCAGTGTCCCAACGCTGTCAACGAATGACTAATCTGTGCTCTCTACTTGGGGCTCTTAATCATTTCGCTGGCCAACACCTTATTTGACGTAGGCGGGAATCGAACCCAGGAGCAAACCGGATCGACCCCCACCACATCCCAGCAGGAGCCTGAACCACTGGGCTAGGAGTGTTGGTTTAAGCATGTACCTTCTTGAGATTACATATAAAATTTATTCCATAGTTTTGAATTAAAATTTATTCAATATTTCATAAGCATGTACCTTCTTATTGTTCACTCAAGAAGAAGCATACTTCATAAGCATATTTCGTATTAAAAAAGTTATTCCATAGTTTTATAAAATTTATAGTTTTATGGATAACGTCTAAAAAAGTTATTCCATAGTTTTATAAATTACATATACATAGTTTTCTTTTACTATTTATCCTTTTGATTAATATTTAGTCATATGAAATGTGTATATAATAATTATTTTAGTTTAGTTTATAACTTAGTTATATTTAAAAATTATTGCTTAATATATCATATAATTAGTGCCATCAACGGTTCAATGACCGATCCGGATCAAGCACGGTTAAACCATTGAACCTTGAACCAGTGCTTTCACCGATTCATTAGTCGGTCTAGTTTTTTAAACATTGATAAATTCAGATTTATGAATTAATCTTAAAGGAGGATATGGATAGTAGGTGTTAAAGGACACTTTAACATGTCTTGCTTAAATCCTAGACATAGAAGGGCAAGGTCCATAAGGTGAACACACTGTGGGTGCGTAGTAGCCTAGGGAGAACTTATTTAGGGCATAGACATAAGCTCTTGTAAGGAAATCCTAGTGAAAGTAGTTGAAAAGTACAAATTGATGCTAACACCTAATGCTATAGAATCAGATACACCATTAACATACTTTGATGGATTTACATAGCAAAATCAATCCAACTTATTCATTACTCTGATTTCCACATCCCTTTACTTTTATTTGTTAATGATGGTCTCAAAAACTTGTGGATTTATTTTATTTTACCTCACTAATTTGTTAGCCAAATTAAGTCCAATCCTCGTGGGGACGAACTTTACATATCATCTTACTACATGTTGACTGTGTATACTTGCACATTATTTTACACAACAGCCGGGCGCAAAAGAAAGTAACTGATATTCAGGCGGACGTGCAGAATATCAAAACTTTGAAGGTGACTTGTGGGAGGCTCAAGACAAGTTGAGAGCTGCCCAAGAATATTTGAAGAAGGCCGAGGCTGCCATGGTTCCGGAGTCCGAGAGGATCCAAACTCTGAGGGCTGGCTTGGAAGAGTGTCAGGTGGAGTGTGTAACCAATTTTGACAGCAGATTCAACACTGTTGTTGCTCAAACCCAAGTTCTGCACCTGTTTATTGACCTATCGAAGATGGATTTGGACAAGATTGTAGTGAATGGCCAGCTGGTGGATGCGCCGACAGAAGAGGAGCCGCTGCAAAAGGGGATGGATCAGGCTCAGGAGGACCCTTCGTTTGATGTGGGTGTTGGCCATCAGGAGCCAATTGCCGAGGGTGACAATCCAACCATCTGCTCTTTCATGCTCAGTCTTCTCCCGAGTGATTTCTTGGTTCTTTTTGCTGCCTGCTTCCTGCCTTGCCTTTTCGGTGCTTCCCATCTCTGGTTTCACCTTCTTTCACAAACTTCTTCAGATGCCCCCTCTGGATCAACTACTCTATCTGTTGTTTCAAAGTCCAACAATCGTCGATCGAGTGGCCATCCGTGCGGTGGTACCTGGAGTATGAGTTTGAGTTCTTCCCCATTGTCCCAACAAATGGAGCAGGTCTTCGTATGGTACCATCATGCAAAGACATGTGCAAGATGTCCGAAGGATTTGCATTTACATGGGTGTATCCCTCTTCTGCCCCTGGTCTGGGCGACCAATTTTTGTTCTAATTCCCTCTGTCTCCTTTGTCTCTTCCCTGAGGCCTAGCGCGTTGTTGCTCTGCTTGCTCGGCTGTGGGTGCTTGTCTCCCGGTTTCTTTCTCCCTCTTTCTGGCGTTGGATTCTTCAGCCTCTATATGCTTCTCCGCTCTTACTCGCACTTCATCTATCGTCCGAGGTTTTCGTGGACCTTTTATGAAGGCGGTTACGAAGAACTTTCCATCTGACTCTTCAACGAGGACGGTGGTTCTGTTGAATCGATCAAAGTTGATTTTGAGTGGCTCAGTTGGTACTTGGCGCACGTCGAACAAATCACCAAGTCCCACCTCCTTCTTCTTGCCTAGAACTGTTGCACAAACCTGCTTCCTAAGTCTTCAAACTCGATCACGGGGCTAATGACCCCCCACAAACATTTTACAGCTGAGGTCATCATTGCCATTGCTGATTGACATCTAGGTTTGAAAGGCATCCACTTGGATCTGGGGGTCCCCGAAGCTGTTGTAGCTTCCGATGGCTGGCTCTCTGAACCTAGGTGGTATTTCTACCACCTGGATCTCTGTCGTAAATGGTTGGAACGCACGCAATGGGGTCCTTATGGCTTCCACCACTTGAGTGAATCTCCTCATGTCAGCGAGTTGTTGCAATTGCGCCTCCCTTGCCTCTAGGGCCTGAGAGCGGGGTTGTTGTTTTTCGTTTAGTCGTTGTTGATCAGCGTTCTGTGTTTGGAGAGCTGGACTGCAGTCATCAGTTCCTCCATTCTTGGATATATGTTGTGCTGGTGGCTATCGGAATTACCAGGGTCGCCATTCCCATTTCTAGTAGTAACCATTGTGTAGCGGTGATGAGTTTTGGTTTGATTTTTGTATGAGGCGTGGGGGGCATTTTACTCAGGCTCCGGGGTGGGGGCCAATGTTATGACTGGTTTCCTGAACTCAATAAGTGTCACAACGAAGGGGATTGGAATTGTGACCCTTTTGTAAATTCACCTGAAATAATAGAACTATCTTCACAACTATGATTAGATGTTAAGATAGTGAGTGCTTTAAGTTAAGAAGGGTGAGTGAAAACAATCTTCTTAACTTAGATAGTAAGTGGAGAAGGTTTAGACTAGATTGTCTTCTCAACTATATAACAGAGATGAGAAGGGTCAGTAGATTCTGTCTTCAACACTTACTGTTTTGGTACTTGACTTTTTGATCATTAAGGTGGTGTAGGCACAAGTAGTTTATAGTAATATGTTTGAGTTGAAAACTGTGTTTTATTTTAAAACATTTCTTAGTAGAGAAGGATCAACTTGCTGCCTTCTCAATTTTCACAAGGCTTCTCCTATAGGAGAGTTTTGCCACAGAGTGTAAGACAACTTAGAGAAAGCAATAAATAACACAATGATGTATAGTGGCTCACCCAAAGCCCTGGGCTACATCCACTCCTCACTCTCTGTGAGTATTTCCACTATTTTCCAAATAGTTTACAACTTTTACACCTCACTAGGCTAAAAGTGCTCTTGGTAGTTTTCTTCACACAGCTCTACCTACTGTAAAGACCCCTAATAGAATCCTTCTGATCTATTATACTACTTCTATCACAGAAGCACTCACTTCTCAAGCCCTACAGCAGCACATGCTACTTGAGAAAGTTTCCTACAGGTTTTTTGTTTAAGTGTTTGGGTGTGTGGGATTTCTAGAGTTTGGTTGATACAAATGGAGTATTCAACAAATACAACAACACAAGACTTAATACATACTCAGAGATCAAGTGAATCCCCTCAGTTTTGTAGCAGCTGAGTATGAATGAGAGAAAACTTTGACACTTGAGAAGGTTGGAAGATTTGAGCTCAATGTACTCTCACACAGATCAATGATGCCAGGAGCGTTTATTTATAGCTGAAATTATGTGTAATAACCTCTGGTCCATGGAAAAGAGTCGTTGCAAAAGTATATAGTCATTTATAGCCGTTGGAGAAGCTGTCTGTTTAATACAGCTGTGTTTCTGCTTTTCTGCAGAATACAACTGTTTCCAGTTGTCAAGACTTTTCTCAACTGTGACTCTTCTAAACTATGACAGTTGTTGAAGATGATGCTTCTCAAGTTGATGCTTCTCAAGTTGATATTTCTAATGAAGATTTTTGTGGTATGACCTTTTTCAACTTGACTCTTCTCATCATGGCCCTTATGATGGTCATGGCTCTTCTCATGATGCTTCTCGAATTGACCTTTCTCATCTGATGCTTCTCATCTCCTTTCTCATAGTTTTGTCATGGTGCTTCTTAGGTTGATTCTTCTAGTTTACTCTTCTCAGGTTGCTATAGACAAATATAGAGCTTCTCATGATGATCTTTCTCAAGTTTACCCATATGGTCTTGATTTTTAATCTTGTCAAGAGAAGATTACTTCTTTAAGAATATTGTGAGCAACATTCTTTTGAGTCTTCTTTCATATGATGCTTCTCATAAGCATGTACCTTCTTGAGATTAGCTTGGTTATTCCTGTTCTTATTGTTCACTCAAGAAGAAGCATTAGTAGCTTATGAAATCAGAAAACTTAAGCTTATCACATTTGAGGTTTGTTAATCGTCAAAACAAATTAGGGATTTTGCCTCAACAATCTCCCCCTTTTTGATGTTCGACAAACTCCATTGAGATGGATTAAGTTTTCTGATATTTGTTTAAAATTTTCTAAGGCATAATTATTTTTTCTCCCCCTGAATATGTGCACACAGATTAACATTTTAATTTTCACATAATTCAGATATCACACACAAGAACATGTATTTCATTCAGCTCATCAAAAGAATCATTAACATGATTACAAGAGATTTATGTTCTTTGGCAGATATGTCTATGAAAATGTAAAACAGCTAATGAGAAGATTACTTCTCAACATTGAAGAACAGTTAATGAGAAGATTACTTTTCAACAAAAAGTGTCTAGTACACACAGATATTTGCTAATGCTTATCAACTCCTAAGACCTAGTAACTTAATCTACTCTTCTCCCCCTTTTGGCTAACATCAGAAAGGTGGAGGCAGATGTAACACCCCCCTTTTACTATTACAATTAAATAGACAATTATCAGAGTCACCTCGAAGGGCGCTACATATCAGAGCTGACACAGACCCAAACGAGAGAGGAAGCAAAACCTAGCAATTCCTCCACGAGCACTAGCGATCACCTGCAGCGTTGCCGCATGAGAGCAACATTCCAAGCAGAAGGGGTGAGTCTAACAGAGATAATAAGCAGATGATAAAAATATGCTAGCATCAGGTAACTACAGCAACACAATACGATTACACCATATCACAGCACCAGATACCAAAGGAAAAATCCATTTGACAGTGAACCACCAAAATTATAACATTCATAGACAATGGGATGATATGCAACCCCTCCAGTGGGCATATGCATGCGGTACCGATCACCAAAATGAGCCACGACGGGCATATCACCAATAAACACCAGAGGCAGAGCCTATATCACCAAAACATGCATATGACAATGCGACACCATGATTATGCACCAACTCACCATAACAAGTATTTAAAATAAATACTATATCACCAGAATCAAAACAAATGATTTCACCAAAAATAGCACCAAGTTGTAGCATCACAGCTACCACTAAACTCTCCTGAGCATACCAGCACCGCACCTGAAATATTAACACCAGACGGCTCCACAACGCGGACATAACGCACGCACACCACGCACAAGACTGGCGCACAGCGCCTAGGCACATCGCACCTACTTCAGCGAATTAATTAAAATAGCAAACGACATCGGATTTCAACAAATAAATACTTGTTGGAAAGCCCTATGGTTCTGGTTATCATCCCTAAGTTCAGTTTTTGAAGGAGAGTGTCCAATAGGTACAGTTTTCGAAAAGCACACAGGCTAGTTGCAAAAGAGGACAGTTTCTGTCCTTCAAATTCAAGCAATTCCAAAGTGACCAAGACTCAATCAAACTGCATGAAACTTGTGCATAAACTGGGGAAAATTTTGTCTAGTTTTCAAAGAAATTGGATTCGTTCGAAAAGGAGTTCTTTTGAAAACGTGGTAACCAAAACACTGACCCTGTGTCCAGATTGTTTCCAGAATCTTACTCTAACTTGTGGAATTCATATCTCGAGCTACACAACTCTAAACGCAACCAAACCAGTGCCAAATTAACAAGCATTAAGTCTATTTTCCAGAAAAATAAACCACATAATTTTTCGGTCAATACAACGTTCCCAGTCACCGAAATACCGAATCTATACCCAAATCATTTCCAGAATTTTAACCTAACTTGTATCGCCTATAACTCGAGCTATACAACTCCGAATTTAACGAAACTAGTGCCAAAACGACCGGCGTTAAGTCTATTTTCAAAAACAATCAACCTCATAATTTTTGGATCTACCAAACAGCGCCAGTTTTAGAAAAACCGAACCTGCGTCCAGAATCGCTAAATTGCCACACATCAAACCCTAACGGCAACGACACCGCAACCACCACAACAAAAACGACAATTCGACAACGCGACAACAACAATCAACCACGCACAGCAACAACAAAAACACGAACAATAACAACACCATCATCGTGATACAACAATCACGCAACAACAAATAACGAAACAAATCACAATAACGTGCAATAATCATCAAAGCACCAATCTCAACGAAAACACGATATGCAACGACACGAACAATTCAACAAAACCCTAGACTACCCACACATAATTATCATCAACCCATTATCAAGGTTAAGCCCACCCTTACCTCAACTATGGTGGCGCAAACTCCCTCCTAGCCTCGTTCCTCGATCTCCGAATACGGCGACTCCCCCAAACTGCAGCTTCAGTGCGAAGCCAATATCTCTCTCCTCAGAACTCGTTTCGACGATCCGAACGGTGAAAGTGTAGAACTATATCTTATGAACCTGTTGCCCAAAAACGAAGACGATCCAACGGTTAACGAAACCGGAATCGCAATTTTACGGTGACAGGTTTGAGAAAAACGGGAATTGTTTTCTCTCTTCTTTTCTCTCTCTTTGGTGGCTGCTCTAATCCGAAATTCCTCTCTCTCTCAACCCTAAATTAATCCTCTCCACTTATAATAAGTGAGAAACATAATGGGCTAAATTATTTGGGACTTTATCCACATAGGAAGGGAGCCCAATGCTATTTTTAACTAGCCCACAACACGTGATTATCATCTAACTCGTTTTCAACATAGCTACTACGCCCATAATTTCAATTCTTACAATCATCCTACGGCAATCCAACTTCGAAATAATTTGATTAAATTTTAGGGCGTTACAGCAGACAGAGACATTAAGAGACTACTTCGATGGGGATGGCCCATCAGAAGAGGAGGAAGTAGCAGATCTTGGAATGTCAGGAAACTGAGGGGCAGGACCAAATTCTGGAGGAAGGAGATTTGGAACAAGTGTGGCCATCCCTTGTTACAGAATCCATGACTGGTATTGCTCATCACGAGCAGCTTGAGCTCTTTGAGCTTGTTGGATGATTGCTTGACCCTCAAGCACATCCTTCAACAGAGCCTTCATCCTTCTCATCATCTTTTCCATCTTGGACATTCTTTTCTCAAGAGCTTCAAAAGCAGGTGGGCTTTGCTCTTTAAATTCCTCATCAACCTTCTCTTGTGCAACACCAGAAGGTTGACCAACATTGGAGAAGGAGGAATCCAGAGACCCAAACTTAGATGGCATGTCAGAAGGGTGAGTTTGGGTGTTGATGGAAGGGAACATTGGTTGAGGGGAGTCATCTTGTGGTGTTTGGTTGAGGTTCAGAAATTAAATAATGTTTGAGGAGTTTATGGTGTTGGTGATTTTCAGAGGTGAGATTCCATGTTCTATGTTAATGGCAGCAAGTAATTATTCAAGGTTGTGGGAGGTTATACGTGAGATAGTTGGATTTGGTGATGCTTCAGTAGGAGGTGCAGTTGTAATGGGAAGAGGTTGAGGTGAGAAAGGTGGGACAGAGTGTTGTATTGTGGAGACAGGTGAGAAAGGTGGAAGTGTGGGCATTTGTTCATTGAACATTGATGGGAGAGGGGTTTGTATGATAGTTGAGGAGGTGTTAAGTTGAATCTCCCCCTGAGGTGATCTTGGGGTTGGTTGGGTTAAGGGTTCAGAGACATTACCATCTAGAGCTTCTTGAGCAGAATCAACTTGCTCATCTTCAGCATTTTCAACCTTCTCGGCATCTTTACCCTTCTCAGCTTGTGCAGACACTTCTTTCTCAGCTTCATTGTCAACTTATCCTTCATTATCTTTGATTGCAACCTCAAGTAATGGTTCATCAGTGATATCAACATTCAAATTGAATGGAGTCATACCTTCAAGTACCACTGTTCTCTCATAACCATTTCCACCTGATGAGTTGAGGTGCAGTTCCTCAGTCTTTTCTTCAGATTTATCACCACCAAAATTCCTTTCTAGTGTGTTCATTTCTTCTTCAACAGTAGCAAAATCAAATCTTTGTACCAAATTGCTTGTGACCTCCTGCTCAACAGGCTTCCATACAGTTCTTCCTTTTTCTCTAGTATATACCTTGGTTAGAGGAGCCATAACCACTTTTGAGGATGAGTGATTTGAATCACTCTTCTTATCTGTGTTGGTTCTCTCATCATCAGATGCTTCTTGAGAACCCTTCTCAAGTTGTTTCTCAGCATTTTCTTCATCATTTAAAACCTTCTCATCCATATTTTTCTCATTTTCTTGGGAAACATCCTTCTCATCAAGATTTTATTAATATTGATTATTCTCAGGATCATTTGTCTCTACTCTGTCATTCTTCTCAGGTTCTGTTTCCTCTTCAGAACCTTTCTCTGGTGTGTTTTCCTTCTCTTGAGGAATGAGATCATTCTTCTTCTTGCTCTTTTTCTCCCTTCTAATCACTTCAGCAATTGATTCTTCTGTTTCCATTTCAGTGGACACACTAGACAGTGGTTTTGTCTTTTGTTTCTTCTTCTTTCTATTCTTCTCATCTTCTTCAATAGTAACATTGATCCCCATGAGTTTCAGATTTTTGGCAGTGAAGGTTTTGCTCTCAATAACACCCTTATCAGCAGAAATGTCAATCAAGAAGTGATTGAACACTGTAGTGAGAGCCTTGCCATATGGTAGAGATGTGGAGGCTTTATCTGTCCTGATGGCGTTAATCATGTGGTCGATCATAAGGAAATGAAGGCTTATGGGTGTGTTAGTGATAAGATGATAGAGAATCATGCAATCACCTGTAGTGACTTTCTCAAATGATCCAGCCCTAGGTAGAAGAGTATGAGAGCAGATACGGTGAAGGATTCTTACCATGTCTTTTAGATGAGGGGCAGTGATAGGGAGAGAAGGGTCTTTGAGAAGGGTGGTCTTAACTTCTTCTAGGGACATTCCCATCAGCACATACCAGGAGTCATCATACACTTGAGTTCCCTGATTAGGTATGTTGAGTGCTCTTCCTAGGGAGAGAGAGGTTACAGTAAACTCCCTATTTTTGACCCAAGATGTAATTGATGGAGGATCATATCTGATAGTGGAATATGCGTAGAATTCCCTTACTCTTTCTTTGTAAACGAGATCATCCAAGGTGATGATCCTTTCCCATTTCTGTTGAGTGAGAAATTGAATGATGTTCCACCCGCATCTTTGAATTTCTTCTAGAGAGTAGACTGTTCCAGAGACAATAGGCTTTGAAGCCCATTTTGTTTTTTCTGGTTCCTTTCTCTTCTTCAGAGATTGACCCTTCTTACCACTTGGTGGGAGAGGAATCTCAACCTTCTTTCCTTTTTCCACATTCTTCTTCTCTGGAACCTTCTTTGCAGCAGATTTAGCCACTAGTTGAAAGGATTCAACCTTCTACTCTGCAACTACAGGTTGCTCTGTTCTAACTTCAGAGGGATTATCGTGTTCCTCAACATCAATAGGAGCATCTGGAGAAATTCCAATAGTGTTCTTAGATGCGGAATGAAACTTAACACACATTGATCTCCTTAGGTTTCCACTTGGAGTGTGCTTCATTTTTGAAGGGTGTGATTTGTGTCATTTTACGTCAACAGGATTTTGAGGGAGACCTACGAGAACGAAGTTAGGAATTGTGGGATGTGTTTCTTGTGATTTTGAATCAGAGTATGTTGAGGATGGTCCAGTGTTTTTGGTTATTACCATTTGAGTGCTTAGGGATTCTGGGAGAAAAAGAAATGATGGTTTCGTGAGATTATTGTTGGACTATATGATAACCTTAGAGGGGGGGGGGGGGGGGGGGGGGGTGAATAAGGTTATATGCTAAATATGACATCTTTTGGATTTTCGAAAAATTAACAATGCTAGTTCAAATCGAATGCGAAAAATGGGATTTAAACTATATGCAACAACTTATGCAAACTATAACAATGACAGAAATAATTATAATTATAATTATAACGATAATCAAATCTGCGCGTGATAATAGCAAGTGCGACGACAGTTAACAATTATAAAAGAAAACGCAAAGTAAAGATAAGGGATAGGAGTACACCGTGATTTTTACGAGGTTCGGGATAAAAGCCCTACGTCCTCGGCCTCCGGCTTTGCAACCTTCGGACTTGATAATAACCACTATATGAGAAGATACTTCTTCAACGTCTTACAAGCAAGCAACTTCGCTATAGCTACCACGCCAATCTCAATTTTCCCCAAATTGAGAACCCAAGCTCCCCGCTAAGGATTTCGCTACAATTCAATCTCCCCGATTGAATTACCCAAGAAAACTTCCCAGGATTTCACAACAACCAATTATAGATGATTACAACTGAAAGCTAGGATCCAATCACTCAAACAATATAACACGATGTAGTTGAGAGATGAGAGATTTTGAAACCCTAGATGAAGAACGTGAAGAAAATGGTTTGACGGTGAGAGTATACGTTCTTTTCTTTTTGATTCGTGTGTTGTGTTCTTGTTTGATCGTAAAAACCCTAAGTCCTATTTATATGGATTGTGAAAATATGACCGTTGAAACACTTTTTAACACAATTGTGATAAGTGAATAATCGATTGATTGCTTAAAAGAAATAGGAGAGAAATCGATTTTCTTCTTTAAAAAGCAAGTAATAAATCGATTGCTTGCTTCAAAAAGCAAGCTAACAATCGATTGCTTGCTTCCTAAAGGAAGCCAACAATCGATTGCTTGCTTCCTAAGAGAAGCAAATAATCGATTCTTTGCTTAATGAGTGGAGTCAAGAATCGATTCTTTTCTTTATAAACCAAGTCAATAATCGATTGTGTTTTTTGTAATAACAAGCATTGTTTTCTTTCCAAAACAAACTCTTTCAAAACCAATTGAGAAGTGGCAAATCGATTTTGGGCTTTACTAATCATGCCATGAATCGATTTTGCACTTTTAAAAACACAAAGTCATCAATCCATTGTTTTCTTTCCAAAATAAGTTCTTTTAAAAACAACCAATTAAGTGTGAAATCGATTTATGACTTTAAAGGCAAGAGGGAAATCGATTCATTGCTTTAAAAAGCAAGGGGGAAATCGATTTTTGGCTTTAGAAACAAGAGGAAATCGATTTCTAGCTTATTGTATCAAATCAAGAATCGATTCTTTACTTCAAAAACAAATTCTTTTTAAAACACTAACTCATGAATCTATTTTCTTTAAAAAAACAACAATTCAAGACACAAACTATTTCTTTAACAACACTTTGTGCCTAACCTATTTAAACATGGTTTTATATAAAATATTTTTCCAAGACAGTTCAATTTTAAAAGATCATCTCTCAACTACAAAAGTTATAAAGCAGAAGTGACAGGATCTTACACGCGTCCTACGCAAAGCAATATAACACATAAGTCTTGAACGCTTTAGTAGTTTCTCCTTCGAGCTTCTACACTTTAAGATATCATGTCAAGCACTTTGGTTCATGCTCTGTGCTTTGGTTCATGCCCTGCGCTTTTGGTTCTTGCCCTGTGCTTTGGTTCAACTATAACCATTAGTAAACAGAGTGTAATTTGTTATCATACAAAACAAAGAGTGTTTGACCTTGGATCAACAATTATGAGAGAGAGAAGACAAAGTGAAGTGTTTTAATCACTTCAGATCAGTTATTGTCCAACGGTTAGAACATTCTTCTGATGTGTAACCGTTGATTGAGACGCGTGAGAGAGAGAGAGAGAGAAGCCGTTGTAACAGCTAGGAACCTATTTTTGGGTTTTTTAATATATATATATATATATATATATATATATATATATATATATATATATATATATAAACCTAAGACACAAAGAATAAAACATATAAACACTTAAATGTCAGCATTAAATAAAACAAACAACAAACAACATAATCTCTTTTTTGTATTTTTATTGTCATATGTATCTGATGACCCTTCTCAAGAGTTGAGAAGGTTGAGGGTTATGACCCTTCTCATCTGAGGGGGTTTCAATGATATGAAGCATGATTTTAATGTAACTAAAGCTTTCCTCCAGGAGGGGTTTAGTGAAAATATCAGCTAGTTGATGTTTAGTATCTACAAAAACAAGTTCAATGTCCTTCTTTTGCACATGATCTCTAATGAAATGATGCTTAGTATCAATGTGCTTTGACCTAAAATGCTGAATTGGATTTTTAGACAAATTTATAGCACTAGTGTTGTCACAAAATATTGGAATACCTGAGTAACTTAAAGAGAAGTCTTCAAGTTGATTCTTGATCCATAGAATTTGTAAGCAGCATCCAGCAGCTGAGACATATTTAGCTTCTGTTGTTGATAGGGCAATTGTACTTTGTTTTAGACATGACCATGAGATGAGTGATTCTCCAAGTAGTTGACTTGAACCACTTGTGCTTTTTCTTTCAATTTTATCTCCAGCATAGTCAGCATCATAGTACCCTATAAGCTCAAAATGTCTTCTCTTTTTGTACCATAGACCAATGTTAGGTGTTCCAACAATATATCTAAAAATTCTTTTGACAGCACAGAGATGAGATTCTTTTGGAGCAGTTTGAAATCTAGCACATAGCCCTACTAAGAAGACTATGTCTGGTCTACTTGCAGTGAGGTATAATAGAGAGCCTATCATGCCTCTGTACTATTTTTCAGAAACAGGCTTACCCTTCTTATCTTTTTCAATGCTTGCAGAAGGATGCTTTGGTGTGGCCATTCCTTTTGCATCATTCATCTTATATTTCTTAAGAAGATCTTTGATGTATTTCTCTTGTTAAATAAAGATACCCTTCTTAAGTTGTTTGATTTGTAAGCCAAGAAAGTATCTTTGCTCACCCATCAAGCTCATTTCAAACTCATTTTCATTAACTTTCCAAAATCATTGCATAGCTTTTCATTTGTGGCTCCAAAGATGATATCATCAACATAAATTTGAACAATTAGCAGTTCATCTTTGAGGGTTTTTCTAAAAAGAGTTACATCTATTTTTCCTCTTGAAAAACCATTTTTGAGCAAGAAAGTACTAAGTTTCTCATACCATGCTCTAGGAGCTTGTTTAAGACCATAGAGAGCCTTAGTTAGTTTGAAAACATGGTTTGGATGTTTCTCATCAGTAAAACCAGGAGGTTGGTGTACATACACTTTCTCATTTAGAAAACTATTTAGAAAAGCACTTTTGACATCAATTTGAAAGAGTTTGAAATCTTTATGAGTAGCATAAGCAAGAAATATTCTAATAGCTTCTAATCTAGCAACAGGTGCAAATGTTTCATCATAATCAATACCTTCTTGTTGATTGTAGCTTGAGCAACTAACCTTGCTTTGTTTCTGATGACTTTACCATTCTCATCCATTTTGTTTCTAAAAACCCATTTTGTGCCAATAACAGATTGATGTTTTGGAGATAAGAGTAAGTTCCATACCTCATTCTTCTCAAATTGAGCAAGCTATTCTTGCATTGCTTCTATTCAAGATTCATCAATAATTGCTTCATTTATGTTCTTTGGTTCTATTACTGAGATCAGGGCACTGTGAGAAGCTTTCTTAATGAACTTTTCTGGTTCTTACTGGTTCATAAGTTTCACCAATGATTTGCTCTTGAGGATGGTGAATCACAAGTCTCCAACTTCTTGGTAGCTCAGAAGCCTGAGTTGGTTGGCCATTAGGGTTATCTAAAGGTTGAGAAGGGTTAGGTTCTGATTCTGCTTCAGCTTTTTCATTTATTTCATCACCCTTCTCATCTGTCTTTTCTGCATCTATCTCATCATCTTCATTTCTTTCTGTTGAACTGTTAGTTTCAATAAACATAATATGCATGCTTTCTTCAACATCTTTAGTCCTAAGATTAAACACTCTATATGCTTTTGATGTGAGAGAATATCCTAAGAACAGTGCAAGATCAGACTTAGCATCACACTTTCCTAAATTATCCTTGTTATTTAAGACATAGCAATCACAGCCATATACATGGAAATAAGAGATGATAGGTTTCTTTCCTTTCCAGAGTTCATATCGGGTTTAGTTCAAGGTTTTTCTAATGGTTGCTCTGTTCAAAATGTAGTAAGCAGTGTTTACTGCTTCTGCCCAAAAGTATTTTTCAATCTTTGAATCATTGAGCAATGTTCTAGCCATTTCTTGCAATGTTCCGTTTTTTCTTTCTACTACACCATTTTGTTGAGGAGTTCTTGGACAAGAGAAGTTGTGAGACACACCATTCTCTTCAAGAAAGATTTTAAATAAAGCATTTTCAAATGCTCCTTCATGGTCACTTCTAATTGCAACAATGTTAGAACCCTTCTCATTTTGAACTTTCTTAAAAAATGTTTTGAAGCTTTCAAAAGCCTCATCTTTGTGTCTTAGAAAAATCACACATGTGGACCTAGAGTAGTCATCAACTATAACAAAACCATATCTTTTTCCACTTAGGCTAGCATGCTTAGTAGGACCAAAAAGATCTATGTGCAGGAGTTCCAAAGGTCTTTGAGTGGATATCATGTTGATAGGTTTAAAAGAAGATTTAACATGTTTTTCTTGAATGCATGCTTCACATGATTTATCCTTCTCATACTTGATCTATGCCACATTCATTTGTCATCTTCTTTTGAAATTAGACACATTTGATCTGGCAGATCATCAAGACAAATGCTATAGAGATTTGTTTGTTCTATGACCTGTAAAAATTGTTTTTCCCGACTCTAAACTATTTATTCTACATACATCAGATTTAAAAGTCACTTCATGTCGAGAATCACATAACTGACTTACACTAGGTAAGTTATCCTTTAATCCTCTCACAAATTGAACATTTTGAATCTGAGCAGAGTTTATTTTACCTACTGTACCTACTCCTTTGATGAAACCTTTGTCATTGTTGTCAAACATGACCAGCCCTCCATCAAAGCTCTCCATGGAGAGGAACTTATCCTTCTCCCCTGTCATGTGCCTTGAGCATCCACTGTCTAGGAACCAAAGTTTTCTTCTTGATGCTATTAGGCATGCCTGCATTAGTTTTTGACAATGATTTAGGTACCCATTGATCTTTGGGTCCTCAAGGGTTAGTTTTCATATTTATGGGATTTTTATGCTTGTTGTTACAAACTGAAAAGTGATGTCCAGTTTTTTTGCACTTTGAGCATTTGATTCTAGACTTTCCGTTACCCTTCTTATATATCTGATCCTTCTCAAGAGGAGTTAGACTCACTTGAGAAGCTTCAAGGCTTTGTGCACACATCATAAGCTCATTTGTCAAATCACTAACTTGTTTTCTAAGCATTGCATTTTCATTTTCAAGTTCCAAGTTAGAGACAATTGGTATTTCTAGTATTTTCAAGTTGAGAAGCTTATACTAGTCAGACAGTTTGAAATGGGATTGTTGTAAAGTGTAAATTGTTTTTCCCATTTAAAACACATAACTGATCTTTGAAAAACATGCATTTTTTAGAAAGGATGTTTAAATCATAAAGCAAGCTATCAGAGGAGGATTTTACTTCTTTGCAAAATTCACATTTAGAGAGTTCAGAATCATATACCTCTTCTTGTTCAGTTCCTGCCATGAGACATAGATTGGTTGTTTCCTCTTCATGTTCACTTGATGATTCTTCTGAATCATCCCAAGTAGCCATCAAGGCTCTCTTCTTTGGTGAGAATCTTCTTGGACCCTTCTTATTCAGAAGAAGACAATCTTGTTTCATGTGATCAGGTTTGTTGCATTCATAGCAAGTGATTTTTGATTTGCTTCCTTCTCCTTTGAATGTGTCTCTTCTAAACTGAGGCTTCCCTATTCTTTTATTGTTCAGCTATCTGTTGATTCTTTTAGAGATTAAGGCTAATTCTTCTCCTTCTGTATCATCATCAAATTCTTGCTCTTCATCATCCATTTCTTGAGAAGATTTAAGTGCCATTGATTTCCCTTTTTGAGAGGAAGTATTTTCTTCTTTCTGAGAAGCTTTCAAAGCAACTGTCTTTCTTTTTGGATGTAACTCCTCCATGAGTTCTTGTTCATGGATCTTCAGTGAGCCCAGCAAGTGAACAATTTCAAGTGATGAAAGTGTCTTTGCTTCTTCTATGGCAGTCTTCTTTGGTCTCCAAGCTTTTGGAAGGCTTCCCAGATCGGGTAAAAGTGCAAATCGATAGCCGTAGAAATAGGAATAATGGCACCAGAAATAATATTATTTCCGTAAAGTAGAGATCCAGAAACAGGCTCACGAATACCATCAATATCTGTTGGAGGGGCAGCAATGAAAGCGATAATAAATACAGAAGTTGCGGTCAATAAGGTAGGGATCATCAAAACACCAAACCATCCAATGTAAAGACGGTTTTCAGTGCTGGTTATCCAGTTACAAAAGCGACCCCATAGGTTTTCGCTATCGCGTCTCTCTAAAATTGCAGTCATGGTAAAATCTTGGTTTATTTAAATATTTCAGGAGTTGACTAACTTTGTCAGCATTTGGGTAGACTTAACCCATTGATGATTGTGGTAAATCTACTGAACATCTCATCAATGGTTTATTCTTCTGTCATTTTGAACATTTCAAATTCATGGATGAGCATGCATTTCTTTGCTTCTTTGATTTGACCAGTTCCCTCATGAGCAATTTGTAGTGTATCCCATATTTCCTTAGCAGTTTCTTTACCAACTATCTTGTCATATTCTGCTCTTCCCAAAGCACAAATTTGATAATACTTGGCTTTAGCATTTTGTAGTACATGATGCTTCTCATCAGCAGTCCAATCAGCCTTTGGTTTAGGAATACGGCTGTTTGGTACAGGACTTGCTAAAGTGGGAGTATATGGACCATTTTCCACAATGTCCCATATATCAGTGTCTTGAGCTTCAAGGAACAACTTCATTTGACTTTTCAAATAGTAGTAATATTCACCATTGAATCCAGGTGGTCTGTTTGATGAAGCACCTTCTGGTAAGAAGGCAACAGAATTTGGTTTGACCATCACTTCTTCCAATATCTTTTCCCCTCACACTATTGAGTGTGCTCAACCCAGAGGTCGAGCTCTGATACCAATTGAAGTCAATAAATGTCACAAGGAAGGGGGTTGGAATTGTGACCCTTTTTTAAATTCACCTGAAATATTAGAACTATCTTCACAAGTATGATTAGATGTTAAGATAGTGAGTGCTTTAAGTTAACAAGGGTGAGTGAAAATAATCTTCTTAACTTAGATAGTAAGTGGAGAAGGTTTAGACTAGATTGTCTTCTCAACTATATAACAGAGATAAGAAGGGTCAGTAAGTTCTGTCTTCAACACTTACTGTTTGGGTACTTGACTTTTTGATCATTAAGGTGGTGTAGGCACAAGTAGTTTATAGTAATATTTTTGAGTTCAAAACATCAAGAGACGTCCTAGGTTACTATCAGTTTAGGGAAGATGTGAGAATGGTTGAAAGCTGTGTTTTATTTTAAAACATTTCTTAGCAGAGAAGGATTAGCTTGCTGCCTTCTCAGTTTTCACAAAGCTTCTCCTATAGGAGAGTTTTGCCACAGAGTGTAAAACAACTTAGAGAAAGCAGTAAAAACACAATGATGTATAGTGGCTCACCCAAAACCCTGGGTTTCATCCACCCCTCACTCCCTGTGAGTATTTCCACTATTTTCCAAATAGTTTACAACTTTTACACCTCACTAGGCTAAAAGTGCTCTTGGTAGTTTTCTTCACACAGCTCTACCTACTGTAAACACCCCTAATAGAATCCTTCTGATCTATTAGACTACTTCTATCACAGAAGCACTCACTTCTCAAGCCCTACAGCAACACATGCTACTTGAGAAGGTTTCCTATAGGTTTTCTGTTAAGTGATTGGGTTTGTGGGATTTCTAGAGCTTGGTTGATACAAATGGAGTATTCAACAAATACAACAACACAAGACTTAATACATACTCAGAGATCAAGTGAATCCCTTCAGTTTTGTAGCAGTTGAGTATGGATGAGAGAAAACTTTGACACTTGAGAAGGTTGGAAGATTTGAGCTCAATGTACTCTCACACGGATCAATGATGGCCAGGAGCGTTTATTTATAACTGAAATTATGTGTAATAACCTCTGGTCCATGGAAAAGAGTCGTTGCAAAAGTATATAGCCATTTATACCCGTTGGAGAAGTTGTCTGTTTAATACTGTGTTTCTGCTTTTCTGCAGAATATAACTGTTTCTAGTTGTCATGACTCTTCTCAACTATGACAGTTGATGAAGATGATGCTTCTCAAGTTGATACTTTGTAGCGACCGAAAAATCCGGGTGAGGATTCCTCGAAGGTTCAAAAATGAAGCCGCCACCAAATTTTAATTTAAGGGCAAATATTGGAAAATCTCTTTGAGATGAATGAGGGTCCTTGAGACTAGATTAAGGTTCGGAAGTCGGTTATGCATGGGAAAGGTATTAGCACCCCACGGCATCCTTCCTAAGGAAGGTTACCTGCTAATTAGTTGTAGGAGAGAAAGTTAATTTTGAAAATATTTAATTTTACCCCTTTTACTTTGATTTGAAAGAAATAGAACTTAATAAATTTATTTATTATTTTTTTTGTGAACTAAGGAAGGAATTATTGCGAAAAAAGATTAAAAAAGATTTTTTATTAATGCACTTGACAGAGGTGGGCACGCCCTCTGCTCCTACGTATCTCTGGGTAGAGAAATAAAGGCTACGTAGTTCTTGGTAAAAAATATTTGTTTGTGGCGTTTTTTATTTAGGGATTTTAGGACTCTTGAGTGATCAGTTCGTTTGTCCTAAAAGGCTGACTAATCCGACTATACAGTCGACTTAATCCTCTATTTTTGAAAATTTGTTTTTTGTTTGAAAGAAATGCTTGTGTTTATTTTAAATAGGGATTTTAGGACCTGATCCGTAACGGTTCATTCGTGGTCCTTAAAAGCTGACTAACCTGACTGTACAGTCGACTTAATCCCCTATTTAAATTTGTGAAGAGAAATATATTTATTTAAATTTTTTTTGAAAGGAAATAGATAAAAAAACGAAAAAGGGGGGTATTATTAAAACAGGGGTGCAGTTAGAGCAGGGTGGTGTACTGTTAAACTGGGGTGTGGAAAGTAGAAGCCCACGTTTCACTTTTGAGTTGTGGGCTGATGGTTTAGGAAATGGGTTTATGGACAGGGAGGTGTGTGTTATGAAGACCTGGGCATGCAAATAGAAATCTGAACTTAAAAATAAAAATAAAATAAAAACAAGAGTAGTAAAAGAGACTATATAATGAAACATTTATCACCAAATAACCCTAATTTTTCCTTCTTCATGTTTGCGCCGTTCTCTCATACTTCTAAGAGAGAGAAAGTGAAATTTCAAAAAAAAGAGAGATTTGCGAGAAGAGTGGAGAGATTTGCGGTGAGAGAGAAAGAGAGAGAAGGAAAAAGAGAAGGAAAGGGAGAAAGGAAGAAGAAGGGAGAGGAAGAGAGGAGGACTACGCCGGAGATGACAACACCGCGAGGATCCCGTGGTAGCGCCGTTGGCCGGAGTTGCAGCGGCGGAGATGATGGCGACGGTGGGACTGTTTGTGGTGGTGTCGCAGTTAACGATGGTGACAACGTGAATATGGGGAAAACGACCACCGTCCACGGTGGTCGGAGTTGATGGCGACGAGTTTGACGGCAGTAACCACCGTACGGTGGCCGAAGCAAACAGGTGCGGTTCCGATTTTTTTCTTTCTTATATTGTTCTTTTCTCCTCTTCAACTCTGATATATTATTATTATTTTTACACTGATTTTGTGATATAATCCTAATTCCTAAAACTAAACCTATTTGGTTATCAGATTTCTAAAAAAAAAATTCAGAGTTGTTTTCAAATTTCTGATTGAGGATGTTTCCGATTCCCTCTTTTTTAGAACTACTAACTATTTTTATTATACCATAAACCTTCTATACTATGAACAACATTATCCCTAATCTGTACATGGTTTTTAATTAATAATAAACTACCCTGTTCATGGTATTTTTTACTGGTAGCAGTGATATCTACATTTTCAAGGCTCTAAACCATTCTAATTAAAAAACGTGTTTAGGAATAGAACTAAACCAACGTGTCCTCCAGCTTCTGAAATTTCTCCTCTTTTGACTGTGAATACTACCGTTACTTACTGCCTTTGCTTCTGGATTTTTGTTACTCTTGTGTGAGTTTTCGTGTAATGTTTTCTGTCTCCTTTCTCTGTTTTTTCCTTTCCTATTTATAGCTGAGAAAATGGAATCAGGGACTTAATTCCTGATCAATTCTTTCCATTTTCAGGCTAAGAACCAGTTGTGACCAGCCACTGGCTTGGAGGCAGATTAGGGTTTGGAAGAGGATTCAGCAGCAAGAGCAGCAGGCCTGATCCGTGGGCTGCTTCGATTTTTTTATTTTTTATTTTGTTATTTTCGTTTTTGGACCTTTTTTTTTGTATTATTGGACATATTTTTGGACTTTTTGGACTATTGTAATATAAAATTGTAATAAACCGACTCTATAAAAATTTTAAAAATTATTTAGGCATTTTGTAAGTTTTGACCCAAAGTAAAAAATAAAAGCGAAATTTGGGTTAAACCAAATGGTTGTCAAAACGAAACTCAAAATAGAGAAATAGGCTCGAAATGCACAAGTAAATGAAAATAGGCCCAAGTGAGCTGAATTAGCTTAGGCACAAATGTACAAAAGTCTAATTAAACAAAAAGCGAATTGACTCGTTTGACTAACTTATCAAAAGTTGACTTAATTAGACAACCTTGATGGAGTTAGGAAACGAATTTTAGCATGCAAATTGGAAAGTTCAATAAAATAAGACGGACAAAATTGGGATATGACATACTTCTAATGAAGATATTTGTGGTATGATCTTTTTCAACTTGACTCTTCTTATCATGACCCTTATGATGGTCATGGCGCTTCTCATGATGCTTCTCAACTTGACCTTTCTCATCTGATGCTTCTCATCTCCTTTCTCATAGTTTTGTCATGGTGTTTCTTTGGTTGATTCTTCTGGTTTACTCTTCTCAGGTTGCTATAGACAAATATAGAGCTTCTCATGATGATCTTTCTCAAGCTTACCCATATGGTCTTGATTTTTGATCTTGTTAAGAGAAGGTTACTTCTTTAAGAATATTGTGAGCAATATTCTGTTGATTCTTCTCACATATGATACTTCTCATAAGCATGTACTTTCTTGAGATTAGTTTGGTTATTCTTGTTCTTATTGTTCACTTAAAAAGAAGCATTAGTAGCATATGAAATCAGATAACTTAAGCTTCTCACATTTGAGGTTTGTTAATCATCAAAACTAATTAGGGATTTTGCCTCAACATTTCCTTGGGAAGGAAAAGGACCAAACACATATTATTCCTATTCTCTATGAGATAAATAAAAATAAGTATTGAAATGAAGAATGAATGTTGGGATCTCTTTATTGGACTGAAAGAGCTGTATTTATATAACAAGGTAGAATAAATGGCAGTAAATACAATTAATGCTCGAGTTGACCGTTACAGACTGGAAGGAGGGAAATCAAGGATATTTCCCTATAATTCCCTATGATTACGTTTAGAGGATTAAGTTTACGGTTCCTTTGCCTGTAAGACTACCAAAGGTCGAAGAGATAAAGGCAACATGTATGTCCAAGAGGACGAAGACAACATGCATGTCCAAGAGGATGAGCATGTACAAGATAACGTGAATCTTCAATAGGAAAACAAAACTATGTTGTTCATGATCAGGATGAGGTGTCAGTAGCTGGTTCACCAAAATATGATCTGGATGATGATGACACAGAATTTCCATAGTATTTTCCTCAGTTTCTATTTGTTTTGGGACTCATTTTGAAGATGTAAAATCTGGTGGATCTAGGTTGATCTTTGTGTCTTTCTTTGTTTTGCCCAAATGTTTCGGGATCCTTGGGCGTAATTAGTAGGAATAGCCCAAAGGAATGCGGAATTTTGTAGCAGTGGCCCAAACCCATCGAAGCCAAATTAATTAACAACTAAGGGTCATTTACTTTATTATCAATGGTAGCATATTTCTTTATAGAACACTTTATATTTATCTGTTTAGATATAACTTATCAATGTTGGAAGACTAATCATTGGGTGGTCCATATTTATCATGAATGTAATAGGTGTCTGGACTGGCTGGCCAGCTATGGGCTGAAGCTGCAGGACACTTATGGCTCCCTATGCCTCATACCATTGTTCGTGATAGTTAGCTTTTCGTTTTTGTTTTTTGGGGTCTCTCTTGTACTAAAAAAAATTGTAATACCAGACCGTCAATGAACGAATATATTTTACTAAAAAAACGCCAATTACTAAATTAGTTTCGCTACCCATGTTGTTCCATACAAATCACACAAGCTATTGTCATAACAAAAATACAAATTTCAGTACTCATTAGTAATAAACTCTTCCAAACTAATGACCATTCCGAGCCTAATAGCCTTCATTTGAATAATATTCCCCAAATTGGTGTGGATATGCACAACATGCTCCTTCAACCAATTTCTATGCTTAAGATCAAGGATTCTCTCTTTTCTATAGATGCGTATAAGGCTCCAGGCCCAGATGGCTTTCGACCTATTTTCTTTCGTAGTTATTGGAATATTGTATCATGTGACGTGTTCGATTTGATTAATAAGGCTTTTCTAATGGATGTATTGATCAACAAATAGCCAACACTTTGATTGTTCCTATTCTGAAGATTGATGCACCTAAGACCGTGAAGGATTTTAGGCCTATTAGTCTCTGCAATGTTCTCCTTAAATTAATTTCTAAGATCCTGTGGTTAGGAGAATGAGGCCATTCCTGGATGACATCATTGGTCCTCTTCAAAGTAGTTTCCTTCCTCATGTTTAAAATTGACTTTAAGAAGGCTTATGATCGAGTAGACTGGAATTTTCTTATGCTGACTCTTTCAGAATTCGGCTTCCCTCAACTTGTTATTAATTTGATTATGATTTGACCACTTCTTCTAATCTATCTCTTAAATGGAATGGAGAGCAACTGGGTAGCTTTGCTCTTACTAGAGGTCTAAGGCAAGGGAACGCCATGTCCCCCTACCTTTTTCTTCTTTGCATGGAAAAATTGGCTCTGTTCATCCAATCCAAGGTAGAAAGTAATCAGTAGAATCCTATCCGGATTAATGAGAATGGTCCCCCCATTTCACATCTCTTCTTTGCAGATGATTGTCTTTTGTTTACAAGTGCCATTCTTCTCAGGTTAGGGTTGTTAAGGATGTTCTTCAGTCCTTCTATGTTGCCTCTGGTATGAAAGTTAGTGTGCAGAAATCTAGATTCCTTCCATCAAAGAACCTCTCGAGAGCTAAAGTGTCCAAGTTTGAGAGGATGTTGGACTTCACTCACACTTACAATATTGGTAAATATCTAGGTTTTCCCTTGCTTTAAGGTAGAGTCACTAATGCTGATTTTTCCTACATTCTAGACAAAGTCAATAGTAGGTTAGCAGGGTGGAAAGGTAACTTGCTTAGCAAGGCAGGTAGAGTTACCCTTGCCAAATCTATTTTCAGTTCTATGCCTATCTACTCTATGAATAATCTTTGGATTCCTCAAAGGGTTTGTGACAAACTTGGTGCTACCATCAGACAATTCATTTGGGGTGGTAAGCACAACCATTGGGTCAAATGGGACAAAGTTAGTACCCTTCTTGGTAGTGGTGGTCTTGGGACTCGGAAGGCTAGGAATGTGAATACTTCTATGCTCGGTAAACATGTTTGGGAAGTCATTAATAAACCTGACAAATTGTGGGTTAGGCTCCTCTCTTCCAAATACATTCCTGACTCACAGATCCTTGATGATATTGATTGTAAAGGAGATTCTTATACTTGTAGATCCATGGTGCAAGCCGCCAACATTCTCAAGGCTGGGTATATTACTAGTGTTAGGGAAGGTGACATTTCTTTGTGGTGCGAGAAATGGCTAAACAAAGGTCAGATAAGTGATAGAATTCCCTATGTTAATATCCATGACACAAACCTTCGGATCAAAGACATTTTTATCAATGGCTCGTCGAATTTCAGCATGCTCTACACTCAGATTCCAGAGGATATAAAAATGGAAATGTAAAGTATCTTTATCAATCTGAACTCTACAGACACTCTAATATGGAATTCCTCCCCCACAGGTGAGTATTCTAGTAAAAATGCTTATTTTTGGCTTTCTAATTAATTTGTCTATTTCTAATTTGCAGGTGAATGGTGTGGAGATCTCTTGGAAGTGGATTTGAAAACTCAAAGTTCCAGAGAATGTCAAGCACTTTGTCTGGCTCATCATGCATGGAAGCTTACCTACAAACTCTTTCAGATTCATGAGACATACAACACAAGATCATTCTTGTCATAGATGTGGCGCAACAAATGAAACTCTCCTTCACACTCTTAGAGATTGCAGCAAAGCTCATCAAATTTGGTGCCTCTTTGGTTTCACTACTTTTCCAGATTTCAACACTGAGGATCATTGTCTATGGTTTCACACCAATGCAACAAGAAAATATGGGATCTTATTTACCTTGATTTATTGGGGTATTTGGAAGTCTAGGAATGAAGAGGTATTCAATGTCACTAGATGGGATATTTGGAAAGTTGTTAGTCGTATCTGCTCTCTCTTGGTTGTTACGGCTAAGGCCTTTCCTACTTCTGTTTCCCTGAAGGACCCTCACCTTGTTACTTGGGTACCTCCACCAGAAAATTTTATTAAATTGAATGTTGATGGTAGCTCCTTTAGAAACCCTGATCAGTCTGGATTTGGAGGTTTATTTAGAGATCATAATGGAAATTGGTTTACTGGATTTTCAGGAGGATGTGGCTTCACCACTAACATTAATGCGGAACTGCAAACCATTACCCAGGGTCTTACTATTGCTTCTCAAAATGGTTATCAGAACCTTGTTTGTGAATCTGACTCCAAGACAGCGTTGGAATTTATCAATGAGGGTGCCCCTTTTTAATTTGAAACCTTCTTAGAATATTTTCTCAAGATGAACTTGGATATGAGAAGGTTAGTGATAATATTAATTCACATAGAGTCAAACCTTCTCTAATGAAGTAGGACAAAGAGTAATAAGCCTAAGTAAGAGATAAGAGAGTTTTAACTTGGTTTTAGATTTTAAACAGTTTTGCTTAGCTAAAACTGTGTTGAGAAAGTTTAATGAAATAATCTTCTCTTAATTTGAAAAACAACAAGTGATATATAGCTAGTTAACAAATAGTATGGAAAGTCAGTAAATAACATAGTAGAGTTATAGAGGTTCACCCAAAGATGGCTACGTCCTCTACTTACTTCCTTGTGAGTATTTCCACTATTTTCCAAATAGCTTTTACACTTGCTTTTGATCAAACACAAAAGACTTTCACAACACTAACTTCTGATCACACACAAAAGCCTAGTGTACTCTTACACAGCAACACCTTGTTGTATTCCACCTCTTAGAAACTCTCTTTTAGTTTCCTAAGAGTCTCCTCAATTAAGTAGTATCACCACCAACACTCACCTCTCTCTAGGTAGTTTGATGAGATGCTTACAAGATAGTGTTTAAAATAAGGGGTTTGGGTATTGGGATGTTTAAGAGCTTGAAATAAAGTTAGATACACTGTAAACAATGATACTAAACAAGCTAACACACACTCAAGAAAGATGTCTCAGTAATAAACTTATAGAAGCTTTGAGTGTGGGATGGGAACATTGATTGCTTTGAGAAACTTGAACTTGTGTAGGTTTCAATAAACTCTCATATTTTGAAACTTCAGAATGGAACTCTTAAATAGCCTTGGAGATCGAATATAGCCGTTAGAAACTTGAAGAGAGCCGTTTGGAGTAATCAATGGTTCATAGGAGTGATGTGATGCAAGATAGAAAAGTTGACAGCTTTTGAAGCTTCTCAAGCTTAGCTTTTTACTTGATCTGCACATCTCAACTTTCTTGAGCTGGCTTTGTACTCTCCTCTGATCCTATTAAACAACTATGACTTGATACTGTACTCTTGTCCAGGCTGTTCCAGCTTGCATGAAGCTTCTCAAGCTTCCTAGTATGAAACAAACACTTTAATGCAACATAGGAATAATCATGCATTCCCTCTTTTAATGCTCGAGACATTCCAACATATTTATGGCTTGGTTTCTCCATTTAATGCATCTGAAGAACATTCAAGAGGAGTTAATGTGTTTGTCTTGAATTGGTTACGTTTTCCAGTAACCTTCTCAAGCTTCATTCTACTCACACATTAACCTTCTCAAGTATGAACTTATACTTCTAAGATGTTTGTGAGGTCAACTTTCTTTTGACTTCTGGTCAAACTTTCTGTTGACTTTTGGTCAAACATTCTATTAATTTGGTCAAACCTTCTATTGACTTGTTTTAAGCTTCTCATAATTTAACTTTTTCAAGTCTTTTCTACCCTTGTATTTTACCAACATGTTAATCCAAGGAAGGGCCATATTTTGCTATGTAAGGAAACCTGTTCTTAGCACTTAGCAACATGTTAGATCACACTTTATTAGAAAACCTAAATCTTAGTTTGTATCATCCAAACCTAGAAACAGATTCTTATTCCAACACACCTATGGGCCGGGGTTCGGTGTTCATCATTGGCGGCTTTGCCCTCCGGCTATATCTACTTCTCTTCAAGCAGATGCTATAGGGATTGTTAGATTAAGACCTTAGCCGAGTTTCGTTTTTGTTGTTGTTTTTTCCTTTCTTGTTAATAAAAAAAATTAAAAAACTAGTTAGTAACTAGTCTACATATTCAACTGATTATATACCACTACAAACAACAACACACATTATTAATCTAATAAATTAATAATCAGCGGTCAAAAATAACTAGTCACACTACTAAACAAAATTCCAGAACATCGTATTTCACCAAATTGATATTGTTGAACAAACTAGCTAGGGAACAACTCTTGATGCTATAAGAAAATATTTTACATAATGTACATTTTCATGTTTTTGAATTTTTCTTAGCACTGAATACACTTAAAAACAAAAAATGCTGTAAGAAAATATTTTACACAATGTTAACTTTTTTTTTTGTATGGGATATTCTTGTAATTAGACATTCAAACAAGTACTTTTTTATAAATACATCAAACTTAGGTAACAACCTTCACAAGAAGTATCTCTTCTTCAATCTTAGCCATTGAATAAATATAATAATAATATACATATCAATGGTTTTTTATTGATTGCAGTTGGTACACACCGTGTTTTAAAACTCGGCTCGGCCCGACTGGGCGAACCAGGATTCGGGGGGTCACCTTTTTGATATATGTTTACAAATATTGTTATATAGTCTTTAAAAATCGGTTATGCAGTTCAACTGTTGATCATTCGGTCTGACCCTTGACCCAGTACCCTCATCGAGTTGGTCGCCGGTTCGAGTTTTAAAACACTGGATACACAAATCTTTTAATTGCGGGAAAGAGATGACGGAGAAAATTGTATAAGATAAGATTTTTTAAAAGAGATAGGTATAAAGAGCTAAATGCATAAAGACACTGGATCCCTTCCCCCTAACCTCCACGGCTCGACCACATTTGCATGAAAAGAAGGTTATAGTATGTTTTTACTTTTTAGAGTTGTTGAACTGAAGGCCTAGACTAGAGGTGAAACGTCAAACGTGAGCCAGTAGTAGTTATAGTTAGTACTATTAATAAACAATCATGCTAAGAAAGAGGATAAGCATTGGTAATAATTAATGTGAGAGAGAGAGAGAGAGAGATTGAAAAACGCGAGGCCGTATAAAATAATCATGCGTGTAGATTGATTTGACTTGTGTTTATCACACAAAATTCATTCAACATCATCGTTTCGTCGCTTCTCTTCCCTCCCTTGCATACCCAAGCCATGGATCCTTACAAGCATCGCCCATCAAGTGCTTTCAATTCCCCTTTCTGGACCACTAATTCCGGCGCTCCTGTCTGGAACAATAATTCATCGCTAACCGTTGGATCTCGAGGTGGGTACCATCTAATTCTAATCTACTTACCGATTATGCTTTATTTTTATTCATTGGCTCTATTGATTATGTTTATATATGTGATTACATAATTGACTGTGTGGCAGTGAATTAGGATTAGGTATTGTGTAAATAATTTAGACATTAGTTTTTAGAGATTTTTAAGAAAATGAGAAGTTGTTTTGTGTTATTGAAAATCGGGTGCTTTTAGGGGGAGAAAGCAAATCAAATTTCTTACCGGTGAAACACTAAAATTGACCGTTGGATATTGTTTAAAATGCTATGAATGGTTAAGATTGAATCAACCAATATTAAATCTCAACCATTGATGAATTTTTATACTACATCCAGCGGTCGTTTTTTTATGAGAAGCTATCATATGAAGCAGTTTTTAGATTATTTTCAACTTTTCATTTTTTTTAAGAATCTGTAACAAACAGACAACATTTCGTGATAAGTGAATATTTTTTAAATAAGTGATTTTTTTTTTTTTTAAAAAGTCCTAACAAACGGGCTCAAAGTAGATAATTGAAATGTTTCGGCAGGTCCAATTCTTCTGGAGGATTACCATCTTGTGGAGAAGCTTGCACATTTTGACAGGGAACGGATCCCTGAACGTGTTGTCCACGCGAGGGGAGCCAGTGCAAAGGGCTTCTTCGAAGTCACTCACGACATTTCTCACCTTACCTGTGCTGATTTTCTCCGAGCACCTGGAGTTCAGACGCCCGTCATTGTCCGTTTCTCAACTGTTATCAACGAGCGTGGCAGCCCTGAAACACTCAGAGACCCTCGAGGCTTTTCCGTCAAATTTTACACTAGAGAGGTCAACATGCATAACCTAGCTAGCTATTTTTATTTGTTGCTATTATGTCCTCCTCGCTTACCTTGTCAAGTGTTGTGAACTCATCAGGGTAATTTCGACCTCGTTGGAAACAACTTTCCTGTCTTCTTTATTCGCGATGGCTTGAAGTTCCCCGACATGGTCCATGCTCTCAAACCCAATCCCAAGTCCCACATTCAGGAGAATTGGAGAATCCTTGATTTCTTCTCCCACATTCCTGAAAGTCTTCACATGTTTACCTTCTTATTTGATGATGTCGGTGTCCCTCAGGATTACAGGCACATGGATGGTTTTGGTGTTAACACATACACCCTTATCAACAAGGCTGGGAAAGCACTCTACGTCAAATTTCATTGGAAAACCACCTCTGGTGTGAAGTGTCTATTGGAGGAGGAGGCCATTAAGGTTGGAGGAACCAACCACAGCCATGCCACTCAAGACCTTTATGATTCAATCGCTGCTGGAAACTATCCTGAGTGGAAACTATACATCCAAACCATTGATCCTGATCATGAGGATAAATTTGATTTTGACCCCCTTGATGTAACTACGACTTGGCCTGAGGACATTTTGCCGCTGCAGCCAGTTGGCCGATTGGTATTGAATAAGAACATAGATAACTTCTTTGCTGAGAATGAGCAACTTGCATTTTGCCCTGCCATTGTCGTGCCTGGTGTATACTACTCCGATGATAAAATGCTTCAGACTCGAATTTTCTCCTATGCTGATAGTCAGAGACACAGACTTGGACCAAATTATCTGCAGCTTCCTGCTAATGCTCCCAAGTGTGCCCATCACAACAATCACCATGAAGGTCTCATGAATTTCATGCACAGGGATGAAGAGGTAAATTAATCTTCTCTTATTCTTCTGGTTGAGAATCTTGTTAACTACTTGATTTCGTTAAATTATTCTTGTGCATGCTAATTGTTTCTTAACTCTTACTGTGTTTTGCTACATATGCTTCAATAATATATTTCGCCCTAATGACCGAGCTCTGCTGATTTGTAGGTCAATTACTTCCCTTCAAGGTATGACACTGTTCGTCATGCAGAAAGGTTCCCCACTCCTCCTGTCGTCTTAAATGGGAAGCGTGAACGGGTTAGTGTTGATCAATCGCCATAGATCATATGCTTTTCTCACTTCAGTATTTCCAATTTTTCCGAAGAAGGCTATAATTATTAGACTTGATATATCTTTTATTGAACATTTGGACATGTTAGTCTCATTTAATCAGTGATAAACGATAATAATGTGTAGCAAATACATAGAAAAATTGTCTGTCTGCAAGTTAGAAAACAAAAGTTGAACCAATACATTGGTAATAGCTCTTGATTGTTAATCAAGCAAGGCCTAAATTAATATATAGGTTAGGATTTTGTTAGCCTTTTGTGTTGTTTTACATAGAAAATATTAATGAGTGATGATTCTATAAAATTTTGAAAACAAGGCTTGTAAATTTGCTCAAAGTTGCTAATTAGTGCAAAAATGTGTGAACAAATCCTGCTTAATGCAGTGTGTGATTGAGAAGGAGAACAACTTCAAACAACCTGGAGAGAGATACCGGTCCTGGGCACCTGACAGGTTCTTGTTATGAAATACTGTTAGTCTGATATGCTCTATGTGAAATATGTTTGTGGATATCTAATGAAGGGATATCTGCGCCCTTTTTCTGATTTCATTTCAGGCAAGAAAGATTTATCCGCAGATGGGTTGATGCATTATCAGATCCACGTGTCACTCATGAAATCCGTAGCGTCTGGATATCATACTGGTCTCAGGTGAGAATTGCACAAGCACTACTTTATTTTGCCTCTTAAACTACAGCTCAAGATTGTTCTTGTCGCAGTTAAGGTGATAAGAGTCGAGGAACATTAAAGAGAGCAGTGTTTTTTCCTCAATGTTGCTCGTCTCCTTCCCTTTCCCCACCCGACCACACCCACATACCCCTCTTTCCTCCATGTGTGGCCATCGTGGACACTTTTTTGGAACCATCCCAGTGATGGGATTGGGGCCCTTGAACTGAAAAAGAAAAGTGTAGGGTCAAGAGTCAAGAGTGTCTCATGAATCTAAATATGGCTCATCTGATGTTTTTGCTGTGCAGGCTGACCGTTCTCTTGGTCAGAAGATAGCATCTCATCTAAACATGAGGCCAAGCATCTAAGATTATTGGTGCAACTCTGCTTTCTTTCATAGCAGCCAGCTTATATATTGTATATCAACCTGGGAGTATTTTTCTTTCATAGCAGCTATATATTGTATATAAACTCCGCGACTTATCTCGGGGTATGTCCTTTGTAATAATGAGAAGGAATAAATTATGAACGTCTCATGATTCACAGTTATTTACCTCATTTATATTACAAATAAAATAATCTTCTGTGGTGTTATATATTCTTGGCTAAATTGTCATTTTTGTCCCCAAATGCTTGTCGCTATAGTTCCTCGAGTGCTGAGATCTCAAGTTGGCCTTCTGCAGAAATGCAAAATGCGGTTATAGCATGATATTCATGTAGCCACAAACTCAGAATGCGGTTAAATTGTGTTTTGTGTATGTGAGTCAAGGAGAACCAAAGCTTGGTGATTAAGGACGGTTTTCTTGGTATTTCAGAGCTTCAGAATGAAGAAAAAGACTAGAAGTAAAGAAAACCATTTCAAATGTATGCATTACAGAACTATTTTATTTATAAGCAAGGCCAACGCTTTGGCGTGCCTTGACTGTATGCATGAGCATTGGGGTAGAATTTTGTGCTCTACAAGAAAATTGGTGTGATGTTAACACATATAGGCACTCAGGGGCGGATCTGTGTTATAGTGTGAGGTGAGGGAGTTCACTTGAACCCCCTAGAAAAAGAAAAAACTCTATTTATCCTCTTATAATTTTTTTTAACTCTGAAATTTTAAATTTACACTAATACCCTTAAGTTTGTACCAAATTGCATCAAAGACACTATTTTGAACCCTCGAGTCCTGGATTCGCCACTGCCTGCACTTGTCAAAACAAGATCACACACTTAGACATGTAGCATATTAGAGCGTGCACATGGGTAATGCTAATGTGTTCCCATGCTTAAGGGTGGGGTTGGTATCTAACCAAACCCTAAATTTTTCAAATTTTTATTGTAACTCTAATTCCGGCCTCTAATATGCATCCTAGGCATTCAATCAAACATGCAACCAATGTCAGTTTAGGGTTAGAGTAGTGGGAGATCCTATTTCTACTCACTTAAAAGTTGTAAAGAGAATTCTTCGTTATTAAACGGTATAAATGATTTTGAATTTTCGTCTTCTCCTTTTAATGACTACCTTATGGAGCTACGTGATAGTAAATTTTCAAGAGATGCTTATGATTGGAAAAAGTACTACTGACTTTGCATTTTTGATGGGTGATTATGATTTTACATGGAATTCTAACAAGGAAGCTAGCTATAATCACATTTTATGCATGCAAAGTGGAGGTCTGCAACCTCTTGCACTCCAAGCAACTTTGCTTGTTGCAAAAGATTAGAAAAATCCATATTGATAAATAGTAATAGATCCGCACGTAAGCATATAGTCACAAGAAAGTTGAGCTAGTTTATGTGAAGACTCAAGACCAAGTTGAGGATATTTCCACCAAAGCCTCTCAAGTTTGAAGATTTTATAATTATTATTTTAGAGATTACAGGGCAAGACATGGAGTGCAATTTTTTTTTCAAAAGTTTTATAATTAAGGGAAGTTAGGAACTTAGAATTAATAATTATAAAATTGATAGTGGAAATTGAAAGTTAAAATTGGTTGTGTTAGTTTAATTAATGATATTGTAAGTAGCCACTAAACTGTGAGTGGAGCACTATATGCATATGCATAAATGACTAAGTGGAGTAGTTATTAGAAAGCAACAAATGATCACTCATGGAATAGTATAAATAGAATAGAAAGTTGGTAGTGCACGTACAACAGTGAACAGGGAAGAGACATTGATTAGAGTTAGACAGAAGTATTTTGAAGAAATGGATAATCAGTGTATCCAAGGACAGGGTCATGCGTATAAAAAGTGCTTCTATCAGGCTGGTTTAACTCAGCATTCAGATGAAATCTTGCAGGGAGATCCGGATTAGCCAAAAATAAGCGTCCATAAGCCACTAAATCTGCAGCACCAGATGCTATAGCATTGTTTCCTTCAGTCCTATCATAACCACCAGCAACAATAAAGGTCCCGTTGAATACCTCCCTAATAGGCGCGAGGGAGCAGTTCGTATCGGACTTGTGGAATTGTGTGACCATCCTTGGCTCTATCACGTGACAGTAAAGAATGCCGAGTTGATTCAATGAGCGCGCCATGTGAATACCTAATGCTTGAGGATCAGAGTCTTCACAATCATTATAATTAGCGAAAGGCGATAGCCTCACGCCAACCTTGTCAGCTCCTATCTCATCTGCTACTTCCTTCACCACTTGTAGTGGGAACCGGCAACGGTTTTCTAAGTTGCCTCCATACTCGTCATCTCTGTCATTCACCTTGTCCTTCATGAACTGATCCAACAAGTATCCGTTCGCTCCGTGTATCTCTACTCCATCAAAACCCGCTTCCATTGCATTTTTTGCTGCAATTCTAAAGTCATTGACAATCATCGGAATTTCATCGGTTCTCAGCCGGCGAGGAGGTGGATATTTATTCGCTGTAGCAGCGTTGTTTAAGATATCTTTACGGAGGGGTTTGTTTGTGCATGATATTGGAGCCTGACCATCCGGCTGGTACCCTGCGCTTGTGCAAACAAACTTATATATTAATTCATATTTCAAGTTAAGATAGTTTTAGATTGTTTTTAGATCTTATAAGCAATTGATTAACACATTTTAGTTAAGCTTAGCCTCGTATCCTCAAGGTGCATCCTCAAGGTGCTGAGTTCAAATTCCTCGAGGACAGTTGTAAAATGGCAGTTAGTGTCACTTTAATAAAAAAAGATTATAAATATTAAACTTCAAGTGATTAAATAAGGATACCATAGTTTGATACTCTTCCAGCATGCCAAAGTTGGCAGAAAAATATCCCTCCTTTTTCACGAACTCCCCTAACAATTGGTTTCCATGCCTCTACTTGTTCACATGTCCATATGCCAGGTGTATTTGGGTACCTTAAAAAAAACTCAGACAGATATCAGGGATAACTGTACAAAACAATTAATATTTTTTTTTGTTCAAAGTAATAGATAATTGATTGATTACCCTTGTGCTGTGCAAGATACACCAGAAGCTTCTCCAATTAAGAAGCCACCCTTAGTTGTTCTTTGAGAATAATATCCAACAGCATGAGGCTGAGGGACAAAGTTGTAAGACCTTGATCTTGTTAACGGTGCCAACACTATCCTGCACCGTATCAACGTATATAGGCTAAATTACAATTTTGGTCCTTGAAAGATTTCGAGAATCACAAAAAAGAAACTCAAATTCAAGGTATAATAAATTACCTGTGGGATAGATTAAAGTTTCCCATCTTGTATGGGGTGAGTAGAGATATTATTGCCTCTCTTTCCTCTACCACTTCATTCACTTCTCCTACTTCTGTCATCGTCTTCGTCTTAAACTTCTCTCAGTCATTCATATATATATATATAGATGATTTCTCTTACTATACAGACTTGTGGCGGCTACAAATGAGTGGTCCTAGTAATAACGTATTTTTTAATATATTGATTACAAATATTTCATAAAGTCGTTAGCGGTTGCATTTGTAGTATTTTGCTCTTAAATCATTTTACTCTTCTTTAAGCACTTACAAAAAGCTGGGCTATCCCGTTTGGGTAGAGCTTATTTTGAGCTTATGCAAAACAACTTATGTAAATAAATAAGTTTTTATGTATTATTTATAAGCTTATTAAGGTAGTTTATGATAAAACAACTTAAAGAGATATAATTTTTGTTAGTGAGAACTTGTAAATCAACATAAAAACTTATTTATTTCCATAAGTTGTTTTTCATAAGCTCAAAAATAAACTAATCCAAACAGGCCAAGTATGACAAAGTTATGAATAAATATTTAGTTTTTACCACTACTATATACAATTAGTTAAATGGTTAGCTGTATCCAGCTAAGCTAGGAGTTAGTTACTTATCGGGAAAAAAAAAGCTAGGAGTTAGTTCTATTTAACAATTTTAGTTGAGCTAATTACAATTAGTTGCAGTTAGTTTTTCTTTTTGGTTAGAAGCTAACTATATCTATTTTTTCAAGAAAATAGGGATTGAGAGTGCAGCATACCGAGTTCGAATTTGGGAGGAAGTAAATGATGTCCCTAGCTCCGACCAACTAAGCTAACAACTACATCCATTTTCAAGCAATTGTATATAACTATATATGCAATAGATGTACATCTCACATTTCATTCAATGAAATCATGAAAACTACTTTCTCAATTCCTCAGTTTCTCCTCCTCTAAATCTTCATATGGTATCAAATGTTTTGTTTTTCCCCATTTCTTTTCTATAATTTTTCTTCTTTGTTGATTTCTCATCCATTTTAAGCTATCTGCAATGGAAGACCCGTTGAATCAAATGAGTCCATCTACATTCATTCATCTAACAATCTTGGTCAGGTTCTTGTTTCCAATCTTCTCTTTGATGTTCGGTGGCTCAGGACCCTAGAGAGAATCCACTCTCAATCTCCCATAGAGATACACTCAATTTTACTTCAAAACTTGATGATAATACATGAAAGGAATGACCTTATTTATACTAATCCTAAAGGTCAATACAGTTGAAATAGTAGTAGTAATTAGTTTCAAAAATGGAAACACAATCTTGCAAAATGAAAGTTGTCAAATATAGTGGCTTAGAGACAAAAAGTGGGTGGATTGGTTTTGAGTTTGTTTCATGTAGTTCTGATTCTGTGTCATTCACCCCGAATTGAACAAAACTCGCCCTCGAGTTGTTATCAACTTCATCATTTAGATATTGTGAAAGATCGACAGCATTATCGTTGATTTTTTGTATTATTTTGAATGGACCATTAGCTCTTGGGGGACAACTTGCATTTGGTTGATTTGGAAATTGTTCTTTTCGCAGATGTATCCATAGCAAGTCTCCAACTTTAAATATTTGTCATCTTTTGTGCTTGTCACTATTAACAGTGTATCTTGTTTTTTGTTTCTTAATTTGTTTGCAAACTTGTCCATGTAAGGGACAGGGTGAAGAGCAGAGGCGATAGGGTCGGGTACAGGATAATATGAGCATAGGGAAGTGTGATAAGTGTAATCTGAAAGTAAAGCCCTTGAAAAAAATGATTGAACCTTTAATGCAAATTTATCTGTTGATATGTGCTGCTAATTTTTTTTATGTTGTTCTTACTTGAGAACAATCAAGGATTTAAGCATTGGAGAGTTTCATAAGCGGTGGCGGAACTTCATTGGGGCTGGCATTGCCTGGGCCACCCCAATTTTTTTAAATTTTTTTTCTAGTTACTAGTAATTGGCCACCCATTATTATTCCTTAATATTTAGTCCTAGTGCATATGTTCGTCTACTGGCTCGGTCACTCACACCGTCACACACGATAAGGTACCGCGCTGGCTGAAAAAATTGCAGTTCATAAATCGTAATAATTCCTTCAACAAGTGCTCACTGCTCACTTTGTACGTTTTTGCTTTTGACTAGTAAATTTTAATTTAAATATCTATTTATCTATTTGTTTATTGTACACAGTACACACTTGTGTATTTGTCCGTATGTTCCACCTTGACTGCAAAGTTTTGCTTTTGTTTAATTTAAATAAATATTTGTTTTATACAGGGGAGGGATAAATGTTAGTTTCTTGGATTTGAACTTGGGACCTCCTTTGCACTCCTTTAAAAAAACAACAATGTTGGCCACCTGAAAATATATTGTTAAGATCCGCCACTGTTCATAAATCTAGTTTTTATGCTATTTTAGTGTTTTCTTTTGGTAAGTTGTGTAGCAAATTTAGTTCTAATTTTGAGCTATTTTACTACCAATTGTTTATTTTTAATTTTAAGTCAATTGTTGAGAAAAAGAAGAATATGAACTTCAAAAGTAAGATAACAAAGTCCCAAGGTCAAAGGTTGCAACAAGGAGCAAAAAGAACCAAGAAAGTACAAGAAAAGCACAAGTGCCCAGGTGAAGATCAAGCGAAGCTCATCCCCATGAGGCACGGTCTGTGCTCTTGCCTCAGATGCTAAAATTGTTACATTTTGCTTGCTTATGGCTTGTAATGTGACTTAACTCATTTGTTCCCTTGCAAGGCCTATATATAGCACAAAATATTAAGCGTTAAGGATGATCTTATCATTTGTAAAAACTTCTCAAAGTTACTCTAAAGTTTTATGCAATTTCAGTTTTTCTTTAAGTTCTTGTTCTTTACAATTCAGTTCTTTATTTTCTGCACTTTATTTTCCCGCACTTTACGATATTTCTTTATAATTCTTGTCATTTACATTCATCCATTTACAGCTTTCCTTTACATTCTTGTCATTTATATTCATGCCCTTTATTTTTAAGCAAATGTCTACAATGATCATGAGTGAGTAGACTCCGTTAGTCTTGGGATTGTGGGAATAATCCAATGATAGACCCCTAAAGAATCCCAAGTCTAAACTCTATTTTATTGAAGTTTGTATTTTAATCTAATCTCATCATCTTTCAAGTCTTACTTCAAATATCAAATGAAGAACCGAAAGGTGAAGTTTGATATTAGAACTATGAGATTAGACAAGAGAATCAAAACATGAAAATAGTTTTGAGACTCATGGGATAAAAAGCTTTTGTACTCAAGGGATTTTTGCAATAATCAACCGTGAAAATAGGTTTGATTATTGGTTCAAAGCACACTCTTGTATTCTATAAGGAAACATGAGTTACCATTGAATAGCTTTGTCCTTAGAATATAACTCTTATATAAAATAGAGTATAGATGAGGGACTGAACTCATTCTATCATTGTGATGAAACCACAATCCTAGGACACTTTTATTTCCGAATTCAAACAACATTCTTCTCCTATATATAAACAATCATTTTAGCTAAGGACCACCAAAAAATATATTGGTAATTATATTAAATCTCTATGGGGCTGATACTTTTATTACGCCATAGAACTGTGCACTTTTGTCCTATCAAGTTTTTGGCGCCCTTGTCGAAGACTTTTGTGATATTAATCACTTTTTCGGTGTCGGTTAGACTAAAGCCCTTCTACTTTTCCTGAAAATTTTTCTTCTATTATTCTTTGAATACTAAGAGTCTGAAGTCATGGAAACGTTGTTGAACCAATTCCTGATATAAAAAGATTCTTCCATAGAAGAAGATAATTACGTAATAATCAAGAAATGGCTACAAATCAGAATCATACTCTAAAAGAGTATGCTATACCAATTGCTACGGAGCCACTATCTAGTATTGTGTGCCCCGATGTTGAGGCAAACAATTTTGAACTTAAGCCCTCACTGATGTCCATGGTGCAGCAAAATTAATTTTCTGGTTCACCAATGGATGATCCTAATCCCCGTCTCTCAATTTTTCTTGAATTTTGTGCTACATTGAAATTGAATGGAGTATCCACTGATGCCATAAGACTATGACTTTTCCCTTTTTCATTAAGGGATGGAGCTAGAGCTTGGCTACATTCGTTGCCTTCGAAATCCATTACTACATGGGACCAAATGAAGTAAGCATTCCTTGCTAGATTCTTTCCTCCGAGCAAAACTGCACAATTAAGAAATCAGATTACAAGATTTACTCAAAATGATGGGAAATATCTTTATGATGCTTGGGAGAGTTTCAAGGAAATGCTAGCATTATGCCCCCATCATGGACTAGAGAAGTGGTTAATTGTCCATACTTTCTGTAATGGATTGTCGTATACCACAAAAATGACTGTTGGTGCAGTTACAGGTGGAGCTCTGATGAGCAAAAACATAGAAGAGGCTTATGCTCTTACTGAAGACATGGCGCAGAACCATTATCAATGAACCAATGAGCGAGCCGTAACTTCTCCATCTCCAACCAAGAAAGAAACGGGTAAGTATGAGGTCTCCGCTATAGACCACTTAGCCTCTAAGGTAGATGCACTATTTCAAAAACTTGAAAAATTAAATGTTAGTGATGTCTCACCTACACATGTTGTACCACCGTGTGAAATATGTGGTGTTGTTGGTCATATAGGTGTTGAATACCAATTAAGGATGTCTGCTAATGGTGTGGTAACTGAGCAAGTTAACTATGCTCCAAAGGGGATCCTTTTTCAAATACTTATAATCCTCGATGGAGGAATCATCCAAATTTTTCCTATAAAAATAGGTCATTTAATCCCGCTTTCCAACCATTAGCTAGAACACCCCCTTGTTTTCAAAATCAAAAGGCTTTTAACAGCCTTCAAAAATTCAATTTCGAAACTTTGCTAGAAAACTTTGTGTTAACTCAAACTAAGCAAAATGAAGAGTTCAAAAATCAAACTTATTTTTTGAATGATACTATTATCAAGTTAACATCAAAGGTTGATTCTATGGCCACAAATAATAAAATGCTTGAAACTCAAATCACTCAAGTGGCTCAACAAGTCGTTTCATCCTCTAAATCCTCCGGTGTATTTCCTGGACAACCTGAACAAAACCCCAAGGCACAAATAAATGTTGTCAATCTGAAAAGTGGGAAACTATTAGAGGAACCTAAGGGTAATGATGAGGAAAATAAGAGTGAAAAAGACAAATCACCAAGTGAGGGGCTGAAGAGGAAAAAGAAAAATCATATGTCTCTCCTCCACCATATAAGCCCACCATACCCTTTCCCTAAAGATTTGCAAAAGCTGAAATAGAGTAGCAATTTAAGAAATTTGTTGAACTTTTGAAAAAATTCTACATTAACATTTCTTTTATTGAAATTTTGTCTCAAAAGTCATCTTATGCTAACTTTTTGAAAGAAATTTTGGCTAAGAAAAGAAAATTGATGATAATGAGACAGTTGCTTTAACAGAAGAATGTAGTGCTATCTTTCAAAACAAATTTCCTTTTAAACTCAAAGACCCTGGAAGTTTTTCCATTCCATGTGTGATAGGAAGTGAGACCATTAATAGAGCCATGTATGATCTAGGAGCTAGTGTGAGTCTAATGCCTTTATCTATTTGTGAGAGACTAGGCATAGGAGAGCTTAAACCAACAAACATGACCTTGCAATTAGCACATCGTTCCATCAAATACTCGACTGAAGTTTTAAAGGATGTTCCTATCAAGGTAGGACAATTGTATATACCAGTTGATTTTGGTGAGATGGAAATGGAAGAGGACTCTAAACCCCAATTCTCTTGGGGAGACTTTTCCTTGCTACAGCTAGGGCCATTATTGATGTTAAACATGGTAAACTTGCTTTTAATGTGGGTGAGGAGAAAATTGAGTTTGAATTTTCTAACCTCATGAAAAGTTCTTCTATTAAGGATTCTTGTTGCAGGGTTGATTTAATAGACCATTTTGTGAATGATTTCTTCTTAGAATCATCTTCACATGATGGGTTAGAAGCATGTTTGATTGGTAGCAAGAATGAGGAATTGGCTAAAGAAGCCCAAGCCTATGTTAAACTGTTGGATGAAAATCCTTACGTTGAGAACTTGGGCATTGAAGCTTTGGTTGAGGAAAAATATGCACCTCTCCCAAAAGAAGCTCTAAAGTAGAACTTAAAACTTTGCCATCTACTCTCTGATCAGATTCTACTTTTTCCTATCATGAAAAGTGACATCCTTGGAAATATAGATACGACCACTAGGACTTAGGCACTTGAATCCCTTGTGATGAGGGGAGGGACCTAGATTAATACATTCTTGACTGTGAAATTGTAGCTTATGTTTATTGTAAGGAGTGAGAAGGGGAAAACAAGAACAACCAAAAGACCTCAAAGAGCTGTAATCAGGGGTGATTTTGTGGAGAGCTTCATAGGGAGAAATGAAAGTAGAAAGAGCAGAGGTTGGAAGTCTATTGATGAGATACACAGCATTGGTAAAGCTGTGGTCCCAGTAGACAATTGGTAATGAAGCATGAGCTAGTAAAGTCAAGCCCATTTCAGTTATTTGTCTGTGTTTACGCTCAACTGAGCCATTTTGGTGAGACGTGTAAGGACAAGTAAATCTGTGTTGAATTCCTAAGGAAGTTAAGTATTTGGTAAAGGGTAGAAACTCTCCCCCATTGTCTGACTGTATAGCTTTGACAGAGGTATTAAACTGAGTTTTGACTAGGGTAAGGAACTGAGTGAGAGCTTGAAGAGCATCAGACTTGTGTTTAATCAAATACATCCATGTATATTTAGTGCAAGCATCAACAAAAGAAATGTAATACAAATATCCACAGCTAGAGGGAGAGGGAGAAGGACCCCAAAGGTCAGTGTAAATGAGATCAAAGGGTGTGTGATACTGTGTAGTTGATGGTGGTGAGTGAGTTCTATGTGATTTACCAATAGCACAAGATTTACACAATTCAAATGAGTTTTTCAGTGATGATGAAATATTACATTTGTCTAGAACAGATTGTATTGCTCTACTATTGGCATGACCTAGCCTATGATGCCATATGGTATAGTTGCTTACATTACTAGTGATAGTATTAGTAGATGGAATAGGACTCGCAGACTTAGTAGAAGAAACATTAGCAGAAAGAGATACAGGAGCAGAAGAATGAGTTACTGCAGCCAGAGAAGGAACAAAGTATAGACCATCAGCACCTCTATAACCTTTGAGAAGAACCTGTTTAGACCCCTGGGATTTAACAAGGCAAGTAAATGGGTGAAACTCAATAAAAACATTGTTATCAAGAGTGAATTGGCTTACAGATATAAGGTTACGGGTAAGGTTAGGAACAAGCAACAAGTTATTGAGTGTAAATGTTAAATTAGGTTGATGTTTGGAGTATAATGTGGCTTTTCCTACAGCTTGAATGGCTATAGGGTGACCATCTCCCATGTAAACGTGTTTGTGTCCTCTGTATGGTGTACTTGTGTGAAGGTATTGTGCTATTGAAGTGAAATTTAAAGAGGCACATGTGTCAAGGAACCAACCTGGAGTCACATCAGATGGAATTGTAAAGGTTTCTGCAGCATTAGGATCAAAACCAGTGTAAGCAGCCAAAGCTCTAGGAACTGGATCATTGTTGGATGTGGAAGCAGGTTCAGATGAAGCAGCATCATGAGTGTTGTGATGAGGAGCAGGCTCAGGAGGCACATAGTGCTCGTCATACCTGTACCAACAGTTAAGAGCAGTGTGACCTTGTTTAGTGCAAACCTGACATGTAGGCCTGTCACCAGAAGGTGGTGCGCGACCACGACCACGACCGCGTCCTCTTCCAAAGCGACCACGGCCAAAGCGTCCACCAAAGCGACCACCGGCATGACCACCACGAGCATTGGTGTGCACAACATTTGCGGAGACGGACGACGTAGCAAGTTCTTGGCGAAACTTATCAAGCTGTGCTTCCTGAACCAGAAGCAAAGATTCCAACTCAATGAGATCTAGATTGTCTGGCTTGGAAAACGCAAAGAGAATTAGCGAATTATACTCCTCCGGAAGACCGTCAAGCACAACATCAACAAGATCACGATCAGAAACGCGATCTCCGCTTGCGGCAAGGGAACTGGCTAGGGCACGAATTCGTGTGATGAATTCGCTGATGCTACGATTTCCTTTCTTAGTACTCTTCAGTTCAGCACGCAATTGACGAGTCTTTGCGCGAAGATGAGCGGTGAAATGCTTGTGAATCGTATCCCAAACTTGATACGCGTGGTGGCAGTCCAAAAAGCGAGGAAGCATCGTATCAGAAATGGTGGAAAGAAGCCAGGTGAAGAGTGCCTGATCTTGCATGAACCATTGATCATACACCTCAGAAACTTTGTTGATGGCGCGATCATCACTAGAATCGAACTGATTCGGAATTTGCGGATTCACTAGAAGGCGATGAAGGCGATGTGTTGCAACAACACCTGCAACTTGCTGATTCCAGATTAGAAAGTTCTTCTCGTCCAGCTTGATACTAAGCTTCGGACCAGTGATGAATTGCGAAGAGCTTTTGACGAAATCCTGCTGAAAAATTGAAGGAGTTGACAACAACGCCGGTGACGGTGACGCCATGAACGCTTCATCAAAAGGTGAAGCCATTGTTGAAGCTTCAACGGTGAGCAGAGAGGAGAATTAGCGGAAACGAGAAAATAAGGAATATCCAAGGATCGGTGCTGGAGCGAATGATACCATATTGAGAAAGTGTGTGAATGAATATTCTGTTTCTTTCATTGATTGAAGCATGTGTTACATTTGCTTTATATAATCTGTTTTCAGAGTGTAACTAACACTTATGCAGTTCAACTAACTTCTCTACTGTTACATTGATACAAGAATTGTACAGTGACTATTTTCCTTATTTGCATGTGTATCTCTATTACTCTGTACAGGATTGCAAATTGTATTTCGTGCAAATTATAATATAAGTAGATTGATAATTTAGTTCAATATCGTCAGCTACAATCAACTATAGGACTGCTAGAATACTCCCACAACTAGTTGAAGGAAACAACTGCTTGGGATCAGTTAAGAATCAGATCCCAAAAAGTAACACCTTAGAGCAAGAGAATGAAGATCATGTTAGGGAGAAGAATTACTGAACAAAAACGGGTACAATGTGAAACTGTAACTAACAGAACTGAAATGAAACTGAAAAAACAGATTTAGCTACAAGCTGGACTTGGACTAACAAACAGACTAGCTCTAATACAACGGCCCAAATACACAGGCCCAAACACTGTTGATCCATCGAATCATCCAGTGACTGGTGTTTCCCAATTTTTGGAATCTACTCGCTTGAAGGCAATGGAGTTAAGAAATATAAGTAATTACAAATTCAACAACAGAAAAGCATGTTTGGTTTGGAACTCATTTCCATGTTTCTCATAAATAATTAGAAAAATGTTACCATACTTTGACTTTATTTTCTGTTTCCAAATTTTTGTCAAAGAAATCTTAAAAACTATTGATGAGAAATGAAAACAAAATAACATTTCTACAATTGTTAGCAAAATCCTAAAGTGAAAACATCATTTTTTAAACAAAAAAATCATTCTTTAATTCAATGTTTGAGAAAACATCATCCCTACCTCAATTTTTGTCAAAACTGCACTATAATTCCAGTTTTACTAGCTTCAACTTTCTGCAAAAGGCGAGCATCTTAGTCTTGGCTGCATCATTTGAAAATAAGACAATGAGACAAATAAATACCATCCATCAACAAAAAATCGTTAAGACATTGTTTAAATTTTGACCTTCGATTTTCTAGACTTCCATACTTTTGATTTCCCTGGTTGGGGAAGATAAGAATATTTGTTAATGGAATTCAAGACAGCAACTCCATCCGTGCCAGAGTCAATAATTGGCGACAAACACTAGCAATTCAGAAGAGGTTATCTAGCTCATGTATAATTCATAAGAATTTCAAAAGTACAGATAAAACTTTGCATATATGTATTAATATTACAGTAATTGCTTTCTCAAATTAAATAAAATAATTCGAAATAACTACCAATTAAGAAATAAAATGAGAAAGCCAAAGACTGTTTTGTGAAGTTTTGTTGTTCGCCTTCCATATCTTCAGTTCTAATTATGTTGAACCCGAGTTTAAAAAAAAAGAATCCAGTCATAAAACTGCAGTTTTTGGCGTTACAGTAGAAAACAGATTGGCCATCGTCACTCAGAAAAACAGACAAGTATTAGCTTCATGCAAAAGAGTAACTAGACATGATTTAATCTTACCACTTCCTCTAAAGCCCTTTTCTCTGTTTCCCCGTGGTTCTTCACATCCAAGGAATCAAAGTAAAACAATATCTGGGGAGAAAATGTTAGTAAATACCACAACTCAAAGAATAGCAATGGAAAAAGTTGACAATTTGACATAGCTGGAGCTGGACTAGTTGAAATAGCACAATAATAATACAAAAAGGGACAATGGGACGGTAAGATTCAAGCACAATTGAAACAAGGTTTCCTGATGTTGGTTATAAAAGTCACCTTGTCGAGTAACTGAACATTTGATGAATCGGTAGCCATGACCTGAACTCCTAGCAAATTGTTTGTATTATTGCAGAAGGGACAGAGAATAGTGCTGAAAACACACCCATCTTCTGGACACCATATACTCTGCTCCGATGTACTTTGAGATATATTTCTCCTATTGGAAATACGTAGATCTACAAGTGAAGAATCAGTAATAATAACTGGTACACCCTTGGCTGTATCAGTAGTTGAAGTTTTCGATCTCTGTTTCAAAAGGGATCTTAAGTGAACTTTTGATGATGAAATCAAGGAGCACGTAAGATACAAATTGTTTTCAGGTCGGCCCAATGGGTTTTTGCAGAGTGAACAAAATATCTGTAACCTTTCATCTTGTAGAGGGACAGTTAATGAACATGATCCAGGTAATTTGCTTATTGGTAACTGAGGAGAATGTGACTTCAAAATTCTTCCAAAACCACATTCAGTTCCATGAGTTGCCTCCCGAACATCCACTGAGCTTTTTGGGTACGATGTAGTAGTGCTGACACACGATACATCATTGTTTTCTTCTTCAATGAGGTTTATAAATGGTGTGACAATGGGCTTTCTCCTTTTCTGATTGTGAGAATTAACACTCAAATTCAACGATGATTCTGTTTGAGGAATATTATTTGTAGTTACATTCTTTTCAGGAGTAGCTGTTATTGAAGTTTTACTTCCAGTAGTTGAAGACATTGGAAGACTTGAGAAGTGATCCATCGGAAAATGAGCAGAAGCCTCAATTATAGTGGAATAGGAGTAGTCATCCTTAAAGTAATCAGGGCTGCCAAGATCTAAACATGGGGTTTCCTTGACGATGGGGGTTTCTTCACATGTAATTGTCGCACACAATTCCCCAGTGAACCTGTAAGAAATATATTCCTCAAATAGTCATCTAATCGCCCCTGTATGTCTACGGAATTTGAAATATGAAGGCCACAATACAAGAAAGTGGTGATTAAACCAAAATAGATATGCATATCTTAAGGTATAGACGTATAGTTGTCAAAACGCCACACCAATTATAACAGAACAGGGAAACACAGGACAAAAAATACCTGTCTGTCAGATTACAGCAGATGGGGCTGCTTTGGTCTTTGAAATTGTATGTGGCATTATTCCTTTGAGCTAATGGCCGACTCTCAGCAATATCTCGAGAGCTTAGTATGGGAATCGAGATGTTGTCCTCAAGCACTGATGTTTCTTTCTCGCCTCCATTAACAGACTCATTCAGTTTCTGGTTTTTCTTTTTAGTGAACTTCATAGTTTCATCCTTACCATTTGAGCCCAAAATTTGATTGACATTCTCTGTATTCATGTCATACCGTACCTACAGCAAGATAAACCAATCAATAATTCTTTTCCTCCATGCCCGGAAGGGTAACGGGGCAGAGTATATCAAGGTCAAATTAAACCAACATGTCATGTACCTTTGTATTCTCAAAGAATGATTTTAATCCCTCCAGAGAAACATCAAAACTGTCATAAACTCTCAAGGGTCTTCTTAGCCACTTTGAAATTAGTGCTTTATTTCTTTCTTGACGAAAACGCTCATCTAATTCGACAATAATATTTACACCAATTATGAAAGAAAAGCTGGTTGGAAGTATGGAGTTAATGGTCAAAGAACAATGCCAAATAAACCTTATCAAGAATATACTACACTACAAAGACAGAGGTAACGACGAGGGAAAAAATAACTTGATTCTAAACCAAAAAGGTAGTTGGTGAGAATAGCCTGCTCTCGTGGTTACGTGATGACAATAACTGTCATGAAATTTTATATGTTCCATTGGAGAATATTTGCCAATAGAATGGTGTCTACAAAATTCAAAGTATACTTAAAAAGACTCAGTTTTGAACAAGCTAACGGAAAAGGTAACAGTTTTAAATTTCTGTCGATGCTGCTGTATACCCTTGCAACCACAGGTGTAGACGTGTAGTATTGCATATTCTGGAAAACCTAGTTAATTCCACTTTCCTACCCTTCCACATAGAAGAATAGCAGGATAAAAAATGGAACGTGGATTAAATAATTGGCAGTTTCAGCATGATTACCCAATAGGATGATTGCTCCATAATCAAGTCTATGCCGTATACAACGCCCTACAGAATGTAAAAGCTAATCAATATAAACTAAATGATACTGAAAAACAAATCTAATTTGGTTAGAATTAGGAAAATAAACCAGAACGAAGCTTTACCTGCTGCTTGATTTAAAGCTCGGAATGCTTGATGGCAGTACCACTCGCTTCCGCTTAAGAGATGTTTGGATGATTTGAATGTGTCATTATATTTCTTCTTTAGTGCAACTTTAATATCATTTCTGTCGTTCAAATAAATCAGTCTGTCAGGAAAATATATTCTCATAGTAAGATGCCTTATCAATAAAGTAGATAACAGAGAAGAAAGGGTTCTTACGTGTTGGGAAATGGAATACCAACAATAATCTGAGATTGTCAAGAACGCACAATTTATAATTAACAATTACAATGATTATTAAAAACTGGAGAGTCTGTCTCTGTAGTCAAACCAATTATATCTTGGCTACACTTTTACTGCTTTATCAATCACAATACTTAACATTTATTAAAATAACCTAAAAATATACTGTTAGAAATTGGCTATAATATATATGAATTGAATCTGAATCGGTTACTAACAATATTGCACGGAGACTGAATTACAATATCGGAATTACAAATTTGAAGAAAACAAGGAATTTGAGCGAAAGATGACAATATACAAAGGCTCCCCCACCAAGATTCGAGAGCTTCGCCTCTCCCTGCCAATAACCATCTAATAGTTGCCCAACCTCCCCTTATCCTCAATTTCCTATTTATTCCCTTACATCCTAAGGAACGTCTATAACTATGGTACATGCTGGCTTGTTTCTTACAATAGGGACTAATAGATACTAAGTAGGCCTTGGGCCTCCTCTTATAATATTTACTAATAAGAGATCTAATAAAGAGCTTTGAATGGGGTCATTTTAGTACAGCCATTATAGTTGGTATTAAACCGATATCAGCCCTACTAAGCCATTTAGGCCACTGTTTTGGTTTTGTATCTGTGAGGCATCTCAAGTAAGTTTCCAAACATCTATTAACTATTTATGTTTGACCATCCATTTGTGGATATGCAGAAGAAAATTTCAGTTTCGTGCATGCCATCTTGAATAACTCAGTCCAAAATGGCTGAGAAATATGTTATATATGTCAAAAACAATTGTAGAAAGAAACTCGTGAAGTTTTACCACTTCTTGCAAGAAAACTTCAGCAACATCTTTAGCAGTAAACGGGTGACTCATGGCAATGAAATTAGCATATTTAGTTAACCTGTCCACCACAACCGGAATAACATTCTTACCTTGAGCTTTAGGTAAACCTTCAATGAAATTCATGGACACATCAAGACAAACTTGAGTTGGTACTAGACGAGGTTGTAACAATCACACATGAGCCAAAGTTTGGTATTTATTCAATTGGCACATTTTACAAGTAGCCACATATTGCTGGATGTTCTTCTTCATGCCTTCCCAATAGACTACATGATAGGTACCGGAATTCATCTCAGTCAAACAGAATAATGAAGTCCTTTTCTAGATCTTTCTTGCCTCTCAGTATTAGCTAGTTTTCCAAACCTCCTTCCTCTAAAATAGCCATAGATTCTTGCACTACCCACCTTTCCTATTGAACTTCCCACTCCTAATATAGTAGTTTGAGCTCGAGTTTTATTGTCAGATTCCCAAGTCACGGTTTTGGAATTATTACAAGTCTTAACTGATCTTCCAGCCAAGCTTGTCCCTCCCTATGTTTCCTTTACTGAACAACATATTTTTCTCAGCCATCCGCTGAGCATAATCCATTAACTCAGATAATCCGTCAACAGGATGTAGTTTGAGTTCGGCTTTGAAGGGCTTGCATATAACTCAAATTTTGCCCTATATACCTCAACATTACCATTTTGTTTGAGACTTAGCAATAATTCAAAAGGATTCTGCCTCATGGAAGGTTGAAATCGTTTCATGACACAATAGATTTGAAAGCTTCCCAAGTTGGACTTTGGGCACAAAATTCCCACCATTGATACCATGTCAATGGTTTCCCTTTCATAGTCACCATAATCACTTGTAATTTCTCCCCATCATTCATCTCCTTCAAATCAAAATATCTTTCAACTCTGTTAATCATTCATATGCGTCTTCACCATCAAAAAGAGGAATTCGCAACTTCCTCAAGCGTTCTTCACGAATTATGGAATTTCCCACTGTGTCGTCTGTACCACCGTGACTGTCCACATCAGTGTGTTCGTCGTGTATGTTGTGACTCGTCAGCCCTCACACATTTTCGACCAAGGTAATTAAATATCTTAGCATCGAGAGTTTGGCCTCTCCCTCCCAATAACAATCTAATAATTGCCTAACCTACCTGTATCCTCAACTTCCCGATTTAGTTTCTTTACATCCTAAGGCACAACTATGCACCATGCTGGCTAATTTCTTGGAATAAGTATGCCTTGGGTCTCCTCTTATAATACTTGCTAATAAGAAGGCTAACATATACCTTTCTTCATTCCTCCCAATATATACCATGGCCGAATGAGAAACTTAGATCTCTTCCCCAACATAAAAGTGAACAATAAATTATAAGTAGAAAGGAAAGGATACATCTCCCAATATATACCATGGCCGAATGGGAAACTTAGATCTCTTACCCAACATAAAAGTGACAATAAATTATAAGCAGAAAGGATACAACTACTCTGGCATTGTCATCAGAGAAATCAATTCCTTCAGAAACCTGCAAGCAAAATACCATGTTGAGTGAATAACTACAATCCTTAATGAGGTCATTAGCACATTTATGTTCAAGGTAAAATAGTTTGATAAATCTTCAATCAGTAATATAACTAACTTAGATTAGAAGACCATTTTAAATAAGGATATCCTATTAGCAACATCAATTATTTGTATACACTCAATACTAATTGGTTTTTTGTCATTGTCTAAAATGACTATGATCAGATATAAACATACATGATACATATAGAAATCTGATAAACCAGAGTTTAACTTTTGTTGCGGTCTCACTCTCGCATCGACTAGAGGTATTGCCATAGTAGTGAATTAAAAGTATTTAGTGCAGAGTGTGAATGAGCAATTGAGAGTGCCAATATCTGCATCTTTAAATGAATAAACCTTCAATTTGGTCGCTAAACTATCATTCTCCCTCCTATTTGGTCCCTAAATTTTAAAATATAATAAATAGTCCCTAAACTAGTCTAAATTCATCAATTACTTTCTAAATAGGAGAAAGGGTGATAGTCAGGGACTAATTTGATAAACTTAAAATAGTTCAAGAACTATTTATTTATTATATTTTTGTAGTTTAGGGACTAAATTGGAGAGTGTAATAATTTAGGGACCAAATTGAAGATTTATTCATCTTTAAATAATGCAGGTGCTTCATAAACTCAATCTCACGATCTTTAAATATGCAAGTGCTTCATAAACTCAATTTCACGTGAAGCTTTGGCGGCTACATTTACTTAATGGCTTTTAGTCCTTAATCAACTTAAATACATCTGAAGATGTCAATTTTTTTATCTTGCATCTCCGAGTAAGCAGATATTTATTTTTCTTATACCATTTTAAATATTCATGTATATACTTATATTTATTAGTATGTTTTAATCATAGTTTATTTTAATTAAGTGAAGCAACTTAGGTGCTGTATAGCCTCGCTGGTAAAGTCTTTTGCAGTTGATCACTGTTAGGGTCGTAGATAAAGGAAAGAAGAGCAGAGAAAGAAAATAAAAATTTGAATTCTGATTATGATTTGATATTATGATTATGATAAAAAAGACTAAGCACAGAGTTCTATTAAATTATACTAGTACTAGACTTCTAATTCTAATCAAAAAGGAAGACAAATCATTTTTTTGATCAAATAGGAAGACAAATCATGACAGTAATTAAAAATCATTAAAAACAAATCCTTAAAAGATAGTATAAAATACTATAAGAAGTTAATCCTCAGGTTATGTTTGAATTAGTGGAAGGGGATGAAATAGAGAACAGAATGGAATGGAATGGTATCGTCCTCCATTGTTTGGAATCGAATGGAATAGATCAAAATGAAAGTACTGTTTTCTCTAGGGATATACTATATCAATATAATGGACTACTGTAGCACTTCTAATGTACAGCAAATATCAAATTGCAATTACATAATTTTTAAGCAACGTTTAAATAATAAAAAATGGGATAAGTAAAATTTGATGTACCTTTCCTCGACAAACACCAAGTAAAGCTGCTCCTCCTTTCTTAGAATCCTGAAGGAAATCTACTGGGTGGAAGTGATTTAGATCATTTTTCTTAATCCTTCTTTTCCTTCCAGAAACGGGTCTTGTGTCATGATGTATTGAATCATAATAACCCTTCAATGCAAGTTCAAAATCATCAGGGCTTCCCCCCTTTGGTTCTGCATAACAAGTACAAACATATTACAGATACTCAACACAACTTAAAAGCATTGCCAAGACAACAATATCAACCTCAGATATTAATACCAAAGGAAAACCCTCTATTTTCAAATAACTTTAGCATATTGTAGAAAAAGAACGAGGAAAAGAAAAAGCATATAAATTAACAGAAACTCAAATCTAAATCTATATTGACATACAGAGCATGTTGGGAAGATGATAAGGAAAACTCACCGACAAAAAGGGATTTCTCTGCATTTAGTCGAGCCCATTGGCCAGTTTCAGACCATCGGTTACATAACTTTTCCATCAATTTATAACTTGGAAAGAACACAAGACATCCACCTGGAACAACCTTGAAGATTTCCTCCAAAGACCTTCCAACTTCATCCTAAACCAAAACTTATAATAAACAGATGTATTCAGAGGCAAGAATAGTACATAAAGAATGAAAAATAAAAATATTGAGCAAGCATACCTGGAATGCAAATCCATCTGCTGTTTTGTAACTTGCATTCAAAGGATAATTACCAGGACCAGTGGAGATTATAGCAGGCCATACCTGTTTTCAAAAAGTCGTTACTTGTCAAACAGGCACTGACACACAGGACTAAGGAAAATGAACTTTAAGGATAAGAGAGAGAGAGGGAGAGAGAGCCAAACCTGTGAATCAATATCAATTACATGTGGGGCTTCAAGACTAGTTTCAAACTTAACTCCAAGTTCAGAAGAAAAAGATGTCATTGGTGACAGTGTCCTAAAATACCCAAATGAAAGCGTAAGTGATAATACAAGATTGCTAGGAGGAAGAGAGAGACGCTGAGAACTGAACTCGCTTTTTTGCAATTTGTGGTCAGCTGACCTCCTCATTTCCGCAATCAGCAATTTATTATATTGATATATCGTATTTATAATTTATTTGGTAAAACATTACCATGAATATTTGAGGCAACATTGCCTCACAGGAATTGTATTCCACCAAGTGCTTTTAACAGAACATGCATGCCAATAAAAACAGGCTATTTCTTCTGGTCAGACATACATTTGGGCATAAGCACTAACTTAATTATTTATGCATGTTCAGATCCGGGGGGAGAACTATAATAACTTCCTAGTCCCAAGTTAAGCTTGTGTCCCAATAAAAAATTGCCAATTGGAAATTCTAAAACCTAGGAAATTTTAACTTGGTCCTTGTTGTGGAATTGATCCATGTAATATGTGGATTTTATTGATTTTAGCCTCGAAAAATAGACTATAAAGGGACTGATTCTAACACAGACAAATATCACAAGGACTGAAACTAAAACATAAGGAACAAAAGCAAGTTTTCCCTAATTTAAGAACTAGGCCCAACAAAAAAAATTAACTTTAAGCACTAAACCCAAAAAGGTACATATTACAAAAACTAAAATGTTATTTAAACCAATACAAAATTGTGTTAATTTGGGAGATTTAACAGAATGTTTGAGAAGGCTAACTCTGCCAGCCTCTCAAAAACGGGCTGGGGCCAGGCCCACAGAAACTCAAAACCATATAAATATGATGAACTACATACTTATACGAAACTGTCTTATGTGGTCTGAACATAACTGGCCTGTTATCAGGCTGGCTGATCAGGCTATTATATTAAATCCCAGCCAGTCCAATGGTGTTTCACTACAGATGTCTGCAAACTGGCCCGCTTAACAGGCATGTGCCTCTCACGATTCACGAATACATTTGAATATATGCTTGGAAGCTGGAGCAGGAGGAAAAACACAAAGAATCATGTCCTAAACAAGTGTAACTTTGGCCCCTGGAAACTGATTTACAATGCTTACCCAGAAGTCAATATGACTGATAAAGAAAGATCAGCAACATCTCTGAATACAACTTCAGGATTCAAGCACCACAGACTTAAAGTGTGCGTCCAGTTTCCAAAAGCTCTTCCTGACACAGAATCAATGAACAGTACTTATTATTATGCAGCAGCATCTCAGGCAGAGACTGCAGATATATGCTAAATATTTGAGCCTTTTACAAAGCCATTACTTCGTTTAACCTGCTATTTATTGCCCTATCAAAAAAATAAGTCATCTCTCAAACGAATTTATCCATTTTATATCTCATTTCAAGTCTATTAACAGATAAAGCTCTGATGACAGAATAAAGTTATATGTAGTACTTTAAAACCACTTCTATACCTTGTCCAAACATTATCTTTGAATCTGTGATAGACCTAACTCAATCCCAACAACTAGCTCAATGGGTAAGGATTGTTCAAGTTTTATAAGGACTAGTTTGGCCATATAAAACTTTTAAAATGTATTCACATAAATACTTCCAGTTTTATGATTTTGATTCTATCATATTTGAATTTGGTACCCACAAATTCTATTCATACACCAAAAAGGTTTTCAAAGCATTGTCCATTTAGTTACACACGACAACAACATTGTCAGTTGGGTTTTGTTTGACATTATTCATGGCCTGCAACTACTTACTATCATGTTTTTTAACACACCGCTGAAGGGCAAGCTGGTAATCCAACATGTGAGATCCGTTTCTTGAGAAGAAATAAGTTAGTGACGAAAATAAGCCTGAAATGAGATTCATAAAGATTATTGGTAATAACAAATATTGAGGTAAGTAAATAACTGAATAAAGTACTGCATGTATTTAATAATTAATAATTAATAAAACAATAATCCCAGACCTTCCAATGTTATCACTGACATGCCACTTAAACGTGGTGCATCTGTTTCCAAGTCCGTAGCAACTTTGATTGCCTTGCATAAATGATCAATTCGCTCAATAGCAATATAGCATGCAAACGTAAGAATAATCCAAAATGTCAGACCAATGAGATACCTTAGTAGCACATTCTAGCAAGATAGGGAAGCATTGCTTCGAAATATTTGCTTCTTCAAGCTCTTGTAAAGCCTTATCACCTGTCCAACTATACAGACAAACGGCTTGTGTTATTTACTCCCGGATATAATTTGCAAGTTATAACTTTTATATTATGAACTTCCAAAGGATATATGGATTAACCGATTAAATAACTTTTCAAAATATCAACTATAAAAAGGGGTAAAAAAAAGTTAACCACGAATAGTAAATAGAGCATAAAGCAACCCTAATAGAGCCATACAGGCTGATGAATCCCTTAACTTACCACGACACGTAGTGTTGAAAATCACGTTTTTCTAGTTTTGTTTTCTTCTGCTCCATCCAACTAGTAAGGCCCTAAACAGATGTAACACTCATCAAAATATACATTCAGTGAGGATAAACTTATAACCAAGATTTTTCAAACCCAATATCTAACATAATTACCTGTATCATTTCATATAGCGGTTGGTAAATTGCAGAATTTGAAGGACAGAGAAGCTGGAGCTCCATTTGTAATTCTTTTAAGAAATGACCAACTGGTTAGCATCAGTATTAAAAAATAAAAATGATAAAAACAAAAGCTATAAGGTTCATAACATACTATCCAAGATATCCTCTTCAATATCCACACTGCCAGCATCACGACTAATGTCCTCTATATTGCTGCAAAGTGCAAACACGTCGGGACAGTTATATAGAGAAAATTTTAAAATTGCATACAACTGATGATATGTTAAAAACATCAAGAATCCATATATAATCGTAAAAAAAAAAAAAAGAAACAAAGCCAGTTCAGTTTAACCAAACTCCGAGAACTGTCTTGTTGACTTTGCAAGGGAATAGAAAGAGATAAACAGCTTACTGAGCTTCATCAAAAATTACAATGGCTCCTTTAATATCCACGTCCATTGCTCCCCGAATGACTGGATTAACGATGTAGCTATATGGACAAAAAACCAACTGTGCATCATCTGACATAGAACGGGCAGCGTAATAAGAGCAACCTGAAAGAGGAGATAATATGAGGCTTGTAATAAACAAATCTAAGCAGAAACTTTCAAAAATATATAATAAAGAAAATAACTGCAAAAAGCCAAACCTTTCACCAACTGTCCAACTTTTACAAGATCTTCTATGTCATGCACCTCATTGCATCCTCCTTTCTGAACGGATGGGTGACCTTTGACTTTATGAGCATTTCTGCTTAGAATGAAAGTTTTAGATTATCTTTTTATGTTCTTGGGAGGGAATGTTTCAGATAAATGTTACTTCAAGGAGTGTTGTATAAAAATAGATAGAAAGCCAGGGTGGACAAGGATACACTTACTTGAATTCTGGACACCCTGTTGCCTTATCTTTCAGTAGTTGTTTACTGAGAACATTTAATGAAACGTATAAGTATGAATATTAGAAAAAATCTCGTAAAGTAAAATTTTTGAGGTAAAACCAACCACTCTTCATCCATGTTCTCTTTGCCATGTATGTTTTTATTGGTGCAGTAATGTTTCCGTGATGCCTGGCAAAACAAGAGGGGGTAAAATACACAAAGCAAAATCTAAATCACTTTACGATTATGCTATAACTACTAAATGTAACATATCTCTCAGTATGTGCAAGGATGACTGACAAAATGGCACAGTAACCTTGTAAACAACATTTTTACATTAACACTTGCTAAATAATCCTTATCAAATATATAGGGTAATGCTTGGTCTCTCATCAACAATGCTTTAAAGTTAAAATACATCATAGCTATGGGTTGAGTTCAACCTACCAAGACAGCCATAGGCACCCTGTATGCAGTTTTCCGCAATTCACGAACCACTTGAGAAATTTGTGAGTGAGTTCTCCTTGTAAAAAAGAACAACAAATAATGTAGTTAATTTATCCTGCCCCTGCTTTAAATATACTAACAACTCTGAAATTCTGGAACCATCCAATCTAATCATCTCAAACATTTAGCAATACCAACTATGAAACAAAAACAGCAATTAAATAATAAGGAGTCTCAATTTTTGAATCAATAATTACTTAATGCAAAAAAAAAAAGAATGAAAACAGGATAAAACCTACGAAGCATAATAAATAGTTGGAACTGTCTTTTTCTTCTGCTTCTTATTGGTGGGCTCGGATTGTACATGCTCCGAATCTTCTGATGCTGAAATTGGAATAATCTGGTTGAGTACAACAGAAACCAAATAATCGGAAAAATCAATCAGTAAAGAAGGCTTGGTTACCAAATCATACCAGAAGATAGTGAGAGCTCCTCGGGAACAAAACCACCACCGCAGGCCAGAGGATCGGTTATTGCTTCCGGAGCGGGATTTACATTGCATTGTTTAGATTTGTAATTGCGCTGCCAAGCGAGAGAGGAACAAAGAAGCGAAAGGGATTTGCCGGTACCGGTTGGAGATTCGAGCAAAGCGTGACAATGGCCTTCTCTCTGAGCTTGGTTAAGAGTGGAGATTACTCTACCCATAAATGCAAACTGCGAACCGTACGGTTGATAAGGAAATTCAACTTGCAGACCTCCGATGTGGTACACATTTTTAGGGTTAGGGTTTGGTGCAGAGGACATTTTTCCTTCTACACGTAGATGCAGTTCAGAACAATCGGTATTGAATCTCTGAATTTCTGATTTTTTTTACTTTTGTGTGGATTTTGGGCGGGAAAACTATGTCTCTTCTGAAATTGATCAGGCGGCAAGTGTTGTGTTTAGCTGAGCTTTTAGTCTATTTTTTTTGTTACAACTGAGCTTTTAGTCTATAAAATAATAATAAAATAATAATAATTATGATTACTAGGGGCCAAGTCCGTCTTTCATGTGTTGCTGTATTTGTGTGTTAGTGGGTAGTTATTATTATTATAATTAGAGATAGAAATGTGTTGGGTGTGTTAGTGGGTAATTATTATCTATATCTATAATCTATAATTTATTAATAAAGAGAATTCTAAAGAAAACTGTTATTTTGGTGTCAGATTTTTCGGACCAAAATGCCCTTATTGTAAGTACAAATTTCTAATAAACGATAATCACCCACTAACACACCAACACATTTCTAAGAATGATAACCACCCACTAACACACTCACATGAAAGACGGGCACGGAGTGCCCGTCTTTCCCCTATTGCAATAAGAGCATTTTGGTCAGAAAAATCTGACACCAAAATGACAGTTTTTTTAGAATCCCCTTTATTAATAGTTATAGATAATTTTATATTGTTATATTATTCTTAGCGATTACTAGTTATTGATTAGATTTTTGATCCATGGTGTGTGATGCTCAGTTTTATAAGAACATGATGGAATTGGACGGTTCAACCCCATTTGAGTCGTAGTCTGATTGAACCATTTGGAACCGAGGTTGAATTGGATTGAGTCGTGGTAGAGTTGCTTGAATCGTCAATTGATCCAGGTTGAATGGTCCAAAATGTATTTTTTTTCTATTTTAAGTTGCGTCTTCTCAAAAATTAATACTTTTTTATTTTTTTATTTATTAATCATTGGATTCAACCATGATTGAATCGAGTGAACCAATAGAACCAGAACCTGGAGATTTCGCTGAATCGATCTTCGATCTGGTTTTAAAAACATTGGTGACGTTGGGACAAAACATAATTTGTGTCAATAATTCGCATTTTTTATTTGAGAAAATTTTATGACGGAAAAGTAAAATTGAAAATGAAAGAAAACTTTAATTTATTTTTAAAATAAATTTATATATAATAAGCAAATATATTTATACAAATTCCTTATGAGAGAAAGAGCTCCATGCCAAACTCAATATCCTTACCCTAAAAGCTGGTGGGGAAAAAACTTTATGAAATTCGCCATGTTTTCCACCACTCCGTCCGACAATATAAAGTAGTTTGCAAGAAAATTTTAATATATATTTTAAGTTCAAAACACAAATAAGAATATATATTAAGGACGATTTTTAACAAGTAATAGTTATACTATATTAAAAGGAGTAATCCAGGGGTGTGGTTGAGCGGTTGGGGCTCATTCTCCCTTAGTCAAGTGTCGAGGGTTCGATCCTCGCCTTGGGTATGGAGCAGCTTTAAATCCTTGGGTCAGTTGTCCCACCCTTCGAGGTGTCTCCGACTCAGCGAGGGGATTAGTCACTGCGTTTGGCGGTGGATAACATTAACTTGGGGCCTCATTAAAACCTCTTTGGTCTAAAACCTCATGGAAAAAAGACTTGATGGGGAAAAGAGTACCCCCGTACAGAAAGAAGCGATAAAGCCAAAAGTACTTTGAAACAAAAATAAATACAAAAGGAAACCAAACAGCAATTCTGCAGAAACAGCATACAGCAAACCTAGGAATAGGATGACGACACCAACAGCAACAACGTGATAGCAAACTATCGGCACCAAAATAACGCTTTTGTAAAACCAAAGCGCCAAACTCCAACATGGCATAACAGCAATCTGACAACGCCTAGATAGCACTCCAGCAAAGACCAAAAACACAATAAAGCAAAGACCAAAAACGCCATAGCAATCTGACAACGCCTAGATAGCACTCCAGCAAAGACCAAAAACGCCATACAAGATTATTAAAAAGCCGCCCCTACAAAAAAACTAGAAACAAGGCAACAGGGCAATTCCACCAATCGAAGATGGCGAAACTACCTTTTCCAAGTAACATTCCCCAACAAATATGTTTGATTTTGTTTACTACGAGTTGTGTGTCAACCAATTCCCCACCAAAACCACCGTATTTATTTCCCTCCAAATGATCCAGTAGCTACCATCCAAATCAAATATGCAAACTTGTCACTATTATTGCCTTTGACAAAGCTGCCAAAGAACCTAAAGTGATTTGACCCTTCCAAACCTTCAAATTGATCCAACCCCAACCAAGTAATAAGGGGCTGCCAAATAGCTTTAGTGAAGTGACAATGATAGAAAATATGGTGAATAGATTCCTCATGTATATTACAAAACAGGCAAAGCACATTGTCAACCACCACCAATCTCTTTACTAGATTGTCCTGTGCTGGCAACCTGTCCAAAAACAAATGCCAACAGGAAAAAGCCACTCTCGATGGCACAACAAATTTCCGAAACACGTCCAAAATATAAAGGGTCTCACTTGACATATGTGTACCGGGCAACAAGGACCTTATAAATGTATAACCAGAACTTATTGAGAATGTTTTAGTGTCCATAATGCTCCATGCCCATTTATCATGGGCTTCTGCCACCAACTTCACCTCATGGAGAATAGATGTCAATAAATGCAGCTCAACTTCAACGACGACAAGGATCCTTCAACGACTGATACGGCAGGGGTACATGTTGCAATAACCCAATTTGCTTGCAGACAAAGTTGGGGTGATAATACTCCGCCAAAGCTTTGCTATAGCGAGAAGTGGCAATATACCCAATCGGCAGGTCTTGAGCCATTAGGACAGATCTCCAATTGTCACGAATAGAGTTGCAAGTATCAAGAGAGAGATTAGACTGAGATCTTAAGGGAGCGAAAATCCAGAAGGGGTCATACCCCCTGTCCAGCACTGGACACCACGCCATATTGGCTGCACTCGCCCGCAGAAGTTCCTTCATGAGTTGAGCAGCAGTCAGTCGATGGTAGAGGGTGGCCGAAAGTTGGGGACCCAAACACTTGTTGGTTGGCAACTTGGGAACGTCAAATCCCACCGAGAGGATGTGGGGGAAGTAGAGGGTAGCCCACAATTGAAGGAACCACATGGGACTGAGACCCTGGATCTTAGTGACTCGGCAATACTCCCTGATCTGATCAAGCATAACCTGGATGCCACGATAGAGTTCGCCGAGGAAGAAAGGGGCCCATGCGAAAACCATACCACTGGTCATTAAGGCAATGAACGGTTGCAACTCTTGAACGATGCCCGCAGAGGCTGTGCCATAGAAGAATTTGCAGAAGAAATACATGAGAAAGGCGGTGTGCTCCTCGTTCGTAATCTCCGCGTCAGTCTTGGAGTCTTCAAGGAGAAATTTGGAGTAAGACGCCGTCTACATGGACATGACCAATGTTTACCTTCTTTGGCAGCCGAGAAAGGTGGACACTAATAACTCTCAGTTATGATAGTTATTATATATTTTCCAAGCTTTAATTATTTTTAATTCTCAAGCATTATTGTGATTATTGTTGCAATTGTGGTAGTTTAGAAGTAGTCTATGGTGTAGGCATGGAATTGTTTTATTTGGCACTTTGGTGCCCAATTGTGTGTTTTGATGTGTTTGTTTAATTACTGCAGCACCTGATGTCGCAACACTGCCTAATTGCGAAAGATGAAAGAGAAAATCATGAGGCGCTGATTTTTAGGCAAAGGACAGCCGGCGTCAGGGAATGTGCATGTGTGTGTGTGCCTTAATGGGAATATTCCATGATGCCTCCCAATTTTGGGTACAATGGTCCTTTGAGCACACATAAGGACAAGTGACGCCTCCCACTTTTAGGGTTACCTTGGATCATGTGCCTTATCTATAAATATCAACCTTTCTTCCTCATTTGGAGACCTAGCCGAGAAGGGAAGGTATAGAGATAGCCTCCATTTTCGTGCAAGCTCACCTCAAAGTTACAAAATTGATCTGTTGCTGGAATTGTTGCTGCAGCATCACTCGAACTAATGATCTTGTTGGATTCTACATTTGAAGAGCTGGATTGTTGATAGGCCGCAAGTGCACGGTTCTATCGCGTAGTAAAAATATCGATCCCACAGAGACTTTGTAATTACCGATTTTGTTTTCGACTGTGATTAGCTAAAAGAATGATTTGTAGAAGAGATTTTTGATTAATTGAAATTCAGGAATAAAAGACGCCTTGGGATCATGGTTAGATCACAATGATGGAAATAAACAACCCTTTAACTATTCTCTATCTTATTTTGAAATTGTTTTAAGGACAAGGTATTCTTTTGGTGTAATTCAAGCTTCCTCTCAGAATGCAAGAACGTGTCTCGAAACAATGATCAAACCTATTCTCATGGTTGATCATCGCAGAGACCCATTAAGCACAACCTTATTGTCCCAAAGCTAGCAATGCTATTCTCATGCTTTGCTTTGCCTTTTCTAATTCCATTTGTTCCAATATCAAACTTCACCTCTCGGTACTTCGTTTGATATTTGTTTTATAAAATTCAGTTCTATGGAATTAGATTAAAATTCAAGTTCTAAATAAGATAGAGTTTAGTCTTGGATTTGTTTAGGGACCCATCATTGGATTGTGTCCCACAATCCCAAGACTAAAGAAGTCTACTCACACATGATCATAGTAGACAAGGGAGTAGAAGAGAATGACATAAAGATAAATGACATAGAATTAAAATGGCAAAATGTAAATGACAAGAAAAGAAGTAAAGTACTGAATGTAAAAGAACTGAAATATAATAGAACTGAAATATAAAAGTGCTAGAAGATAAATGGCAGAAAAATAAAGAACAATAAAGTAAAAGAAAACAAGTAAACAAGAACTAAAATGAGAGCAAAAACTTAGATAAACTTTGAGTGTAAATTTCAAGTATGCAAAGGTGAGATTACAACTGAAATAAGGTCCTATTTATAGGCTAGGATCAGTAGACAAGCTGATCAATTCGCATCAATTACAATAAAGACCATAAAGAGAGAAAGAAAACAGTTTTGAAACTGTTTTCTGGGTTCTGAAGAGTTGCACGGTCCGTGCAACATTGGCACGGGTCGTGCTAAGTGAGAATACAAGCGAAACTGGAGATTTTAAGGTCTGCACGGGTCGTGCAATGTTTCAGATGCACTTTAAAAGTGACTTTTCAGCAACCAACTTGACCAGCACGGATCGTGCTGCTTCTGCACGGGGCGTGCAACATTTCTGGCTAAAATTCCTTGGCTTTTCGGTTGAGCACGAGTTGTGGCACGGTCCATGCTATATTCCTTGTATCTTTGCACTATTTTTCTCCTTGCTTTGCACTATTCTTCCTTGCCTTGCACCCTTTTTTATTCTCTTCTGATTCTTGGCCTATTCTTCATGCAATGTTCATTCTTTCTTCAATTTGTAATCCCTGAAAATAAATTTAATAACTTGTAGTAAAATAGTTCAATAATGGAACTAAATTCCCACAATATTTATTCAAATTAAACATTAAAAACACTCTATTTTTGGACTTATCAATTGTTCCTCCATTGTTCTCATTGGAGTTCTTCTCGGTTCAACATTAGTAGTATAACCTCTCTCCTTGATTTTTGTAGTATGACTTTCACTATTTTGTTTAAGTTATTTCCTATGTTTTGTACGCTCAACATGAGCTATAGTTGAGATGTCGGATCTGATGTAATGAAGTTATTATGTGATTAATGAAGTATGTTTAATGTTAAGCATTTTATCTTGTGTATGATAATATTTCCATCTTAGATTAGGATTGGCCGTCTAATCTAAGTAGCATTTATAAATTCAGAGATGGTTTGTAAATTTAACTCACAAGATAATATGGATTGTGTTCATTAAAAGAGATTTTAATGTTCCTTGCTTAAACTCTAGATATAGGAGGGCAAAATCCATAATATGAATACTGCGGGTGCCCAAGCAGCCTAGGGTGTACTCCTTTGGGGTTTAGAGATAAACTCTTGCGAGGAAACCCTAGTGTGAAGTATTTGAGAAAATACATCTATTGCTGCAGGACCCTTCATTTTTCTTCCCCTCTGTTGTGTGAGAGTTCTACGCAGGAATAGCTCCACCAAAAGATGGAAAGCCACAGTATTTTGCAGAAGTCAGAGGCGTGCATGTCAAATTTGACTCCACGGTAATCAACGAATGCTTGGGATTAGGCTATCATGGCTTAACCTTCGCAAAGTATTTCAACAAATGGGGCAAGAAGGAAATGGAGGCTGTCAAGAAAGCAATCATTATTCCTGGTACACCTTGGGAGCCTTGTAGTGCAAATGAATTCAAGGTTAGGAGGAGTAGTTTGAGTCACGATGCTATGGTGTGGTTCAACTTTGTGAAGCACTCGTTGTTGCCCACTTCTCACACCACCAATGTTGAGAAGGAGAGAATGATGCTTCTGGACACTATTCTTGGAGGAAAGGATGTGGATGTTGGAAGGTTGATCAGTAGAGAAATTCTGGTGTGTCAAGGAAAAACTGCAGGATACTTATTTTTCCCCTGCCTCATAACTGACCTCTATGTCAAGGCAGGAGTGGAGGTTAAAGGAGAAAAGAAGGGCTACCCTGTTGCTGCATTTCCCACTCTGCTGAAAGCAAAGACAAAAGCTGCTGCAGCATCTGGTGATTCCACCATGCTGCCACAGTTTATGCTGCAACAACGATCTGTTTGAGAATTCATGAGGAAGCAACAGGAATGGTTAACTGCTATGTTCACAACAAATTTGAAGGAATTTTCTGGAGTTGAAGCGCCTGTTTTCCCAGAATGGGTGCTGGATGAAGAGGCAATTGATGCCACTCTGTTTGAAGATGCAACAATTGATGATATTGAAGAAGAAGTGATAGTTGAAAAGAAGAGAAAGAGAAAAGAGGTGAAGAAGGGAAAGAAGAAGGTTGGTGAAGATGAAGAGTATCTGTCAGAAACTGATGATAATGAATCACTCAGTGAAGGGGAAAAACAAGAGAACAAAGAAATCATGGCTCAATTGAATAGAGAGAGTGATGAGGAAGATGATGATTCAATCCCAGATGGGGGTGACAATAAAGATGGAGAACCATATTGGGATGACTTAACTGACATTGAGATGGATCCACCACCAACACAAAATATCATCAAAGCCACCAACATACCTTCCACCTCAACCTCTCAACCCATCCTAACCCCCATCAACCACACCACCTCTGAAATGCCTAACCAATCCAATCCCCAACCAGAAAAACAACCACAATCACCTACCAACCAAACCCAAGAAAAAGAATTTGAGTCAATGCTATCAAATGTTGTCACTTCACCTGCTGCAACAACTGTTGCTGCTGATATTGAAAGTGGAACTGCTGCTACACCCACCAAGAAGTCAAGGACAAGGCGTATGTCAAGGAAGAAGAAGCTTGAGGAAGTGCCAGAAGAAGAGGAGCTTGATGCTGCCATGGTCATAGAAAAAGAGGATGAACAAACGGAAGCCACAATTGCTGCTGTGGTAAAGGAAATTGCAGATGCTGCAGCAATTGAGGAGCAGAAGAAAGCTGAGGATGAAAGGATAGCAAGAGAAGCCTTGGAACTTGTAGCTGCATCAGTAACTGCCCAAAAGAAGGTAGGTGTTTATGATACTGGTGCTGTTGTTGCAGATACAGTACCAGTGCTGCAACAATCCAATGCTGCAGCAACAAAAACTTTTGATGCTGTTACAATCCCAAAGCCCAAAAGGAAGAAAGTGCATACGCCTCGGCCAAAGAGAGGAGGAGCCACCAGATCAAGCCCAAGATCAAAGCCAGGGACCCTGCATCTTAAACTCCTTAAATGTTATGTTTTTAAATTCTGTATGTCACTGCTTTCTTTGGAATAAACATGTTGAGTGTTTTTGTTATGTGATAACACTCATCAGTCGTGTTTGTTGTTTGTTTGTTTGTTTTTAAATTTTTGCTTTGAGTAATAGGCCTCCCTTAGTATGCATGAGCAGTGAGGACACTGCAAGGTCTTAAGTAGGGGGGAGGACCTATAGTCTATGTACTCTATTACCATGTGTGCTAGTCAGTTGAATAAATTTTAAATTTTAGAAGTCTAGTTGAGCAAAAACTTAGTGATGAATTGGTGAGAAATGAGTAATTAGTGCCCCTGTTTGTGAGTGAACTAAATTGCTCCTGCTCCCACACTTTAACATGAACTCAGATATGATCTTAGTGAATTAGAAATGATCTGAAACTAAGCTAGTTGTTGGTAGACCTAGGAAATTGCCAAATTTTTACTAAAAACTTAGAGTAGCTTAAGAAACTAAGTTTGGGGGTTTTTGAGCTATATTAAGGCAAAGCATGAAGGAATGGAATTAGGTCATGTGCACATAGTTTTAGGAAAGAGATTAAAGTCAATGTAACGTGCTATGTTATAAAGCACTAATGTTTGTAAATGTGTGTAAATGTTGTCATTGCCCAAACATGAAAAAAAAAAAATGAAAAAGCAAAAATGCTATCAAAGAAAAATTCAAAGAATAAGGGCAATGCAAAACAAGTGTCAAGTAAATATTTGTTTTTAAATTCTGTTTTAGTCAGTGTTGCTGCAGCAACGGTTGCTGCAACACTGTTAAGTTAATGTGTAATAAGTGCACTGGCCTAAAGTTCTGGATTGCTACATCAAAGATCTTTGTCATGCTTATCCCCCCTTTCTGTGCTGGAATTGTTAGTCTACCCTTCTTTTTGAAGCATCTTTGGCATTCCCAAAAGAAAGCCTTTCTAGTTTTAGCTAAGTGAAATTTTGAACCTTGCTATGATCTGAATTGAGTTAAGTGTCACACACACATTATTGAGTAGAAGTAATCTAGGGAACTTGCTACTTAGTAGGCTTACAATTGAGTGACCAATCTGAAAGTTGATGCTCAACTTGATATTCTGTTTGTTTGCTATTGATTAAAATCAACTGTCTGGGTTGCTGGTTATTAGTGTGCTTGTCTTTGTCAATTGTCATTGCTTGAGGACAAGCAATGGTTCAAGTTTGGGGGTCCCAGTTATGATAGTTATTATATATTTTCCAAGCTTTAATTATTGTTAATTCTCAAGCATTATTGTGATTATTGTTGCAATTGTGGTAGTTTAGAAGTAGTCTATGGTGTAGGCATGGAATTGTTTTATTTGGCACTTTGGTGCCCAATTGTGTGTTTTGATGTGTTTGTTTAATTGCTGCAGCACCTGATGTCGCAACACTGCCTAATTGCGAAAGATGAAAGAGAAAATCATGAGGCGCTGATTTTTAGGCAAAGGACAGCCGGCGTCAGGGAATGTGCATGTGTGTGTGTGCCTTAATGGGAATATTCCATGATGCCTCCCAATTTTGGGTACAATGGTCCTTTGAGCACACATAAGGACAAGTGACGCCTCCCACTTTTAGGGTTACCTTGGATCATGTGCCTTATCTATAAATATCAACCTTTCTTCCTCATTTGGAGACCTAGCCGAGAAGGGAAGGTATAGAGATAGCCTCCATTTTCGTGCAAGCTCACCTCAAAGTTACAAAATTGATCTGTTGCTGGAATTGTTGCTGCAGCATCACTCGAACTAATGATCTTGGTGGATTCTACATTTGAAGAGCTGGATTGTTCCTCCATTGTTCTCATTGGAGTTCTTCTCGGTTCAACATTAGTAGTATAACCTCTCTCCTTGATTTTTGTAGTATGACTTTCACTATTTTGTTTAAGTTATTTCCTATGTTTTGTACGCTCAACATGAGCTATAGTTGAGATGTCGGATCTGATGTAATGAAGTTATTATGTGATTAATGAAGTATGTTTAATGTTAAGCATTTTATCTTGTGTATGATAATATTTCCATCTTAGATTAGGATTGGCCGTCTAATCTAAGTAGCATTTATAAATTCAGAGATGGTTTGTAAATTTAACTCACAAGATAATATGGATTGTGTTCATTAAAAGAGATTTTAATGTTCCTTTCTTAAACTCTAGATATAGGAGGGCAAAATCCATAAGATGAATACTGCGGGTGCCCAAGCAGCCTAGGGTGTACTCCTTTAGGGTTTAGAGATAAACTCTTGCGAGGAAACCCTAGTGTGAAGTATTTGAGAAAATACATCTATTGCTGCAGCATTGAACATACCATTAGTAGCATTTCAATGAAGTTACTGAAAGTGAATGCATCTCAACTTGTTCTCATCAATTGATCTTTATTACCTTTTACTTTTATTGCTGCGAATGTTACCAAATATTTGTGTCTTTACTTTTGTTACCATCACTAATTTTTTAATCAAATTAAGCACTACTTAAGCATTAATTCTCGTGGGAACGAACTTTATTTCTACTATATTACTTGTTGGACAGTGTACACTTGCACTACCCCATTTTAGACAACAGACACTCTCACCAAATACAGGCACGCCGATGATGGCAGACACGTCAAGAATGGTGGGAGTCATAATGCCCCATGGGAAAACAAATGCATTGAGGTTAGAAGACCAGAAGCCCAGGAGAGACAGCAGAACCTCGAAATTGTGAGGAGTGACAAAGGTGGAGAGGGCGATCATGTCGCGGAGGCCCCAATCCCTCAGACACGATAGTCACCAGTAGGTTTGGCCCATCCCCTAGTTTTCGACACTCTAGCGTTGACGGTGAACCAATCTTGAGTAATGGGCAGTCCAAAGTGAGCCGAGGCTGTGAAAACATGTTTGAAGGCGTTAAAACCTTCGCGAACTTGAGAAGTAATAGAGCGCACTGTAACGCCACCGGAGACAGCGACATGAATGTCCTGTGGAGAAGCCTTAGGGGAGGCTTGCTGGGGGCGGACCAGAAGATGAAGAACTGGTGTGGTTGTCGTCACCACCATAACTATGTTCTTGGTTTTGGGAGTCAGAGTTGGAAGACATGGTGAACGGAAGAGGATGATAGCAATAGAAAGGAAAAAGCTCTGTTTTGCAAAGAAAAGGAATTGTAATGGTGAGAAATGTTTTGGAGAGGAACAAGTAACCGTGCATAGGCAATGATGAGGGCTATTTATAGCTATATGGGAGACGCTTGCGTAACATTGGGAACCGTTGCGCCGCCCTATCGTTCCGCGTGAAGCGAACCGCCAAGTGTCACATAGCGGCAATTATGTCCCTTCAAACCATCATATCAAGTCATATCAAAGGGTTTTTGCACCATCAGTCACGCCCTCACGGCCATACGATAGCACAAAAAGGGGACAATTGTTAACACCCAAAAATAATTAAGAGGCCGAGGGCTGAGGAAAAAGGGGAGAAGGTTAGAGTGTTGAGGCAGACCATCTGATTAAAACCCAAGAGGTAATTGCTGCTAAAAGTGAACTCAAGAGAGGCCCTCGGGGAATATTACAAGACAAGCTCCCCGAGGAAGGGGTAAGCCCGAGGGCCAATGAGCTAGGCCGATGGAGAGTAAAGCTTCAGCATATATAGAGTGCCACAACCAAGGTAACTCGGGTGCCTAAGTTACTGTCCCAGCACAAAGGTCAGCCAAGTGACCAAGTGGCCGAGGTAAGACAGGCTTGCTTGGAAGGCAAGATAGAGAAGGCACGAAGATAGAACGTGGGAGCAGTTGAAGATCAAACAAAGGAGCGAGGCCGTGAAAATCGGAGTGAGAGGCATTTACCCCACTAACTGTGCTAGTGGGATCGTGGGTAGTTGCTCCGTTTCTTTAGGGCTTAGGAGCGATGATAAGCGTTGATCTTAGACTGATCCAACGGTAGACAAGTGTTGGCTCGAATAGTGGTCAACGAGAGCCTATGTATATATATAGCACAAAGTAAATGTAAAAGGGCACACATCAATCAATCAAAACTCTACGTTTATTTCAATTTATCTTCTTTTACCGCACTTTATCTTTACTTTATACATTAGGTCAGTGGAATAATCCAACCCTCGCGTCCCATTCACCTAACCTGGCCATTTATCTCACTTTTTTACCTATTTACTATTTGTGGCCCCACACCCTTTATTTAAAAATATTTCTTTTCCCAATTTTTAAAAAATGAGAAATAAAGTGGTGATGTGTCAACAAATGAATGTCTAAAATTATCTTTTTATAAGTTGTTTGTTTGATTAAATAGATATTAGATTAGATATTAGATACATAGATTAGATATTAGATACATAGATTAGATTTGTCTATTTTTATTAGTGAATTGTGAATAGGGTAATAGTAAGTTTTACCAAATATGTGTACACCCATTAAAACCCAAAATCTAATGAAACGTTGAGAATGGAATGTATGTGGAATTGAAGAGATCAAAATGCACTTGAGCGAGAACGAAGGAATAGAGGAAAAGACCTTTGTGGTCACCGGTGGACTCGGATTCGTAGGATCTGCTCTGTGCTTGGAACTCATACGAAGAGGTGCTAAAGAGGTTCGAGCCTTTGACCTCCGAAAATCTTCTCCCTGGTCGCATATTCTAAAGAACAAAGGAGTCAACTGCATACAAGGTTAGTTCAACATTTATTTCCATTTCAGATCTGAATATGATTAACATTTTCCACTCTGTTGTAATCTGATAATGATAGTTAATGAAAATTAATTAATTAGGTGATGTTACCCGGAAAGAGGAGGTCGAAATGGCCCTCCGTGGTGCCGATTGTGTATTCCATCTTGCAGCTTTTGGAATGTCAGGAAAAGAAATGCTCCAATTTGGTCGTGTTGATGAAGTCAACATAAATGGGACATGCCATGTTCTTGATGCTTCTCTAGACCTTGGGATCAAAAGGCTTGTCTATTGTAGCACATACAATGTTGTCTTTGGTGGTCAACAAATCATCAATGGAAATGAGACCATGCCTTATTTTCCAATTGATCGTCACATTGATTCTTATGGCCGTAGTAAATCAATTGCTGAACAATTGGTTCTAAAGAACAATGCTCGCCCTCTCAAGTACTACTCTTATATAACTCACTTGCCTTTTGCATTCTATCTCATTTCACTATTACTATTGTTATTATCTATGTAGCACCGACACTTCCGATTGAAGACATATCCCAGTGTCCGACACGTATCGTGTCAGACACCGACGCTTTAATTACTTGTATTTTTCAGAAAATTTCAAAATAAATCCGGTGTCTGGGTGTTTGTGTCCGTGCTTCATAGGTTATTATGCTCTGCCTCTGCTGGAATCTACCAACTGTCGTGATACATTAGTGCCCAAATTAATTTAATTAATAAAGCTAATGATTATGTTTAAATAAGCTCCTTTCTTTCCTATATTTGGTTAGTTACTACTTTACTTGCATGACCTTTCCATCCTCTCAAGGAACCATACTGGGAGTCGTCTTTACACTTGTGCTGTTCGTCCGGCTGCAATCTATGGACCGGGTGAAGACAGGCACCTTCCAAGGATCGTAACCATGGCAAGGTTGGGTCTGATTCTGTTCAGGATTGGCAACAAAACTGTAAAATCGGATTGGGTTTTTGTGGATAATCTTGTCCTGGCTCTCATATTGGCAAGTATGGGACTTTTGGATGACAATGCTGGCAAGGGAAAACCACCTATAGCTGCTGGCCAGGCGTACTTTATATCCGACGGTGATCCTTTCTTTTAGTCTTTGTTAATGTCTATTTTCAAACAAGCTACGTTGGAATTTTGACAAGGAACTGCTATGTTGAGTCTTCTTAATTTTCTTCAGGTTCACCCGTCAATTCTTTTGAATTCCTCCAACCTCTACTCAGGAGCCTGGAGTATGAACTACCAAAAACTTCCTTAGCTGTTGAGCATGCTCTTGTTCTTGGCAGGATTTGCCAGGGTGTTTATACCGTCTTATATCCATGGCTTAATTGGCGGTGGCTCCCTCAACCATTCATCCTTCCGAGTGAAGTACACAAGGTTAGTACTTTCTCTCAAAATCTAGCAGCCGAATAGTTGGAGACTTGTATATGTAGGCCTAGAACATCTAAGGTGAGTAGGGAATAAAGTAAGTAATATTAACTATTAATAACCAGTTGCTCAATTTAGAGGAATGGAATTCAGCCTAAAAATATGTTGGGCATTTTAAGTCTAGTTAAAAGTTTATTTTTGCATTAAGAACTTTAAATATACTATAAGGGTGCATTTGATTTACTAAATTAAGAGACTGGACAAGACAACTTTGGTTATATCCTGTTTGATTTTGAAAATCGGTCATTCTACTGGACAAAAGAGAGGACTAGGGATTATATAAGAATACAAATTCTTGTGCCTCGATAAATAAATAAAATATGGACCAAATTCACAACATTTGGATTTTCTGAAAGACTGAATTTACTAAATAAAATCTGAAGGATGATTTTCACCAAATTGAAAAACTTGAGTGATAAAAAGTGCAATATAGCCTTACTTTTAAACAGCTCTGACTTAGGGTCTGCTTAATTATTCTTGTATAAAACGTTTTTTTGTTGCATTAAAAGTTCACAAAAAACCAAAACTTATTGTTTCTTAATTTTTTAAAACACTAAACTGTTCTTAAATAGCTAATCAACATATTCTTAGTTTATTTAAAAATACTCTAGATCTTATATGACCTATGTAGCTATGTCTAATGTTAGAGTGCGTAAACTAGTTCCTTGTGTAAGTGTTGGTGAGCTACTTTAGTGTAGTAGCAGTGCTGGTGTGTTGCCAAGTGTGAGACAGAAACTTAGTGAAGTGTAATAAAGTGCAATGAGCTATAGTTAGCTAGTGAGTACCCGTAACAGATTTGTGATTCAGTTAGTTTGTAGTAGAAGCATATAAATCCTTGTAATAGATGTGCAATGAATGCAAGAGTGTAATTTTCAGTTCCATTTCTGTTACCGTGTGAATCCATCTTCTGTGCCTCTGTTTCAACATTTGGTATTCAGAGTACAATTCTGAGAGAGAGTGACCCCAAGAAAGTGAAGCCCAGAGATAGAGTGTTGGTGAGGTTGAGAGAAATTTCATCAATTGAGTGTTGGTGAGGGTGCGAGAAACCCCAAATTCAAGCCTAATCACAAGTGAAAAGTGAGGACTGATTTCTTGATTGCGATGGCTACTTCTAATGGTCATTTTCTGGCAAACCTTCTGATCTTGGATGGGAAGAACTACGATCAGTGGTGCATAAGATGAAGGCGGTCTTGGGATATCAAGATGTGTGGGAATTGGTGACGAACAGACTCAATGATTTGGGAGCGAATCCTACCAATGTGCAGAGATCGGCCGACGAAGAAGAAAGATTGCAAGGGGCTTTTCATTCTTCATCAGTGTGTGAATCAAGCAATTTTTGAGAAGATTGCGAGAGCCGAATCGAGCAAAGCGGGGTGGGCTATTCTTACAAGCGCGTATGCAGGAGGTGAGAAATAGAAGAAGGTAAGACTCCAAACCCTAAGATAAGAAGACAATACAAATTGTTAGTTATGGGAGCTAGTGAATCTGTGTGGACCTATTTCACGAGGGATCAAACCCTAACGAACCAGATGAAGACCTGCAGTGATACGATCACTGATCAATCTATCGTCGATAAGATTTTGCATTGTCTGTCTCCAAGTTTTGATCATATCGTGGTTGCGATTGGAGAATCAAAGGTCCTCGCTAGAATGAAGCTTGAGGAGAGGAAGTTTCAGAGAGGAGGCAGAGGTAGAGGTGGTCACGCAGGTACAAATTACAGTAAGGAGAGTTCTAGTAGTGGGGAGGTGGAAATGGTTCACGTGGAAAAGGTGGAAGAAAGACATTTGACAAGAGTAGTATCTAATGCTACAGTTGTCAAAGATATGGACATTTTGTTGATGAATGCTACAGCAAATTCAATAGTGATGAGGCAAAAGTGGCTCAAGAAGAAGAGGAGAAGGAAGAGATCCTGTTGATGGTTACTACCAAAGATGAAGGGGACAATGGAGAGTCATGGTTCCTAGACACGGGCTGCTCCACTCATATGACATGGAGGAGAGAATGGTCTGTAAGTTTTGATGATTCAATAAGTATGGGAAAGGTCTTGTATATGAGAGAAAGAGAAGGAGGCGTAGGGTAACTAATGTGAGTCATGTTGTAGGGGAGCAAAACCCACTAACTAAATAATCATTAGCTAGTCGTGGGTGTGAGTGTTGTGCTGAGGTGGCAGTGGCTGTGTGGTGTGAGGAGAGAGAATTGGTGGGAATCAATTAGTGAGGGGATTCGGTTGTTAGGGGTATCTTGCATATTGTAGTGGAGAAATTCCCTTGGGAGAGTTGAGGCCTCTCGAAGAGCCCATCTATGTTCTAAGCTTTCTTTCATTTTTCTGCACGTTGTAAACAGCAGAATCAAACCGATTCTTTTGTAAATTTTACTCACATTATATCAAATATACTCAAATTCCAGCTCTGTTTTGCTGGATTGTTCATTTTGGCTCTTAATACTAAATTGAATCTATCAAAAGCAAAGTTAGATTTGCAGATGATAGAACCATGGAAGTAGAAGGTGTAGGGAAAGTGATGATAAAAAGAAGAGATGGGAACCATATTTGCATTTCTGGATGCTATATGTACCAGGGATGAAAAGTAATCTTTTGAGCATTGGCCAATTATTGGAGAAGGGGTATTGAATGGTGATGGAGAATACTATGAGCGTATTTGATGTGAAGAACTGGTTGTTGGTGAAAGCAACACTGTCCAGCAGTAGAACATTCAAGGTTGAATTGAATGTTGTGAAACAGCAGTGCCTTGCTACCTCTGTTGATAGAGATGAATGGCTGTGGCATCACAGGTTTGGACACCTAAATTTCAGAGATTTAAGCCTCCTCCAGAAGAAAAACATGGTGAAAGCAAGATGCCTAGAAGTGCCTTCAAACAGCAGCTACCAACAAGGTCAAAGAAGAAACTCCAGGTGACATTTTCCGATGTTTGTGGTCCTATACAACATGAAACCTTAGGAGGGAACAAATACTTTGTGACATTTATTGATGATTTCACTAAAAAAACTTTGGATTTATTTGATTAAGAGGAAGAGTGATGTGCTAGATGCATTCAAAAAATTAAAGCTTATAGTTGAAAAATGGTGTGGTGAAGAAGCTATTAAAATCCTAAGGACTGATGGTGGTGGTTTTGGGGGGGGGGGGGGGGGGGGAGGGGGGGGGGGGGGGGATATTGTGTCAGGGAATTTTAATATATTCTGTGAAGTTGAAGGGATAATTCATGAAGTGACACCACCGTATACACCACAACATAATGGCACTGCTGAGAGAGAAAACAAAACATTGCTGAATATGGTAAGATGTATGCTAAAGACTAAGAAGCTGCCTAAGTACCTTTGGGGAGAGGCAGTCACAACTGTCACCTATGTGCTGAATAGAAGTCCATCAAAGACACTTGATGGATAACTCCAGAGGAAGCACGGTCTTGCAGTGAACCAGATGTGGCACACTTAAGGGTTTTTGGGTCTGTTTGCTTTAGACACATTCCAGATCAAATAAGGAGGAAGCTATATGATAAGGGTGAGCAAATGACTTTGCTAGGATATCATGTGACAGGTGGATACAAGCTTCTAAATCCTAAAACTAAGCAAGTGGCAGTGACCAGGGATGTTGTCATTGATGAACTCAAGTGCTGGAACTGGGAAACAGCAAAAAGTGAAGAAATGTAGAAACCAGTTGAACTGGGAACAAATACTTTGTGACATATTTGATGATGCGGAGGAGATTTTGCATGGTTATACAGATTCGGATTGGTGTGGAGACAAGAATGACAGGAAAACTACTGTATCCAAACATATTTGATGATGCGGAGGAGATTTTACATGGTTATACAGATTCGGATCGGTGTGGAGACAAGAATGATAGGAAAACTACTGCTGGGTATGTTTTCATGTGTGGTGCAGCCCCTATTTCATGGTCTTCAAAGAAAGAATTTGTAGTAGTCTTATCATCACGCGGGGCAGAGTATATAGCTGCCTCCATGAGTGCTTGTCAGGCAGTGTGGATTGATACACTGTGATACAGGAATTAAAGATGAAAGAAGCTGGTCCAGTTGAGCTGTTTGTGGACAATAAGTCAGCAATAAACCTTGCCAAGCATCCAGTGGCACATGGGAGGTGTAAACATATTGAGACAAAGTTCCATTTCTTGAGGGAACAGTGAACAAGGAGAAGTTAAAGCTTAGCTACTGCAAGACAGAATTTCAAGCAGCAGCAGATGTGTTCACCAAAGCTTTTAAGGGTGAAAGGTTCAAAATGTTAAGAAAGATGTTGAATGTAATTGATGTAAAGAAACTAGTTTAAGGAGGTGTGCTAGAGTGTGTAAACTAGTTCCTTGTGCAAGTGTTAGTGAGCTACTTTAGTGTAGTAGCAGTGCTGGTGTGTTGCCAAGTGTGAAACAGAAACTTAGTGAAGTGTAATAAAGTGGAATGAGCTAGCTATAGTTAGTTAGTTAGTATCCATAGCAGATTTGTGATTCAGTTAGTTCGTAATAGAAGCATATAAATACCTTGTAACAGATGTGCAATGCAATAGAATGAAATTTCAGTTCCATTTGAGTTAGTTACCATTTCTGTTACTGCGCGAATTCACCTTCTGTGCCTCTGTTCCAACAATGTGAGCACATATTTATTCCACTCCTATTCGTATGCACTTCTCAACCCTTATGCTTGAAATAAATAAACCTTGGTCCTTGGAACATATTTGCATTTCTACAATTCGACCCCATCAAGAATAGAAAATTCTTTTCTATATATTCTGATCGGTAAATGCTATATATACTATGTATACTTCCATTTTCATATTTCTTCTTTGACAGGTTGGAGTGACCCACTATTTCTCTTATCTTAAAGCTAAAGAAGAGATAGGCTATGTTCCAATGGTGACCACGCAAGATGGGATGGCTTCTACCATATCTTACTGGCAACAGAAGAAAAGGCTAAGTCTGGATGGTCCTACCATATATACGTGGTTGTTTGCTGTCATTGGAATGATCTCGCTCTTTTGTGCTGCTTTCCTACCAGACAGCATAAGGATTGTGTTCCTTCTCAGAGCTATATGTCTATTCGTCTTTAGGTCAATGTGGATGACAAGGCTGGTGTTTTTGCTAGCTACAGCTGCACATATCATTGAGGCCATTTATGCTTTATATCTAGCTAAAAGGGTGGATCCTGCCAATGCAAGAGGCTGGTTTTGGCAAACTTTTGCTCTCGGGATATTTTCGTTGCGTTTTCTACTGAAAAGAGCAAACAAGAGTAGATAAGTTGTCTTTGGTCGATCCTTAGAGTTTGGGTATGTTAAACAAACTAAAAATATTATACCCTTGTAATAATAGAAATCAAACACAGACTATTTCATTTATTTTGTTTGTAGATTATAAATAGAGTTTAATAATTTTAATTTTGGGGGTGTATTGGATTGAGATTTTAAAAGGGTATTTTGGCTTGAAAAAAAGGTCTTGTGAATTTTAAAAAACTATGTAAGAATGTAATGGCATTATAAGACTATAAAAGATTTTGCAGTTTGGGTTTGAATCGATTTATGTCATAATTTTTTGTGGATTTTGCAGTTTAGATTTATCATTCATGTCAAAAGACTTTATGAATTTAAAAGATTTTATAGGTGATCATAAATTTTAGCAAACATTAAGAGTGCATTTCATATGCATCAAAACATTGAATAAGCAAGACTAGAGTTACCAAATTGGGTTGTTTGACTTAAAAAATTCTTCCGGTAGACGCAACAATAACGGATTCTGATCCTATGCATTCAGCAGAGTCTATATCTCTATGTTTATGTTTTTCATTTTTTTTTTATTAAAAATAAATCAACAACTAAGATTTAAAGATGACTCAATCCAATGGTTATGGTGATGCTAACTGTTGTGACTGCAGTCAAGTATGACTGCACTGGATCAGGATCCAACAATAACCTAAGTAGTTGATATTACTTCACACGCCATGTAGAGACGAAGACACATCTTTGCCTCCGCAGTTAGGGCCCCTGCTCACTTTTGATTTTTTCCAATGTACTGCAAAACAAGTTGAGTTGTTGTTGCAGTGGGAAAAGAAACAGTTTTGCAAGATTTTGGTTTAATTCATAGTCATTGAAGGGACGTTGATGCACTTTTATTACTCAATTTTGATTAATTTAATGTTGGCTGCCTGCCGCAGTTTTTACCATTGTAATCTCTCATAAATTAAGAGATAATTATTCAATTTTAGGAAAATCATTTATTGTAAACTTTTTAAAGAACTGCAAGAGTAAATCTTCTATTTGGCTCTTAAAGTATAACTCTCTGACCTATTTAGTGTGTGTTTGGTGCTGTGGTGACGAGAATTGATTTTATAAATTGATTTTAGTTAAAAGTGAGTTGAACGTGATGTGAATTTTGTTTGGATACGTTTACTAAAAACGTGAATTTTGACATCATTATTGTTTGGATAGGTTGAGTTAGAATTGCTTTTAAGTGTGAAATTACCAAAATGGATTTCAATTTAAAATAACATTAAAAACTTTAAATTTGATAAAATAGACAATCAAAATTACTAAATGAGCATACAGAATATCTAAGTTGAAATTATAATTAGAAAATATTATTCAAATTGTAGCGCAACTTTTTTTTAACACAAAATTGCAATGCAACTTAGTGAAGAGTAATTGTGGAAGATGTAAATATAGTAAAGAGCAACTATGGAATATCAAATTTTAGTGAAGGGTAATTATGGAAGATGTAAATTATAGGCTAAATACCACTTTTGGTCCTTTATCTTTGCTCTAAGTTTCACTTTGGTCATTTATCTTTTTTTGGTATGTTTTGGTACATTTATTTGCCACCTCAATTAATAATTGCCACATCATTTAATGAATTTAAGACACCACATCAGCAGTTAACTGCCAGCGTGGTGTCCGTTAACAAAAATTAACGGCAGGGACAAAAATGAAACGAAAATGAAAGATATAAGACCAAAACGGACCAAAAAAAAGATAAAGGACCAAAGTGAAACTTAGAGCAATGATAAAGGACCAAAAGTGGTATTTAGCCTAAATTATAATATAATTTAAATGTTTATAATAAAATTTAAATTATAGTTTGAGAATTGGTTTATAATTTTAAAAAAGGTAACAAAGATAAATATAAAGAAGGGTAATTATGGAAGATATAAATATGCAATGGTAGAATCAATTTTATTTCACCTTAGAAGTTACAGTTTCTAGCTTCTAGTAGAATCAATTCTAGACCAATAAAATTGATTTTAGGTGTAAGAGTTAGCACACCAAAATCACTTTTAGCCCTCCAAAATCATTTCTACCCACTTTAGAAGTGGAACCAAACATACACTTAGTTCACAAACTATAAAAACATATTAAATAGTCTCAAAAAAAATTGTCCATCATTTCAGTCCTTAAAATTTTCTGGATGAACTTCTTGGACTATTTAATAGGTTTTTTTTTTTTTTATTATTATTTTTTTATAGTTTGAGGACTAGATATGAGAGACAATGATGCTTTTGAGACTATATTGCGGATTTTTTCAAATATCTATGATAAAATTTTAATCTTTAAAGAATTATTTTTGGTGATAAATTTTTTTGACATAAAGAAATTTATCCAATAATTAATTTTTTTAAAAGCATTAAAATCAATATGATGATAAATTTGTATGTAAAAAAAGCTAATACCCCTACAACGGGTCCTTAGGCACTTATCTAAAAAAAAAAAAAACGGGTCCTTAGGCAATCTATTGCATATGACCTCAGGGCCACCATTGAGTGGCCTACAAACAACATTCTTTGCATATGATTGTTTTGTACAATGGTTATGAATCAGTAAGATTCTGTGTGTTACGACCAGGGTCGGCCCAACGGTTACGGAGGCCTAAAGCAAACTTCGACATGAGGCCCATAAAATAATAAAACAATGGAAATTTTTAGTGTCCGTTTCAATATAATTTGAACTCTATTTTCTTAATTTTAGTGAATGATTTTAGCGAATTTTTAGTACATGATTCAATAAAAGTAAATGAATAAATTAAAATCTTTTATTCTATAAATTGATGTTAAATAAATTACAACATCTAGGTAAATATGAAGCATGATCTTGCATATTTTCTAGACGAAAGGGACATTTAATTTAGCAAGCAGAGACCAACATAATAGTTAGGCTTGATTAAATTTTGTAACAAAAGAATTATATTTACATTAGGTAATATAATTCTACCAACTTGTCAAAAAAATATAATTCTACCAAAAAAAGATTTATATATGGCTGCACAAAAATTGATATTGGCAGTTGTTAAAAAAAAGAATTAATATTGACATGCTGCTCCTCAAATTCACGTAATCAATGGTGTTATATATCTTATTATTATTTTTGTGGGTTAAACATATATAAGACAAAAGCATTGCAAAATAGTTGTTTGCAAGGATCGAACCCGCATTATTGATGCAATAATGAGCATAAAGTCGTCAAAGCCTACCAACCGAGCTACAAGCATTATTGAGATGTTAACCGAAATTGAGTTATCATATTACGCAAATGAAAATTTTGGGGCCCCTTTTTCATCCAAATTTTTTGAGGCCCAAAGCCCTTGCTTTGGTTGCTTGGGCCTTGGGTCGGCCCTGGTTACGACTTGGCCACAAATTGAGAGACACACTTTCCCACAATAACGATGCAATCAAAGGAACATCAGTGATGGATTTCAAAGGAAAATTCGTTAACGAAAAACACCTTAATGATTGTTTTGGTCATTTATCCAACACAGGGCAATCATCCATAATTGTTGGAATAAGAAAATAGGACTGCAAAAGTTAAACATCCTACAACACAGAATTTGACATTCGCTTGAGAGAAGCAAGCATTCCTACATCCTAGAGACTAGAGATAGGTCTTGTCAAGGTCATCAAAGTAACGGTGTTCCATAGCTTTCTTGGCAGAAATGCGCTTGGCAGGTTCATAAAACAACATTTGAGCTAGAAGATCCAGTCCATCATCATCCAAATTTGGAACTGCTGTTGAAAGCCTTCGAGGGCTCCATTGAGGGTACTCATGCCAGTTCATGAGTTTGCTAACACCGGGCCACATCTCTTCATTAGGAGTTCCCAACAACCTGAATATATGAAGGAGTTGTTGCAGCTCGGAATCGCCAGGAAAGAGTGCTTGCTTGGTGACAAGTTCAGCTACAATCAAATCAAATCGATTCAGATGAAGAAAACAAATAAAAGATAGAACCAGGTTGATTGAGTTAAACAAAAACAAGATCCTTACTAACCAAATACACAGGCAACAGACCATATATCCACTGCCATTGAGTAATGAGTAGCTCCCAGAAGGACTTCAGGAGCTCTATACCACAGAGTTAGTATCTGAAAATGACAAAAAAATATTGATGATCCACTGGCCAGTGTAGTGCAATGCAATACAAAGAAAGGCAGAGTGACAGAGTCAAACAAACAAGGGCTATGTAGCACCGACACTTCCAATTGAAGACGTGTCCGGGTGTCCCCGATACGACAATTCAATTAATTGTATTTTTCAAAAAAATTCAAAATAAAACCGGTGTTTGGGTGTGTCGGTGCTTGATAGAACAAAGGAGTAGGTGGGCTACCTCATGGGTGTACTTCTTAATTGGCACAGTATATGCACGAGCAAGTCCAAGATCAGCTATCTTAAGCATCATTGTTTTTCGATCCATCAAGAGATTGTGAGGTTTCAGGTCCCTTCATCATAAATAAATAAAACAACAAAATAAAGATCCAATCCGAATTCCTAACCTAAGTAAATGTACGACTAATGTAAGGAAGTGAGGTTTTTGTTTTGGTTAGCCTTATACCTGTGCAAGATTCCATGGGAGTGGCAGAAAGCAACACCCTTGCAAAGTTGGTACATCAAACTCTGTAACAAAAACCTGTCTAGGTCAGAACAGAATCCATCATAATCCTAAATCTAATCTAAACAGAAAAGATACAAATAGATAAAGTACTTTGATGGTGTTGGGTGGGATACTTTCTCCAGTTTGACGGAAACTCCGAATATATTTCTTCAGATCCGTATCCATGTATTCAAAGACCAAGTACAGAACTGTCTTTCCTTCCTTGTTCTGACCTTGTTTTACATCCAATAACCTGTTATTGGTTGATGAAAATGAAAAAAGAAAACCTAAATTGGTTGAGGATTCATTCAATTGAAAGAAAAGAAACGATTTGGGTGAAATAAAAAACCCTAAAATACAATAATTCATTCAATTGAAAGACACAATTTAGGGGAAACTAAAAACCCTAAAATACCTGACGATATGTGGATCGCGAGAGAGCATTCGCAAAATCGAAACTTCACGGAGAGTTGTGGGAGGGACACCTTCATCGTCTTCATGGAGGCGAGTCTTCTTAAGAGCAACGATCTTACCAGTAGCTTTGTCTCTTGCTCTGTAAACCTTCCCATACGTTCCTTCTCCAACCTTCTCTAGTTTCTCGAATGCTTCCTTCGCTGATAGTACTGCTACTCCAGGTTGAGTTTGAGTTTTCTCCATCTCTCTCGCTTTCTCGCTCTTTCTCGTTTTTTTTCTCTCAAACTCAGAATCAATCGATCTTGGTTTACGGCCGTTGCAGGGTTTTATACATGAAACATGTTCGTTGAGCAACGGACACTTCCTTTTGAATTTCAAATTCCGCTCCCAGACAAATAAGGAAACCAATGTGATATTTGAAAAAAAATATATTTATTTATATTTATATTTCTTTATTTCTTCACTAGAAGTAAAAAATATTAAGATGATTGTACCAAAAAAATATATATATATATATTAAGATGAACGTTAAACATTCTTCTTACAACAACTTTAAATATTTTTTTTGGATGTGTCCATTTTTAATCGATTTTTTTACAAGAACTTTTAATTGTTTAATAGCGTAAAATATTACTAAACTAATATTAATCAATTCATTATATTCTACTTCTAATATTATTCAACCCCTATAACCAAGTGTTGAGGGTTTGATTCTCGCATTGGGTATGGAGCAGCTTTAAATCACTGGGTCAGCTGTCCCACCCTTCGAGGTGCCTTCAATTCAGTGAGAGGACTAGTCACTGCGTTTGACTATGTTTTAACCTTGGTCTCGACTAAAAATAAATTCAACCATGCTGCTAGAGAGGGGTGTTCTTTGATCATACTTTGGACCTGAAATCATCATTCTCCATTTCCCCCCTTTTTTTAGCTAATTCAATAAAAGGTTTCCACGTAGATTTAATTTTTTTCTTTTATGTTTTCCCTTGATTTCGTTGTCTGAGAGTGACGTTATTTTGCTCATTGTCTTGGTGCGACACAATTTGGTTTCCCGTCTTGTTGCACTCGTTTGATTTCGATTGGCTGATCAACTTCGATCTATTACAATTTAATCAATGAATTGTGTTAGCTAAAGTTTGTTGAGTTTCAGTTAATAGTTGTTAAGTCAGTTTTGATGTTTCAGTTAGTTTGCTGAGCTATTGTAGTCACTGCACTTCTGAAGCGCAACTATTTTTTTTTGACGTGCACCTACTTGATGTAACTCATACAAGGCATTCCAGCCATTGAAATGAAATAAGATTTTGAGTCTCATATCCTAACAATTGGTACCAGAGCTCTACAAAGGGCTTGATAGCGAGAGAAAAACATGAGCGAGCGTGAGGAAATAATGATTGTTACAAAGCAAGACCATGGCAGAGAACGGAACCGGGAAGAAAAACTTTACTTTTGGCAGATTGTTTACTACTAGACTAGGTTGGATCTACTTCTCAGTCTCATCTATAGAGAATAGGAGAAGCATTCGAGTTTTCGCTTTTTCTGCCCTAGCAATCTCGCGTGAGTGAAGAAATCATAACCTACTAGATTAGGTCAAAAGAATACTGGGAGATTGCAGAAGGCGATGTACCAACCGCACCAGCGATGGCGCCGCCGAAACTAATGTGAGCCCACATGCATGGATAGCCTACTCATGAGAGCTTGGATGGAAGTCACAAATATCAAGACTTGTAATTACCAGGGTTACTTTGGGAAATTACTAGGCATCTCAAACTCTAGGGTTTTCTATTTCCTTGTAATCATTTTCAATAAATGTAGGATCTCATTTCTATTGTAATGTGCTTTTGGTTTGAGCCTTATTGGCAATAGCATAGGTTAAGGTCTTTAGTTACTTTAATGTGGCCATGAGCCTTATTTTCCTATCTCTAAGTGGTTTGTTTGTTGGGCTTAGGATCCATTAGACCCAACATATAAATACTATTCCACTCCTTGTAATCGTAAGACTTTGATGAATGTGAAATCAGTTGCTACATTTTGCAAAAGCTAGAGCCGTGAGAGCCAAAGAGAGGAGTGAGGCTTGAGTGCTTGAGAGCATTATAGAAATGAGTTCATCATGTTCTCCTTGGTTCTTGGAATGGAACCTTGAGCACCTACCTTTGAGGCTTGGAGAAACTCAAAGCGGCGTGTGGTCGTCAACTTCTTCCCAAGGAAGAAGTGGCAGACATCATTCTCCACTTCATCTCTATTCTTTCCACATTTGATTCTTTCTTCACTTTTGTGTTCTTCAAGTAAGTGTCATGACCTAATCTTGAAATTGTGTTCTTGTTCATCATGACTTAGAGATTCTTATAGATTTGTAATTTTCTAGATCCTAAAATTAGTGATGCATGTGTGGATCATATCAAGTGGTATTTAGAGCTAAACGAATTTTACAAAATTTTGAGTCTCAATTCAGTTTTGGTGCCAAGATTCAATCAAGATTTAACACAATTTTTTCCTCACACATTTTGTTTTTGGAGCCAAAACTATATTTTAGTGAAATTTGAATTTGGTTCCAAATCTTGTGAAATTTCTTTGTTCAAATGTTAGATCTATCAATTTCCATTTCAAATACATGTAGATTTGAAAATTTGAGTTCAAAATTGACCAAAAAGTTCGTATCTTGAAGGAAAGTTAGTTGCAAAGAAAAACAACAGAACAAAAAAACTGTTGTATAAAGTCTTTTATTCAGTTTTTCTGCATAATTTTTCTTCTTCTTCCTTCACTGTTCACACGCTTCTTGTTCTTGGTTCAATCCAAAATTTAGTTCACTATAAGTAAAAAATATTAAGATGAACGTTAAACATTCTTCTTAAATATTTTTTTTGGATGTGTCAATTTTTAATGGATTTAATTTATATACACAATAGGTGTATAAGCTTTTTACACTATCTACGAATTATAGGTTGACATGTCATCAAAAGAGAATTGGTCAATTGGCAACCACCAATTTGTCAATTAGTAACCAACCATTTCATGTATTGTGATTGGTGGTGGTTGTAAAAGCCTATACACAACATGTGTATAGAAATTAAACTCATTTTTAATTGATTTTTTTGACAAGAATTTTTAATTGTTTAATAGTGTCAAATGTTACCAAACTAATAGTATATTAATTAAATCCATTATATTCCGCGCCTAATATTATTCAACCCCTATATACCGGAGAGGGTTTTTTTTTTGTTTTTTTATTTTATCATATTTTGGACCTGGAATCATCATTCTCCGTTGTTTTCCCTATTTTTTAAAGCTAATTTAATAAAAGATTTCCATGTAGATTTAATTTTTCTTTTATGTTTTTTCTTGATTTCGTTGTACGAGAGTGGCGTTGTTTTGTTTGACGTCTTCGTGTCACGCAATTTGGTACCAGAGACCTGCAAAGGGCCTGATGCGCGAGAGAAAAACACGAGCGAGCATGAGGAAATCAAGATTGTTGAAAAGCAAGACCATGGCGGAGAACAGAACCATGAGAAAAAACTATGCTCATCCATCCATTCTGAAGTTCAACGACCACTACGAGCATTGGGCAATGCCCGGGAGATTGTAGAAGGCGGTGTCCCAACCGCACCGGCGATGGCGACGCCGAAACATAGAAAGATTGTGGAAGAAAGTAGGTTGAAAGATCTTAAGGCAAAGAACTACCTAATTCAATCGATGGGTAGAAGTATAATCGAAACGATTCTTGATGAAGATTCATCAAAGGCGATTAGGGAATCTACGTGAAGGAAATTTCAAGGATCGATGAAGGTAAAGAGGGCTCAGCTACAAGCCCTAAGAATGGAATTCGAAGCTCTCACCATGAAAGAAGGCGAGAAGGTGAACAAATATCTCTCTCGAACTCTTGCAATTGTGAATAGGATGAAGATCAACGACGAGATAGTGCAAGAACAGACCATCGTTGATAAGGTCTTGAGGTCAATGATAGAGAGGTACAATTACGTGGTATGTGAAATCGGGGAAGCAAACAATGTGGAAACTCTCACGATTGATGAGTTGCAAGGAAGCCTTCTAGTTCATGAACAGAAGATGAAGATGCCCATGGAGGAAGACCAAATGCTAAAGGTGTCCAGTGGAGGAAGAGGCACTGATAGAGGCAGAGGGCGTGCAAGCAGAGGTGGCAGTGGATGAGGTAGGAGACCCACTTACAAAGATTCCATAGAATGGTATAAATGTGGAAAACTAGGACATTATTAATATGGTTCTCCTAAAACTGAAGGAAATGCGAAATATGCCGAATTTGATGAGGATGAAGAAGTGTTGCTCATGGCTTGCAACACTGAAAATGAGTGTGTCTCTCTAAGGAAAGGGCTTGGTTCCTAAACTTAGGATGTAGTAACCACATGTGCGGTGTTAAAGAATGGTTCTTTAACCTAGACAGTGATTTCAGAACTATTGTAAGGTTATAAGATAATCCAATGATGAAGGTGATGGGTAAAGGGAATGTGAAAATGAATGGGTATATAGAGGTAATTACTGGTGTCTACGACATTCCCATGCTCAAGAACAACCTGAGAAGCATAAGGCAACTCCAACACAGAGGACTAACTGTGATATTCAAGGAAGATATGTACAACACATACCATGAGGAGAAGGGCCTGCTTCTAGCCTCATCAATGTCCTCAAATCAATTGTTCCTTACCACAGCTGCTGCAGTGAAGATGAAACATATCTGTGGCACAACACAACATATATGTACATCTAAGCTTGAAGGGATTGAAAACCCTGGTGGAGAAACAAATAATCATTGGCTTGCCAAAATTGCAAGATTCAACTCAAATATATGTTGATTGCATGGTTGGCAAGTTGATAATGGTGTTAGTGGGTGGTCTGCTGATCTGAAGGTAGAAAGGCGGCGACTTGGGTTTACTGAAACTTGCAGGTGGCTTTGGGAGGATCTCGATGATGCAATTAATGGCTCTCGTAACTCTCGCCTCAATCATAGCACTTCTAGCAGTTACAATGATGAGGTGTTAAAGGGTAAGAATCAACACCGAAATCCATGTGCAGAGAATACAACATTAATTAATTTGTCTCACAACTTGAAGAGTGAATCACGTGATACTAGCTTAGCCATTCAAAATTCAAGGGTGGGCCATGGTCCAATAATGCTAGTGCGGACTAACAATATGGGCCAAGTAGCTAGTGTGGTGTCTAATTTTTGCGGGCCTTCTAATAACACCCCATTGCCTCACATAAACCATGCACGTAACATTGAACTGCTTTTGACTAAAAGCAAAAAAATAACACCTCATAGCAAAAACTGATACTGACGTGGTGGAATGCTAACATAGCTGCTCACACCTTAGTATAGGTGGCCATGTTTTTAACTTGTCCTTCGATTTACTCAGGTATTCCAACATATATTTTCCCGATTTTGTTGAATGAAATGAACTAGATTTCCATTGTAAAAAAATAAAATAAATATATAGTTTAATTTTTTTAAGGAGGCTTAAATACCATTTTGGTCCTTGTAGTTACAACGAATCTCCATTTTGGTCCATGCAATTTTTTTAAAATAGCCCTACCAAATTTAAATTATTCATTTTGGTCCCTGGGGTCATTTTAAAGTTGATGTGTCACATTTTTTGGACAGATGATATCTCATATTTTAATGATGTTGACATTGGTGACATGGATATGGTGCTTATGTGGACTGCCCATGTGGAATACTACACTGATATCCCTAATTGAAATTTGTAAATTAGGGAAAAGTCATAAAAGAGGTCACGAGAGAGAAAGGGAGAAGTGTGAAGGAAGGTTAGGTTGCGATTGCACTGCGATGGTGAAGGCGAAGGAGTGGTGGACTACAACGGCGAAGGCAACGACAAAGGGGAGGTTGAAGGCGACAGTGACAGTTTCTTCATTCGCTTTCTCGCAGGTGGATTGTGTTCATGTTCTTCTTTCGATTTCTTTCTCTAGGGTTTTTAAAAATCCCGCCTTCTGTATTTTTAGGGTTGTATAATAGAAATGCATTGGCCTTTTTTAGGGTTGTAGAATAGCCACAGATGACCTAGTTGAAGTCAATGAGTGTCACAAGGAAGGAGGGTTGGAATTGTGAACCTTTTAAAATTAACCTGAAACAAGATAACTAACTTCACAAGTATGATTAGACATTGTGAGTGTGAGTGCTTAGTTGAGAAGGTTGAATGAAAATAATCTTCTCAACTGCGATAGTGAGTAAAGAAGGTTAGATTAAATCTGTATTTTCAACTAAGTTATTGATTTGAGAAGGGTCAGTTACTTCTTTTTTCACAAAACAATTATCAGTAATGAGAGTGAGATGATATTCAATATAGCTTTTCAAGGTAAGATATTGTGTTTAAAATAGTTTAACTTAAGTGTAAGTGACTTAAGAACGATGTTGGATATCTAGCATTTAGACAACATTTGAGAAGGGTTGAAAACATTGTTTTAAGAAAAACTGTGTGAAGTAGAGAAGGGTCAACAGAGACTGTCTTCTCAGTTTTCAAAACCTTCTCCAAATGGAGAGTTTTTAAGCATAATGTAAAACAAATTAGAAAAGCAGTAAATAACACAAAGATGTATAGTGGTTCACCCAAACCTCTGGGCTACGTCCACTCCTCTCCCTGTCAGTATTTCCACTATTTTCGAAATAGTTACAACTTTACAACCTTCCTAGGCTTAAAGTTTTCTTGGTAGTTTTCTTAACACAACTCTACCTATTGTTCTCACACCTAATATGATCCTTCTGATCTATTAGGTAGCTTCTAACACAGAAGCAACTCACTTCTCAAGCCCTACAGCAACACATGCTAAGAGGGTTTCTAACAGGTTTCCTATTTATTGTGTGGGTTTGTGGGATTTATAGAACTTGGTTGATACAAATGGTGTTTCAACATAAATTACAACACAAGCAAAAATACATACTTGGAGATAAAATGAATCCCTACGGTTATGAAGTGGCCGAGTATGGATGAGAGAAAACTTGACACACTTGAGAAGATTGGAAGTTTTTGAGTTCAATGTACTCTCACACAGTTCATTGATGATCCAATGTGTTTATTTATAGCTGAATGTGTGTGTAATAACCTCTGGTCCATGATAAATAGCCGTTACCAAAAGTTTATAGCAGATAGAGTGCTTTTGGCTCAAAGACAGTTGTGTTTCTGCACTTGTGCAGAAGACAACAATTTTACAGTTATCATCACTCTTCTCAATTTTGGGTTTTCTCTTCTTTTTCTTCTGAAGATGATGCTTCTCAAGTTGTTGCTTCTCAAGTTAATGCTTCTCATGATGATGCTTCTCATAATGATGCTTCTTGCATGACTCTTCTTAACTTGACTGTTCTCATCATGACCCTTCTGATATTGACTCTTCTTATCATGATGCTTCTTAACTTGATTCTTCTCATTTGGTGCTTCTCATCTTCTAATGACCCTTCTCATGATGACTCTTCTGAGGTTGGCTCTTCTCATGATTCTTCTCATGTTGACACAAGTTCATGATAACTCTTCTCATGATGATCTTTCTCAAGTTTACCCATCTGGTCTTGATATTTGAACCTGTCAAGAGAGGTCTTCTTCTTTGTTTGTCTTTGGCCAACACTTTTTGTCATGCTTCAAGTCTTCTCAACATATATGCTTCTCATAAGTAGATATCTTTGATCACACTTTACGGTTGCACACCCAAGTATAGGTTTGTCTCAAGTAATAAATTTCTCGGGAGTCCGAGTGTCGAACCACAGGGATATTCTGAAGAACAAAATATGTCAATCTATTTGTGAGGTTTGAAGTTTATATAAGACTAAGTACTAGAGCTTTGGGGTTCCACTTAAGTAAAATCATAGAGTTGTTCTTGGCTAAACTTGATAACTCAATTGAAATCCAACAATCAAGTGATTTCAATCGGAAGATAAAACATTAAACACTTAGAAAACTTTGTAGCTTTTGAAAACTATCTTTGTAGTTGTCTTAAAGAGTTTATGTAACTAATTGTTGTTATGTACAACTAATGATTCATTGTGCCACATATGTCTACAACAAATCAAAGCTTTCACAAAACAAAATCATTTTCATATCTCATTAAGTAACTCAAAAGATTTAACACTGAAGATTATTTTGAAAGCCAAGAACAATAGTACTTCTTTACAAAAGCTTTCCCCTTAGTTCTAGCTAAAGTTTTAGCTATTCATATTCCAAGAAAACAACTCTTAGATACTAGATATATGCTACACTTCTGAAGCTAGAGAGTGATCCTCCATGGCTTGCCAAAGCCCCCTTTATATAGGTTTGAAAAGTGAAAATACTTGAATACTTCAAGACAATTTCGGACCCTCTCATTAATTGTAAGATAAGTCATCCTTCCTGTTGAAATATTGACTAGCTTTCTGAATATCAACTGTGGGTCTTTGAGTCAGCGTTTCAGATCATGTTATATCTTTTAAATTGGATTTTCCATGTGGAAGTTATGGGTGAAATAATGCTCCTTGGTCAAAAGCTCATCTCAGTTTTGACAGCTTCTCATGCCCAACTTCCTGATTAATTACACCATGAATTCGAAGTCTAATACATTTGGGCCCTGAAGATAAAATGTGGGGCATTGAGTGTTCTTTCCAGATCATGTTATATTTTTCAAATTGGATTTTTGTGTCAATTATGGTAAATATAATGCCAAACTGTGTTCTGTGTAGTTTGAAATCTGGAGCATTGTCATGATGATCACGTTGCATGTCACTTTCACCCTTGAATCCGATCTTTTCAGCTGTTTGTACCTGAATAAAAATTATAGATACATGAGTTAGCTGACCAATACAACTGGAATTGGATCAATTGGATTTGTATTGTTTGAGATATGGGCCATATACGAAAATGTGTTATGGGCTAAAACTCAACCAAACTTTGGACAGAAATGTTGTCTAGTATTATTGAGGTTCATTGGACTTCAAACTAGCAAAATTGGTTTCCTACACCCATTTATATCTTTAGTACATTGTCTTAGGTGTCCAAGAACATCAATATCACACTTTTTGAATGAGTGTAACTTAGGTTATGGCCCAAACATCAAGCAATACACATACTAACCATGTTCAATCATGCATATGCTTTTTATTAGTATAGAAAATTGAATATTAATAGTTAAATTAGATAATACCTAATTATGTATAAATAAGACACAAATACTATAATGCAATAACTAAATAGCACATAAAGTTGACAAAACATATGCATATTTACACACTAATCAATCTTCTTGAGAATAAACTTAACAGATTCTGTTCTTATATTTCACTCAAGAATAAACATTAGTTGCATATGAAATCAAAAAACTTAAACTTCTCACATTTGAATTTTGTTAATCATCAAAGCACAACTCGGATTTTGCCTCAACACCAGATATGCCACTTAGCATTTTCACAGATAGTGAGAGAGGGAGAACACGGGAGAGAGAGAGAGAGAGAGAGAGAGAGATACAAGATTGCGAGAGAGAACACAAGAGAGACACGGAGAGAGACAAGAGGGGAGAGAGCGTTGTGATTTTCTAGAAACTGAGAGAGATGAAACGAGTGAGAATGAGATTGGAAATATTAGGGATTTCAGCAAGTCCACATAAGCAACCCATCCATGTCACCTGTTTCACATGTGATAAATCACCTGTCAAAAAAAAGTGATACATCAACTTTAAAATGACCGCATAGACCAAAATAAATAATTTAGATATTTGCAATTGCTCTTTTCTAAAAGAACAATTATAGAAACCAAAATGAATATTCTGTATTGTATTTGCAAGTAGGGATGGCAAAACGGGCTTAGCCCATCGGGCCGACCCGCCAAAAAATGGCGGGTTGGGTTGATGATTTCACCACGCCAACCCGTTTGGCTCGCCTCGCCTAACCCGCCAACTCGACTGGCCACAAGCGGGGCGGGCCGACCCGACAACTTTATTTTCTTTTATTTTCTCTTGTTTTTAACTATTTCAAAATATTTTTAAATATTTTTTGGCTGGTAGTAGTGGGCCGACCCGCCAACCCGCCATTTTTACTTTGTTTTTGGCGGGCTAACCCGCCTATTTTAAGCCAAAAAAGTATGTTTTAAATATTTTTTTTATTGGTTAATTTTAATGGCGGGCTAGCCCGCCAACGGGCGGGGCGGGCTCAATTTCTCAACCCAAAACTTTTGGCGGGCCGGCCGCCCCAACTAATTGTTTTGCGGGCTGACAATGGGGCGGGCTGTGCCGGTCCGTTTTGCCATCTCTATTTACAAAGACGAAATTGATATTTAAGTTTTTTTTTTTAAAATAATTATGTTGGGTGAATTGCTTGGCTTTCGATTCAGCAGTGGTGTGGAATAGCGACACGTCAGACCAGTACACGTGTAGAAGGGCACTAGCAGTAGCACCATAGGACTTGGTGGCGAGGCGAGATAGATGTCATTAATGGCTTCGCTTCATCCTGTGAGGTCTCCTTTCTCACTTTCCTCTTCTTCCTCTTCTTTTGTTAGTCACTCTCTTCACTTTCACCCGAGAACCTTTACCTTCTCAACAAGAAAACATTATTCTTTCACCTGCAATGCTTCATGGCAAGAGGTTCGTAGTACTATTCCCCTTCCTAGTTATGTTTCTTATCATGATCATTCAATAAAATAACATGTTTCAATTGTATTGAAGCTTGCTGGAGTTTTACTATTCTCTGCGATTCCTTTCACCGCTGTCAAAGCTATAGCTAATAGTCCTTTAGGGGAATCGCTTCAGAAGAAAATGATGGAGAGAAAGAAAATTGCTGTAGAAAACTCTTCCAAATTCAAGGCCTTAGCTGAGGTGGCCAGAAAGGAGAGGTAATTCTCGGTAAGCAGCGAATTTCTTTTATATTTTTGAAATATATAAATGAAAAATCAATTGAACAACTATGACAATTTTTCATTGTATCTCTAAGCATGGACACCTCTTCCGAATGCCGTGTCCGTGTCCGTGTCCGGGCGATCCTTCAATTACTTGTATTTTTCAAAAAAAATCAAAATAAAACCGGTGTCTAGGTGTTCGTGTCAGTGTCATGTCAGACTGCGCTTCATAGCATTGTATTGAATTTTATCAGCTCTGTTGGTGTTTATTTTTGTTGAAATTATGGTTTTCATTCTGACAACCATTGCGAAATATTTCATAACATTCAGTCTTATTACTAGATTTTGGTGATAAGAAAATGACTAGCATTTTGTATCCCCAACCACAATGAAATTCTCAAGCTATGCTGTTGTGAATCTTGCTATGATGCACGGATACTTGAGTTTTGTTGCTGTATCCGTGATACTTTTTGATACCTTATGAGTATATGTCAGAGGAGTATTAAAATGTTTTTTTTTTTATATTTTAAAAAAATAAAAGTCCGTATACACCATGAGGACACCTTCGGTACGCGTAATAAACACTAGAACAAAGGTAACCTAAGTTATATGAACACAAGAAAGAAAAAGCTATCTCCATTTTTTGTTTTACAAGTGCCACTCCCTTAGTTTCTATGTCCCTATGTTTTGTTGTGCTGCCCTATGTTTCTTTTGTTATGCATCTATGTAATTTCTATAGTTTTGTGAATATTTTATTTTTTATAAACGAACGCATTGTATCCTATGCTTTTCAAAGAAGTTCGTATCGCTGTATTGGATTCATGTCGTATCTAATACTTGTATCATATCTGAGCATCATAGGAATCTTGAGATGTTACTTCCCAGTTCCCTTCTTATCATTGATACAAAGGACTTCCGCACCTTTTTTATTTTGTTTATGATAGGCCTGTGTATTCAATTCTGTAGAATATTCAAAACGAAATGGGTTTTTGAGATGTTATTTCCCATCTTATCATTGATACAGGTGATTTCTGTTTCTTCAATTTTTTAGAATATTCAAGAGATGAAATGGGTTTCAAATTATTATTCCATTACTCGATTATTATTCTTATTGTCGCAGCAGACATCGAAAACTTGTGCTCCTTCCTTAAACATTCACTTTGTTTTCAGCTTTTGGTATGGCGAAGATCGACCTCGTTGGCTTGGTCCTATTTCATATGGCTACCCATCATATCTTATGGGGGAATTGCCTGGGGATTATGGCTTTGACATTGCTGGGCTCGGCAAGGATCCTGTGACACTGCAAAAATACTTCAAGTATGTCGTATTATGAATTTCTTTCCCATTGAAGCCATTATGCATGTGTTCTTGGTTCTTGGTAGCAAGCAAATATAAAATATGTTGACTGTTGTGATAATATACCCTGTGCACTAAGTTTCTGTAGCATGGAAATTATCTTTGTAGTTTTTCAGTCATCGCAGTTTTGACAAGGAGCTCAGTGCGTAGCTTAAAAATGTTTGTCAATGATTTTTTTATATCCTGTGAAGCATTGTTGAATTTAAATAGCTTACTGATCCTTTTAATCTTGTTTATGATCAAGCGTTGAGATACTGCATGCTCGCTGGGCTATGCTTGCAGCTGTTGGTGCTCTAATTCCCGAGTTATTAGACTTGGTGGGAGCCTTTCACTTTGTAGAACCTGTTTGGTGGCGCGTTGGTTATTCGAAGCTCAAGGTTAGCACATCCTATATATCCATATTACATTCTTTTGTACCATTTTGCTTATCAATTTGTTGTGCTTTCTCATACACAAGTTTGGGTAATTGATAACATAATCATTCTTCGTTACCCACTCCACAAATATTGATTAGAATGGGAAAGTTATGTCTTATTGACGTTGTTTAACAATTTCAGAAAGCTATAGATGCTCTAAGACATGTTTAGATGGCAAATAACTTCCCATATGAATCTTGATAAATTTCATAGAGGTTAAAAAATTGACTAGAGCTTTTCACTTCTCTGTATCTTGTAATAACTTGTTTGATCACATTGTTGTTTTTATCCCTACTATAGTGGAAAAATATTGATTCACTTGCCAATAAAAGGTTGCAGGCATGAAGAGGTATTTGGATCATCTCCCCCTTTTCTAATTGTTAGAACCAGACCAGTGCTGTCGTTGAAATGACATTTGATTCAATCCTTTAACTACGTAATCATAGATTGATACTAGTTAGGATTAGAATCAGTGAAAATTAATAGCATTCAATGTAATTATTGTATATGACACTACAAATAGAGAGCAGTGCGGTCTAATTTAGACACAAAGTTCGCAGAAATTCAGATTCCTATTTAGTGTCAAAGAGCTAAAATGATCCTAGGTTGTTCCCTTCCCCATCCTGTTCTTTTTCACGGTGCTCCTTATTCACCTAAATGGTGTGCATAACCACTACGCTCACAAGAAGTCACCTTTCCGCTGTGACCCACCACTAACCACTAGAGGTTGCAAAACGGCTACCCGACCCACAAGCTTAATCTGACTGGGAAAGAAAACCGAAAATAATATGGGCTCCAAGTTCACTATTCAAGCTGAATCCTGTGCAGGTCTTAGACTTTTTGGGCCAGCCTATATACATTCTCCTTTTTTTACAAAGTCATTTTTGTAAAATAAAAAACTTTTTCTTACAATTAAATAGGAGAAGGAGAAAGTGCTTGTTTACAAATTTAACTGCATAAAATGGTAATCTAATGTAGTAGTAATTTAGTTCTTAGTTTGAATTAAGTCCAACACCACTTCCCATTATTCTTTTAAAATTCAGGTAATAATACAAGAGATGAGAAAGGTTAATTTTGAATTTTATTGAAATATTTTTGGCAATGACTTTTAATAGAATTTAATCTTAATAATTTATACTCCCTCCGCTTTTTTTTATAAGAGACAAAAAGAGCCATTTTTTGGTTCTTTTTTTAAGAAACAATCTCAATATTTCAACTCTATTAAATAACCAGTCCTTTATACGGCTAAAATACTCCCGGGGTTCCTTAACTTTATTTAAAGTAACGATTTGGTCCTTTATGTTTTTTTTGTCCCAAATAAGTCCTTTATCTTTCAAATTTTTGGCACATAAATCCTTTTCCGTTAACCTCCATCCAACTCTGTTAACAGTGCTGATGTGTCCATTAGAGTTGCTGATGTGTCCATTAGAGTTGCTGATGTGGCAGTCTAAAATATTATCCACCTCATTTTGATTTAAATTTTATTAAAATTAAAAACAAAAATTAAAAATAATTGCAAAGGATTTTTCACCAACAGCCAAGTCTTCATCTTCTTCACCAACATCCATCGTCCTCACCACCTCTCATTCATCTTCATCTCCTCCATTTCCTCCACAATCACGTTTTCAAGTCCAAGTCTTCAACAACAACTTCATCTGGACTTCATATCAACAAATCGAAAATGGATTTCATCAAAATCGAAATCGCACAATCTGGGTAATTTGCCAAAGCTAATCCAGGAAGAACAACTTCTTGTTGTAAATAAACTCTCCAAGCATCAACACAAGAGATCTTTAAAATCCACTCAGAAACTTTTTTCCTTCTTTTTCCATCTACTAATTCTGATGAGCTAACATAAAGCAAGCTTTCTCCCTCTGGAGTTGAATTGTTATTCCTTTTAACATCACTTTGTGAAAACCTTTCCATTCTCTTCTGGCTACTTTGTTTCAAAGCTGGAATCCCATTATACACAGATGTAAAAAGTCCAAGTCTTCACAACAACTTCATCTGGACTTCATATCAATAAATCGAAACTGGATTTCAACAAAATCGAAATCGCACAATCTGGGTAATTTGCGAAATCCCTAATTCGCACAATCGAGATCTGAACTCTTGCAGCAACAACAACAACCCACAAAACGAAATCTGAACCCACAAAAAACGAAATCTGAACCAAGAACAACAACTGAAAACGAATTGCAAACCCAAAAAACGAATCTGAAAACACGGTAGCACAAATCAAAAACGAATCTGAAAACACAGTTGCAAGAATCTGAAACAGAAGGGAAGACGAATCGAAAACGGAATAACAAAAATTGAAAACGAAGTCGAAAATGGAAAGGAAGAAGATGAACGAAGGGGATCTGGGTTTACGGTTGCTGGGTTTTTCCTTTCTTTCTCTATTGCTGGGTTTTTTCTTTTATTTTAATTAAAATTAATGAAAGTTTATGAATTATCCAGCCTGTAACCGCCACACAAGCATAGAAATAATGACACATCAGCCCCAAAAAAGCCACATAGGTTTTTTTAACAGAATTGGACGGAGGCAAACGGAAAAGAACAAATGTGTTTAAAATTTAAAACATAAAGGATTTAATTGGGACAAAAAAAAGATAAAGGACTAAATCGTTACTTTAAATAAAGTTAAGGGACCTCGGGAGCATTTTAGCCTTTATACCTTATTAAGTAAAATTCATGATAACAACAAAATGGCCACTTCCAAAGCAACTGCCTTAGATATATCTATTCCCATGCACATATTAATTGGTTAGGCAACCCACTAGTATATAGGAGCCATACATGATACATCTATTCCTCATGAATGATAATTTTGAAAAAAAAGAGTAAGTTTTTAGAATTATCAATAGAAAAAAGTGATGTCCTTGGTATATGTGATTGTCTCTAAAAATGTCTCTTATAAAAAGGACTAGAGAACATAATATTTTTAAGCTACAATTTTCTAAAAAATTAATATTCTAAGCGCCTTGTGGGCTACCTGGAGTCTAAATGGCTTGTCCGGTATAGGTTCGGGATTCATTAATAGGAAGGACCGGACAACATTATATTTTTAAGTTATAGTTTTCTAAAAAATAAAAAATAAAAAATATATGCTCCCTGCGGGCTACCTAAAACCTAATCGGGCTAGTCCGGTACAGGTTCGGTACTCATTGGGCTGGGCCAAAAAGTCTAGTTGTAAAAACATGCTCTTCAAATCAAGAACAATCTAGTTAAATGCAGCAAGATGATCCTTGATTGAAGAGCCTTCTTCAAGCTTGAACTGATGAAGTTTCTTCCTGAGATACAACTTATTTGTCAAGGATTAGGTCATGTAAAGGCTCTCTAGTTTTAGCCATACCCCTGTTGGCGTGTCTTGTGTGCCTTACTGAGTAATTCTTTCTTTCCTTTATCATTAAGTTTTTCAGGAAGCCTTGACATTCCTCCAAGGGCATCCTCCAAACCGCGGTGAACCAGAAAAGCCTTCATCTTTATTCTCCCTAGTAAACTTCTCTATATTGAATTTCGTGCTCCCCATTGTTAAAGAGCCCAAAGAACCAATAGCTACTGATACCAATTGTTATGCAAGAAGCCCACATGATTAAAGGCCCAAAACAACAAAAAATGCGTAACCTGATCCAAAGCAAAACACGGAAGCCCAAAATCCAAACTCACGCGAAGACAAAATACAAACACACTAAAACATTTCTTTGGACACACGTATGCGAAGCTAGGGCTCGAAGGAGAAAGCACCACACACGAAGAAGGAAACTCACGCAGAAGATGAAGATCACAACGCATGCAAACGAAAATCAAGGCACAGACGAACACAATCGCGAGCAACAATGCAGAATAAGAATCATGCACAAAAACACTTAGGGTTGTTTACCCAGTTCAGTATCAAGAAATTGATACTTAAATCTGGGGGACTAAGCAATGTGGTTAGTACCAATCTTATTGAATCAAAACAGCAATTATAAACTCTCCAATAGGCTTGAAACCCTATTGAGCTTTACACACACTGTTTCCCAAACCCCAATTGAAAACCCATAACCTCTCTCTCACTCGAGACTTAATCACTCTCGATATAATTATGTATGATTGATTAAAAAGTATCCCATGCACTTCCAATTTAGTCTTTTTACAGCACAAGTTTAAGTGGCAGTTAGTTACAAATAGAGATACAAGCCGTAACTATCCCTAACAGCTTGCATCTCAAACGGGGGTACGATGGGGATTGCAAAGTAGAATTAAAACAGAAATAACAAACTCAAAGAATGACCGCGAGAAAGCAACTTGGATTAACAATTTGTTTCACATTACATCGTTCATTGTATTTTTAGCTTATGCATTTAGCAGTTTTTCACCCTTTTCTTCTCCCTTCTCCCTTATCCTTAACTGAAGCTAGTCAAACGATTATTACTTGTTACTTGCATGAAAGTAAATTCAGCTCAGGCTAACTTTATTATTATGTATGCTTTTAAATCGTGTAATCTAGCGAATTATGATAATGTAGTTGGGAACTTCTTGCTGACGGGTCGTTCAATTTTTCGACAGGGAGATACTCTAGATTACCTTGGCATCCCAGGTCTTCATTTAGCTGGAAGCCAGGGAGTGATTGTGATTGCTATTTGCCAGGCACTCCTTATGGTGATGCTTCTTCTATCCACTATCCACCTTGTCTTATAAGCTCTACCAATATTACTTATTTATTTCTTGTGACATTTGTTTCAATAATTGGAGTGAGTGGGTAGTGTACTAATTTGAGATTCTTATTATTTAACAGGTTGGACCAGAATATGCTAGGTTTTGTGGGATAGAGGCATTAGAGCCTCTAGGAATATACCTGCCTGGTGATATAAACTATCCTGGGGGAGCATTGTTTGATCCCTTAAATCTATCCAACGATCCGGAAGCTTTTGAAGATCTGAAGGTGAAAGAAATAAAAAATGGACGCTTAGCAATGATTGCTTGGGTCGGCTTCTTCGTACAAGCGGCTCTGACAGGTAAAGGTCCTGTGCAGAACCTTCTGGATCACATCTCCGATCCTTTCCACAACAATTTGCTACTCAATTCAATGAAATTAATCTAGCATTATTAGAGAGCAATTTGAATACGCTTTGAAGTCCAATTCATGTTGATTTCACTTTTGTTTGTGTATCAAGGGTTCAAAAATGAGAATTATGTAATGCCAAATGCCATTTTATGTATTTTGAAGTCTCGGTTGAAGAATGGATACTCATTTTGTTATGGAATTAATTGTCATGTGTTAACATGGATACCAATTTGACAATTGAATTGAATGGATGCCAATATTGAAACTTATGACATCAAAATGATTCAAAGTGTTTTACAAAAGGATTCAAACTTACAAAGATTCAAAGTTTACGTTCAAAAGGTAGTCAAAGATCCATGAATGATCCATCCATCCATAAAGGATCATCAAAGATTAGAACGTAACTTCACACACTTATTATTATGAATGAAGAATTAGTAGCCAGCTGCCCACGTGAAATCGTTGGAAAAATATTGGACACACGACAGCAGATCCAACCATCAAGGAAATAAGGAAGAGTAAGCGAGAGAACTCCCATCAGAAAATATTCTCTAGGTGATGCTTAAAAGGGCTCTGACTATTAATGATTGAGGAGGCAGAATTTCAGTATCTAGTGTCACCTTTTGGCACTCTTAGAGTGATTTCCCTTCTTGTACTTGCCTGCGGGATACTCCCTTTTATTTTCAGTATTTTCAATTCAATGAAACAGTAGCAGCTCTGTGTTTTACTGCTCTGTAATTGCTCACATTCCATGTACTTGTTCTGGTGATTAGTGAAACTGCTTGAGCATTTTTACCATCATGTTATTGTTAATTTCTGCAACACACTACATTGGTGCTTCCATGGCAGACAATACTCGTATGAAGACCATGGAGGCCACAATCACCGCTATCCATGCTGCCTTGAAGATCACACACGATGTCAACCTCCATCACACCAGAAGTCTGCAGGTCCGCACTCTCGACGCTGCACGTTTTGAACGAGTAGAGGCTCAGCTGAGCTCTCTCCATCAACGCCCCGCTTCTAATGGTGACTCGAACTCAAGTGCATCGGTGAACCGACAACCTTTCACCACCAGAAACATCAAGTTAGACTTCCCACATTTCGATGGCCAAGAGGTATTGAACTGGATCTTCAAAGTTGAACAATTTTTTTTTTGAATATTACTCTACCTTGACCGCCATCGCCTCACCATAGCTGCTGTCCACATCGAAAAGGATGTAGTTGTTGAGGTCAAATCATTTTTGATATATGGTTTTAATGACAACAAACCTTCTGAACTTAATGTTAAGTATTCTGAATGGTGATCTACTAATGGGTGCACTTGAGTATGTTAAAAGAACATATTTTCTATGAGTGGATATGCTAGAAGCAACTTAGATAAATCAATTGCATGTTATCTTCAACAACTGAAGAGATAGAGTAGCATCAACAATGTTCAAGACCAGTAGTACAAGTCTTATGAAGACATCATATCTTTACTAGTAAATTACAAGATTGTTGCACGATATGGCTAAGAATTTGAGTTTGATGTGTGGATATGGCTCGAGTTTTCGGCTCTAGTTCTTATCCACTTTTTCGATCATTTTTTGTCTAAAAATCTTTGTTAAGTGAAGATGTGATAACAGAGTGCCAAATCACTTTAAAGGTATCGAATCCTTTTAAAGTTTGTTCTCTTTAAATAAGTTATTTAGAGTCTATTTATAGACCTAATTAATGATAAGCCATTCAAATACACTAACTATATAATTTATGCATCACTGTAAAATCTAATACAATAACAATATTATGATTACTATTACTACTAAGATGATTTCACATTGTCGATGATATTTGGACTCAGTAGGATGTTGTCGTGACAAAGGTGATGGTAGCCATTGTTGGTGCTGTTCAGAATTTGGGAATTGTCGCCGAGGCCAGCATCTCCCACTCTTAAAACATACAAACAGATTTTGTAATTTGGTTGTCCTGTAAGTTGGTTCTCCTCAGTCAGTTCAGCGTCGAAGCAAACTTCAAAATGCGCTGCCGCAAGGCATTCACAAGAATGGGTACTAGCGACGGCTACAAGCTTAATAACGCGCAAAATATATGTTACTATGCACTCGGAATAAAAGTTAAGGGTACCAATATATACTGTAAACTGTAAAGAGTAGAGGTTGCGTGAGTTCACTAGCTCTGTTGGATCCACAAGCGCTTGCTCAAGTCAAACTTCATGCACTCAAAACATTAATCTGGACTGGCTTGAAGGAAACAAGAGACTACATTCATTGAGTAAGATTTGGTCAAACACGAGGGACAGAATCTGTTAGATCTAGGTTAGATCATTCCATCTATTAAACAACCCCGAACAGAGTTTCTTTCCTTTCTTTCTCTTTTTTTTTTGGAGTTTTTTTTTTAAAAAAGAAAGCTGCATATATTAAAACACATATAACAGACAATCTATCCTGCATTGATTAACTAAGTCATGCCAAATCACATTCCCTTTCCTTCTCGCAAGCTTCTGACCCTCCTATAGTCAACCTCTGCATCGGAGCACGATAACCCCATCTGATATTTCCTGCAAATTCTGGATGACCCCATTATCGAGAATATATCTTCATCGTCCATGAGAGTACGGTTATCTGGTGTGCTTAATCCCGAGCTGTTGCTAAAATGTCCCGGTGATTTGTGATCTGACGTGCAAGAAAAACAAATTTGCTTACAGTTAAGATAAAATGGTACTGAAAAGTTGAAAGTAGGATAGAACAACCTACTCAGCTAAAAACACAAATGCATACAATTATTCTAACTCTTCTAGGATAATCAGATCTAGTACTTTTACCACCTGAATATTCAAAGATGGTCAATATGCCTTAAATCTTGCTAGAGAAAAAATTGTCAAAACCTTCTCATCCATAAAAAATGAGTACAACATACCAAGGCTCTAGTTATTGAAATGATATCTTAATCTTACATAATATTGAAGCCAAATCATAACGAGTCTAAGTGCCGAGTTCACCTAAGCAAAATGAATTTTACTTGTCAACCTTGCTCGTCTCTATTTCTGTTTATATTTCCACAATTTCTCTAGAAGTAATAAAACAAATCATATTTAAATAAGCATTTACGTCATACCTTCATATCCTTCACAGATAGGAACCTGATTGTTTGCTTCCTTGCAAACTGGACCTGGGTCCAATCTAAGGCTTTTCAGACCATGTAATGCCACCTGCGTCTCCTGAGCTTTAAATCCTTTCATCAATGAAGGCTCCATACTTTCTTCCATTGTTGATTTGCCAGGCATCATGGTAAATGAATCCTCCATTACATCAGAAATCTCCACATACTGGGTGGTGGTTATAATCTCATCTGCACTGAAACCAAAGGATGCTCGGTAAGCTTCTATTTCTTCCACGTCTTGCTTAGGACTTCTAGCAGGCCTACTCTGATGTCCACTTCCACCCGTAGACTGAACATCTGAATCTTTTGAAACACTTAACCTCCCACCATTATGAGGGAATGGGGGATTTTGATCTAAATAGAATTGTGCATAGGTAGCAGGGCAAAAGAAATTTGTATCTTGGGATGCCATACTGTCACCATTTGTGTCATGCCCAGGTACCCTCCCAGACCCAGTCCTCTGATATTTTCCATTCTCGGGAGATAGTGACGAATTCCACCGCGGGTGGAACTCCCGTTCAGGGAAAGAGGATGACAAACAGTCACCAGAGTTCCTTGATATTGGAGATATAAGGCTACTGGCAGGACTACCAGGGTAGAGTGAATATGTAGTTTGAAGATCATTTCCAGTGATGTAATTACTCTTGTTACCATTTTTTAGATCTGCTGAAGATGTTAGAAAATGAGCAAAAGGTACATCTGGGGAAGAGGGAGTTGTTAAGTGAGCCAACTCTGGCGGAGGAGTGAGTGGAGCTGTAGATGGTTCAGTAGTGAAATTTGAGAAGACTGGAGGAGACACCAGTTGTGTTTCATGAGCATATGGACCAGTGGCATACATTGTAGATGAAGGACCGCCAGGTGAGTTTGCCGATAATGACAAGAAACAACTAGGTGACTGTGCAGTTGAAGGAAGGGCAGAATGTGTAAAGGATGCTGGTGAAGAAGGTGGGGCTAAGAGAGAAGGAGCTAGTCCCGTGGCTTGATTGGTCAACCCAACCACTTGAGGCCCATTCGGCTGAGTGGCTGACCCATTAGTGTCAGGAATGCGAGATGCAGGTACAATGCGTTTTCCACCTTTCTGTGAACCAAAACAAGAAAATGCACCCCAACATCCTCCCCATCTCTTTCCCTGTCAATACAAGTCAAGCAATACAGGTTAACTCAAAGGAAAAAAAAGGAGATTGTAACAGGTAGATCTGAAAAGAAACAATAAATACTGACAATTTTGAAATTTTAAGTTTCTAACAGCCTCTCAAACATCTTTCTATCTTTTCACTGTTCCAAACATAAGCTTACACATGCTAATCACAATTTATGTTTTAGGATCTAAGATTTTATCCACTGACAATTTTATGAACACTGATAAATAGGAACCACGTAGCCAATCACAAATGCGGAAAAAGAGAAGGGCTGTGTTAGCCAGTCAGCAACCAACATATCTCCATAGTTCATAGTACGAATCATAGATGTTATTCCAAAGCTAAATGACCTAGTGTCTCTTGGGCTATTTGATTCTAGTAATCTCACACTTAATCTATAAGGACCATGTGACCTTCTGATTTTTTAGTGCGTTTCTTATTTTTCTTTTTTGTACTTTCCCACCGTTTTCAATCCACTCTCCTAACCACCATATCACCAGCAGTTTTTTCTTGACCAACCCATTTGTAAATCTAAAACTCCAAGGTTAGGCAAAGCCTTCCATTTGGGAATAGTATCAAATAGAATTGACATGTAACACTTCCAAGATTCTCCGACTTCTCGCAGCACTTAATCTAATGTGTCATTTAGCTGAGTAGCTCATTCATTTTAGATTACAAAGTAACAACTTTCTGGTGGGATAATCTGTTTAATTTTTTTGTGAACATTTGGTGCATCCTCTCACCTTGGAGTAATTTCTCATGCTGCATTTGGCTTCTCTTTGGTACTAATATACAGAAAGATTGCAAAGCCTTATTAGATTTTTAAGCCAGTTTTTCACTGTTTTGGTTCACTACTTTCACTGTTTTATTGTCTCTTTTTATGAGTATTTTTGTTCCTCCCTCCTTTGTGTCAATTAATACCTTATTTTATCAACAAGAACAAGAAAAAGTGAGGATGACATTGACAGAGGCCATCCTTCATTCATCTTGAAAACATGAAGATCACTGAAATTCTCGCAATTAAAATGTTTATCAATGAAGAAACTAGATCAACATATTCCGGAAAAAAAAAGGGCAACAAAAAGTTGCAGGCTGTATAAAGAAAAGCATTATTGCAGCATCTAAGTCTAGTTTTAAGTGCTAGTAACATGTACCCCAAGGCTGGTTTGTATAGTTGCCAATATAACTCCGAAAACAATGTGATATTTGCTTAATGACATTTTCCCCCCAACTAATGCATTCCAATTTGTTCTGCCAATACTACGCAAATCATCAAGCTATTTATTAATTCCCATATAAAACATTCAATCCAGGTACTATGCAGTATACAGTATCAAAAGGGAAGTACCAGGACAGAAGAAAGTTTCTGATGGGAATATTAATGAGAACGTGCTTGCTAATGAAAAGAAGAAAACAAACAAGTTTGGGAAAGTGTATGTGAGGAAGGGCAGAAGGGTAAAAGCTTCTGAGTAGTGGAGGAATCTTCTAACAAACTCTGCTGAGCTGGCAGATTTGTGGTGCATGCGTATCCCTCATGCATGATAGCTACTGAGGAAATAGAATAAAGGTAGGCTAGGAAAGAGAATGTTCTCCGAGGCAAGAATTGGTATAGGTTGGGCCCTTGGGAGTACAGATACTCTTACTCTGAGAGTACTGCACTTTTTCTTCCTTATTCTGTCATTGTATCCCTGTAATTTCACTGAATTTGAGGAATACAATACACTTTTATCCATATTTTACTGTTGTTTTTACTGTTACATTGGTTCTCTTATCATTGGTATCAAAGCTCTAGGACTATCAGAGCTTGAAACATGGTGAAGAAGACACAGATTGAGGAACACATTGAGAGACTTGAGCAAGGGCTCGAGGGATTGACCCTGGAACTTAGATCCCAGATGGCAGAACTCAGGCACGCACTTGAGCAACGACCACCACGAAGGCATAGACATCACCGTCGTCCACGCGAAGGGAGTGGAATCACCGGTGACGAAGAAGGAGAAATGGAAGGTGAAGGAGAAGTATCTACTGAAGAGGATTCTTCTAGCCCTGTTCCTCGCCATCGTTACAAGGGGAGGAAGCTGGAGATCCCTGTCTTTGAAGGAGGAGAGGCGTATGGGTGGTTGGTGAAGGTAGAACGCTACTTCAGAATCAATGGAGTAGAGGAGGATGAGATGTTGGAAGCTGTGGTGATTGCTTTGGATGGTAGAGCACTCAACTTGTATCAATGGTGGGAGGAGCAGAACCATGAACCAAGTTGGGAGGAATTTAAGCAAGCCGTCACTCGTCGTTTTCAACCAGTGCTCGTGAGAAATCAACTTGGTCCGATCCTTAATGTTAAGCAAACGAGGACAGTGATGGAGTATCGTGAACAGTTCGAACTACTCATGGCTCCATTAAAACACAGCGAAAGAGTAATGTTGGAGAGTATCTTCCTCAATGGCTTACGCGACGAAATTCAAGGAGTTGAAGCTGCATCAGACGCGTGGATTGAATGCGTTAATGGACCGTGTGCTTTTGATTGAAAAGCGCAACAATGCCCTAAGAATTGAGAGAAGTGTCGCGAAGGAGAAGAACGAAGAAAATAGGTGGAAACCCGTTTCGTCAAATACGGGTTCGGAAGCGGGTCAAAACAAAGTATTTGTGACCCGACCCAAAGGTGACCCACGGGGGGGGGGGGGGGGGGGGGAGTACAGGAGGTACCAGTGATGCTAAGACTCCATCTGGGGTGGAAGAAAAAAAACAGGGGGTTAGGAGAAACTTATCACAGGAAGAATTAAGGGACCTCAGCAAGAAGGGGCTCTGTTTATAAGTGTGGGGAAAGGTGGGGAAGAGACCATGTATGCAAAATGAAACATTACAAGGTAATGTTGATAGATGAAGATGATGAACAGGAGATAGAGGTGGTGGGGGGCACGGAAGAGATAGAGATAGAGGAGACTGTGGAGCTGAAAACACTACTGTTGTCATTAAGAAGCAAGGAAGGATAAACCTCAAATCAATCATTTAAGCTTTGGGGGATAATCAATGGAAGGAGGGTGTTAATTCTGATTAATTCAGGAGCATCCAGCAACTTTATTTCCTATAAATTGGTGGAGGAGTTGCAGTTGAAACTGGAGGAGACTTCTGAGTATACCATAGAGGTGGGGAATGGAGAGAAGATAACACACAAGGGAGTATGTGTAGGCCTGAAACTGCAGGTACAGGGCATTAACTTCACTCAGAATTTCTTTCTGATGACTTTGGCAGGCACTGAGTTGGTGTTAGGGATGGATTGGCTAGCTAGCCTTGGTGATATTAAAGCAAATTTTCAGAACTTAGTCATCAAATGGAAGGGAGGAGGACAGAGATTTAAGATAAAAGGAGAGCCATCATTGAGTAAGCACCAGGCTTCACTCAAAACTATGGTGAAAGCTGTTAAACAGGAAGAGGAGTTCTTCATGGTGCATTGTTATCAACTGAAGCAGAACACAAACTGCAGAGGTGACCCCTGAGATTGCACAGTTACTGGAAGAGTTTGGAGATGTATTCCAAGAGCCTAAGGAGCTGCCTCCACACAGAGAACAAGATCATGCTATAATTCTCAAACCAGGAGCAGTCACTCCCAACATCAGGCCCTACAGGTATCCCCACTATCAAAAAGATGAGATTGAGAAAATAGTAAATGAAATGTTATCTGCTGGAATTATTAGACCAAGTGTAAGCCCATTTTCTAGTCCTGTTTTATTGGTAAAGAAGAAGGATGGAGGGTGGAGATTTTGCATTGATTACAGAGTCCTAAACAAGCATACTGTGCCTGATAAGTTTCCCATTCCTGTGATTGAGGAATTGTTAGATGAATTGGGGTCTGCAGTGATTTTTTCTAAATTGGACCTGAAGTCTGGTTATCACCAAATACGTATGAAGGCTGAAGATGTTCATAAGACAGCATTTAGGACTCATGAGGGCCATTATGAGTACCTAGTTATGCCCTTTGGGCTTACCAATGCCCTATCCACATTCCAAGCCCTTATGAACAAGATTCTCAAGCCTATTCTGAGGAAGTATGTGTTAGTGTTTTTTGATGATATCCTTATTTATAGTAAGGACAGTTCTTCTCATCAGGCACATTTGAAGTCAGTGTTGGAGATCCTGAAAAGCAATCAGCTCTTTGCAAATAAGAAGAAATGCACCTTTGCACAAGGACAGATAGAATATCTTGGTCACTTGATTTCTGGGCAAGGAGTAGCAGCAGATCCTGCCAAAATCAGTGCTATGACCAACTGGCCTACTCCAAAAGATGTCAAGAGCTTGAGGGGGTTCCTAGGTTTGACTAGATATTATAGGAGGTTTGTCAGAGACTATGGGAAGATAGCATGGCCACTCACACAGCAACTGAAAAAAGATTGTTTTGCTTGGAATGATAGTGCTCAAAAGGCTTTTGACAGGTTGAAGACTGCTATGACTACTCTGCCAGTGCTTGCCATTCCTGACTTCTCACAGGAGTTCATTGTTGAAACTGATGCATCAGGGAAGGGACTTGGAGCTGTGTTAATGCAAGGGGGAAGACCTGTGGCTTACATGAGCCAGACATTGTCTAACAGAGCACAGAATAAGTCAGTCTATGAGAGAGAGTTGATGGCCATTGTTCTTGCAATCCAGAAATGGAGACCATACCTTCTAGGAAGGCATTTCACTGTTCACACAGATCAAAGGAGCTTGAGGTTCCTCACTGATCAAAGGTTGAAGGGAGAAGAACAGCAAAAGTGGGTGACTAAGTTACTAGGCTATGATTTTGACATTAAATATAAGCCAGGAATTGAAAATAAAGCTGCTGATGCTCTCTCTAGGCAGCTCAATTACACTGCTATATCCACTATACAGTGCCAAGAGTGGGAGGGATTGGAAGAAGAAATCCAGGCAGATCCTAAGTTGAGACAGATAGTGCAAGATCTGATTGCTCGAGTGAGTGAGCATGCAGGCTATGTACTGAAACAAGGGCGATTGTATTACAAAGACAGGTTAGTTCTACCCCAGAACTCACCTAGAATTGATAAGATCCAAGAAGAATTTCATGATTCAGCAATAGGGGGACATTCTGGTATACTCAGGACTTACAAGAGGATTGCTGGTGTTGTGTACTGGGAGGGTATGAGGAAAAGGATTCAGTTGTATGTGCAAGCCTGTGCCATCTGCCAGAAGAGCAAATACCAGGCTTTGAGCCCAGGGGGACTGCTACAGCCTCTACCGGTGCCTACCCAAGTTTGGAGTGAAGTATCTATGGATTTTGTGGGAGGATTGCCAAAGTCATTAGGAATGGATACTATTCTAGTAGTGGTTGACAGGTTGACAAAGTATGCACACTTTGTAGCCCTAGCTCACCCCTACAATGCAAAAGATGTAGCTGCTATATTCATGAAGGAGATTGTGAAACTTCATGGATTTCCCAACTCCATTGTGTCAGACAGAGATAGAGTTTTCATCAGTGCTTTCTGGACTGAGCTCTTTAAATCTGCAGGCACAAAACTGAAGCTGAGCTGAGCTTACCATCCACAAACTGATGGTCAAACTGAGGTGGTGAATAGGTGTGTGGAGACTTATTTGAGGTGCCTGACAGGACACAAGCCTAAGCAGTGGGCTAAATGGTTACCATGGGCTGAATATTGGTATAATACCAATTATCATTCCTCTCTCAAGATGTCACCATTTGAAGCTCTCTATGGAAGAAAACCACCTGTGCTAGTGATGGGAGATGACAGAAGGAGTTCTGTAGATGAAGTGCAGCAGTTAACTCAAGAGAGAAATGAAATGATCAGAGAGTTGAGAGAGCAGCTGAGCAGAGCTCAAAATCGTATGAAACAGGTTGCTGACAAGCACAGGAGGGAGATTAGTTTTGAGAAAGGAGATTTGGTTTACTTGAAAATCCAACCTTATAAGCTTAAGCAGCTAGCCAAGAGATTGAACCAGAAGCTTAGTCCCAGGTTCTATGGACCATTTGAAGTGCTTGAGAAGATTGGAACAGTTGCTTATAAGTTACAACTGCCACCAGATAGTAGAGTACATCCTGTCTTCCATGTGTCACTGTTGAAGAAAGCTGTTGATGCCAATGCTGCTGTGCAGCCCTTACCTGCATGTTTGGCAGTGAATTGGGAACTACAGGTTACACCAGAGGACATCCTTGCTGTGAGGAAGAATCAAGTTAATGAAATTGAAGTGTTGGTCAAGTGGAAGGATATGCCAGAATTTGAGAACTTTTGGGAAGACATGCAAGATTTGCAGGATCAATTCCCACAGTTTCACCTTGAGGACAAGGTGAATTCTAAAGGGGGAAGTATTGATGGGAATATTAATGAGAACGTGCTTGCTAATGAAAAGAAGAAAACAAACAAGTTTGGGAAAGTGTATGTGAGGAAGGGCAGAAGGGTAAAAGCTTGAGTAGTGGAGGAATCTTCTAACAAACTCTGCTGAGCTGGCAGATTTGTGGTGCGTGCGTATCCCTCATGCATGATAGCTGCTGAGGAAATAGAATAAAGGTAGGCTAGGAAAGAGAATGTTCTCTGAGGCAAGAATTGGTATAGGTTGGGCCCTTGGGAGTACAGATACTCTTGCTCTGAGAGTACTGCACTTTTTCTTCCTTATTCTGTCATTGTATCCCTGTAATTTCACTGAATTTGAGGAATACAATACACTTTTATCCATATTTTACTGTTGCTCTTACTGTTACATTGGTTCTCTTATCAGTTTCTGATTGGAAAGAATAATTAACCATATTTTAAGATATATTTGTGACAACTACAAATTAATTTAGGATAAATGGAAAAAAGGACGCGAGAGGATCAGGACAGGGAGTGGAAACCATAACAATACACCAGAAGGAAGAAACTTTTGTGATCCCTGAATAGAAAAAGCTGCATTAACGTGTCAACATGCATTTTATCAGATCCTCTTCAATTTCTTTTCAATTTTTCATGTTTTCCCTTCAATCAAACATTTTCAAGATACTTTGAGTTTGAGATATGTATTCCACCCTTTTCTTTTGGGGTGCAGTATTATTAGAGAGGAGAGTTTTAAGAGCAGAGAGGATAAATTATCATGGAGAAGATAAACAATATTCATCATAATCAGGCTCTCTATAACTTTATGAATCTAATGGGGAAGCTTCCATGTAGAGACTATTGGCCAACCACTTGTTGCAACTCTCAAATCTGATCTAAAGGCTGACAATAATTCTTCAAAATATGAGCAGATTATTTTCACCAAATAAATCACATAGCACCATTAGACGGCATAACACCCAAAGGTTTTCCTTCTTAAACATACCTAAGTCATAGGAAGTAAATCAAAAGAAACTGTTTGAAACTGGGAGGTAAAACCCAGTATTAACCAGAAAATTCAAATAACTACTCCAAAAGATAGTTGCAATCAATGTAAAAAAATTGGGTAGTTATTGATCAGAACCTACAAGGAGCATTCAAGGCTAAGAAGAATGAAGATCCCATTCTTGGACTAGAAAGGCCCATGACAAGGGCAAGAGCTAGAAAGGCTAAAGAGGCTTTAGAGAAAGAAGTTTCCAACATGCTTAATTTCAAGCCCAAACTTGAAGAAGAGATCAATATAGTTAGTTTGATCCATAAAGATGATGAGTTGGCCTAAAGAGGGAGGGAATGATATCCAACTTGACAAGAAGACCTAAACTGATTTTCGCTGAAGTTTTTATTTTCATTGGTTATGACACATCTATCTTGTTTTGGTAATATCTTGAGCTCCAGAAGTCTAATTGGCGCGTTGGAAAGCAAAGAAAATTTTCTACAAGTCGTATGTCAGCCAATATGTCTCTATATCCAGCCTCTATTATGGTGAAAAATGGGACTGAAGTTGAAGACAAATTTTTAGGCAGAATTTTCTTGTTTTTGTGCCTTCTGTTATGTTTCTTATTCGTAAGGGAATATACCTAGTATTCAACATCTAGTATGCTCATGAATAGGAAAAGGCTTAGTAAGTCTCCATTTTCAACAATTAAGAAATAACAAACATTGGCATTTTCAACAATTATAGTTTTTATTCTTCTTCTTGTTCCTGTCTTTAATTTTGTTGTTCACTCAAGGATAGATCCTAAATCTCTTTATGTTTCTCAGTTATCTCAGGGAGTTATGACTTCTTCCTTAACCTTCCTTTGGTGCCACTTTTTCATTCGTCAATTTACAACAACTATCTGAAATTATAAAGCCTTTTTATGGGATAACTCGGCATATCTGATATATGCTGTGCATTTACAAATATTTTTATCCTGCTAAACACAAAATTAGCATTAAAAAAATTAAATTAGCATTAAAAAAATTACAAGTCTCTCTCACCCCAATGTTTTTAAATAATGATCTCAATCACCATAATTTACAGCTACCAACATATTTAGAGCTATGTGTTCAACCAAAAACCAGTTCCATTTTTATGAATTAATTCGGCAGACAATATATTTTCTGCATTTTGTTAATGATTGTATCAAAAGTAAATTAAAATCTTATCTGAACACTAGTACCGAATAAATTTCAAATCAAAGCATAAGATTCATCTATTTTCAATCTACAACTCGGATGAGCCGGAAAAATGTATAAAAAATATACAGAAGTATTAGCCCAACGCACAAAGAAAACGACAAAAAAATAATAATTCAGGTTGTGAAAAGATAGAAAACAGCAAAATTGTATTAATTATTTTAAGTGACAGTTTTCTTTCTATGCCTAGTTCCTACCAAAAAAATACGAGGAACCTAGATTAGTTATTAATAACAGTATAAGTTCTGCTTTCTTATTTCTGTTGATATATGATGAGAAACTGATATTCACAAGACCAATAATGACAGTACCCATGGTTTCTGTGTAGAGGATTATCAGTATCATTTTAAAACAAAATCAAGGTTTATAAAAGACAACAAGGCATAAATGTGACACTGTGATGGATCTATATTTTGACAACAACAAAAAATTGAAATTAAACAGGAAAAAAAATCAATAGCACATCGTTTTGCACTCAAAGTCCAATAATGTAAAGGGAAGAATTTCTCTAAAAAGCTTCTTTTAGATATAAAATGCGGCAAGTATTAAACTATGAGAGTCATTTGATGTGAGATCTGAGAAAGAGTTATGCTTAACAAACAGCAAATAACAAACTTCATAGAACAAAATTCATGTTAGGTTATGAACTAGGAACCTGACTTCAGATCTAACACAAAAACCCTTATCTCATTCACAAATAATGTACTAAGAAGCATAATTTCGAGTCATTTAGAAATGAAATAGAAATAGAAAGATGCGTGAGATGAGATCGAGAGAGATACCCTTTCATGCTGAGGAAATCGATTTTGTTCGGACCCCATTTTTTGATTTGAAAGTAAGTGGCTACACACTTCCACTCCACTTCCACTAGGAAGGACTCAGATTTCTGCGTTGCGTTGCGTTGAGGACACTAGCTAAGTTAAGATCGTTCTTACATTTCTTATTTAGAAGTTGACACCATATGGATTTTTGATGTGAAGGTGAAGAGAGGAGGAATATTATTAATTTGTTTATGCTAATGATCAAAGGACAAAGAAAGACAAAAGCGAAAAAGATTCAAGTGTGATGAAGATAGAGAGATAAAGCGACAGACACCGGGACAAGGGCTATGCTTTCTTTTTTTTTTTCCTTTTAGTATTTGTTTATTTTTTTTCTTTTATTTATAAACCAGATATCTTCCGCACGTAATTGTAAAGACTAATCGCTAAAGTCAGATATGACCAAATGGGCCTGCATGCCCAAAGTTGAATTCAAACTCAAGACCTTGGTTAAGCCGAAAGAGACTCCTACCATCTCGATATTCTATTATTATTATTATTATTATTATTATTATTATTTTGTTGTTAAATTTGTATTTTAATATCAAACAATAATAGTAACTCGAATATTTGTAATATCCAATTTAACTCAAAATGCTCTCTTTTCTCGGTCCTCTAATAATATATAGGCTTAAATACTTGTCACCCCCTGCAAATATACCTGATATCCAGTTACCCCCTGCAAAAAAAATTTTTGCAAAACAAACCTTGCAAAATCTAATAGTATAAATTAAAGTTTTGGCTTCCAAGGGATTTGAACTTTTAAGTTTGAATTGATGCAAACTTAAAAGATCAAATGACCGTCTCGAACTGATGGCACCTCTGGTTCCTGGTCGGACCAGTTTGACTAGTCGACTCGAGCCAGGTTTTTAAACACCGGTCTAAGACAATCCAACCCACGATGATGTTAATGCATCATTGCCATTTTCTCTAACGATGGCAGAAGAGCCGTCTTCGTTTATCTTTGGCAGTGAACGATAATATCATGACTTTTCGAGTGTTACAAAAGACCCATCTAGCTTTTTCCGTTGGTGAAGAAGGTTGAGCGGTGATAAGGATGGCTACTGAAACAAAAACACTCCACCAAAGAAGAAGATTTGGCGTCTAAACATGTCTTCACATTCAATTTAGTTTTAAGATATAAAGATTTGGGAGGATTTACTTTTGAGATGGAACCCACTTCATTTTTCATCTCCTTCATTAATTAGTTGCATCCAAAGGATGGAAAAGTTTTTAATGGTCGATTTCTTTAAAAGAATTTTTTTATTTGTCATTTTGATAGTTTTATGTTAGTTAATTACATGTTTCTTAATTATATCCTAGATAAGGATCATATTTGTATTTGCGTTTTTGCCCTAAGTGGTTTCTTTCCGCCGCGAGAATTTTGCCCTAAGTGGTTTCTTTCTTCATCGTTCCTTACGGCTACAACACCATAACAATCATTATTCTCTTTCAATAACCATCAGAGCGCGTTTCTCATTTTACGGCCTCTCATGACAACCAACGACATGGAACGCTTAACACAGGCCATCAAAGATTTAGACGTGGTGGTCACAGGAGTGGATGGAGGAGAAGAGACGGATGATCTTAGTCTTTGTTTGATTGGAAGATTTCTCACTGATCGCCCTATTCGCTTACAAGTCGTGAAGGATCATATGGCTGGAGTGTGGCGGCCATTGGGGCGTATCACGATCAGAGAAGTGGAAACAGAGCTCTTCTCGTTCCAATTCTATCATCAGGTGGATATTCAACGTGTTTTGAAGCGTGGCCCGTGGTCTTTTGACAAGCACCTCCTGATTCTTAGCACTATGCAGGCTGGTGTGATGCCAAACCAGCTACCTCTCTTTATTGTACCTTTTTGGATTAAGGTTCATGGCCTTCCACCGGGATTTATGTCCAAGCAGTGGGGAAAAGTTTGGCAGGTTGTTTTGGTGAGATGTTGGAGTATGATGTGAAGAACTCGCAAGGCTCATGGCGCTCATTCATGAGACTTTGGGTCCTTCTTGATGTAAGACGACCACTATTACGTACAAAGAAGTTACGGAGGGAAGGAGGTGTCATGGTGGTGGTGTCTTTCAAATATGAACGCCTTGGTTCATTCTGTTATCTCTGCGGATTACTTGGTCATACTGATGACTTCTGCCCATTATTGCTATCTATGGGGTCTGATTCTGGTGAACGTGAGTGGGGGCCGGAGTTACGTGTGGAGGCTAGGGGAAGTTTTAGTGGTGGAGGAAGCAGATGGCTACGGGAGGACACGCCGGCTGAGAGTGAAAACCTAGGGCTCCAATCACGGCGCAATCATTGGGGTGAGCCGTTACAAACCTCATTGAATGCTGCGATAAATGTGGATGCTGAAAAATTGGCGCAACGCATGGCTGAGGTTTTTAAAAACCCGAAGGTTTTATTTTCACAATCAAAGGTTGAAAAGTCAGCTGCCACATCAGATGCCACCTGTTTTAATGAACAGTCAGATCAGCGAATGGAAGATAAGGAGGCTGAGGTATGTGAAGTAACTAAAGTAGAAAAGATAAGACGCAGAAATGATGAGGTTAACGTTAGTCTTGATACGGCTAACAATAGTGCTCCTATTGCTCACGTCGTCGTTCATGCTACTAATGGCAGGTCCTGGCAGCCAGGCCTGCCGGGAGGCATGAGTATTCTAAGTTGGAACTGCCGGGCTTGAGCAACCTGAGTGCAGTTTCGTCCCTTCGTGACCTCGTCCGGACGTACCAATAGAATGTAATTTACTTGTGTGAGACTTTGGTACAAGCTAGTAAGATTGAAGCAATCAGAGTTACTTTGGGGTATGATTCTTCCTTTGCAGTTAGTAGTATTGGCAAGAGCGGGGGTTTGGCGGTCTTGTGGAAACAACATTTTGACTGTGAGATTATTAATTATTCCCAAAATTTTATTAACTTGAGAGTAGGATCTCAAGATGGTACACAGTGGCGGTTAACTTGTTTCTACGGTTACCCGGAGACTGAGAGGAGACGTGATTCCTGAGACTTGCTGAGAACTTTGGCTATGGATAATGCATTGCTGTGGTGTATTATCGGGTGATTTTAACGACTTATTGTCAAATGATGAGAAAAGAGGGCGTTGTGAACATCCTCTTTGGAAAATTCGTGGTTTTTGAGATGCTATATCAGATTGTAATCTTGTGGACCTCCACCTTGAGGGGTACCAATTTACTTGGAGCAAGGGCCGTGGGACTGATGAATTTAAGGAGAGGAAGTTGGATAGAGCTATGGGGACAAAAATGTGGTTGGACTCCTTTCCTAACTACTGTTTGTGTAATAGCCTGGTGGATCGTTCTGATCATAGTCCTATTATTCTTCATCTATTTGGCCAAGGGAGGCGACGTAGAAGAAGACAATTCAGATTTGAAAATGCGTGGTTGGAGGAGGAGGGTCTAAAGGACACGATCTTGAAGGGGTGGGGGCTTAGTGAAGGTATGGATGTCTTGAATAGATTGAAAGCATGCACAGAAGAAATGAATGTTTGGGGGGAGAGCTCTTCGTATGAGATATCGTGGGGATATTGACACGTGCAAAGTGGAGCTTGAGACATTGAGACTTGATGAATCCCGTGAGGCTGCTTCACGGTTCATTGAGGTGTAGAAAAAATTATCCCAATTACTTGTACAAGAGGAAGCATTCTGGAAACAAAGAGCTAAAGTTATGTGGCTCAAAGGTGGTGATGCAAACTCTCAGTTTTTTCATGCACTTGCCTCAACCCGTAAACACCAGAATGAGGTCAAGCATTTGGCCCGTCATGATGGTAGTGTTGCAACGGAACAGCAGGTCCTCACCTCCACAGCTAGGGACTATTTTGAACGCCTTTTTTAGCATAAGGAGACAGCCTTCACGTCGGTTGTTGATGCTATTTCGAGTATTATTACTGCTGAAGATAATGAAGGATTACTACAGAAGTTCACTAGAGAGGACTTTAGCCACGCTTTCCGTGAAATGCATAAAGATAAAGCTCTAGGTCCGGATGGTTTGAATCGGGCTGTGGTGAAGAAGTGTTCCACGCGAGCCACATTTGGTTGGCACAAGGGTACTTTCCTCCTCACTTAAATGATACTAATGTTGTCCTTATTCCTAAAAAGACTAATCCTGCTGCTAAGACAGATTTACGCCCTATATCTCTTTGTAATGTGGTTTATAAAATTATTTCTATGGTCTTGGCAAATCGGTTGAAACCACTATTACCTAAGTGTATTTCTCCGGAGCAGTCTGCTTTTGTTGAAAACAGGTCCATTTTGGAAAATGCTATGGTTGCTATAGAAACTATCCACCACATGAATTGTAAAGTTGGGGGTAAAGAAGGGGAGGTGGCCTTTAAAATTGACATTAGTAAGGCATGTGATAGAGTCAGTTGGCAATACCTTAGAGCTGTCCTCTCAAGAATGGGGTTCGATGATAGGTGGGTGGAGTGGATGATGATGTGTTTGGAGTCGGTGGAGTACCAGATTATGGTGAATGATGAGAGTGTGGGTCCTATAAAGCCTGACCAGGGGCTAAGGCAGGGTGATCCTTTGTCCCCTATCTATTTATCTTGGGTGCTGAGGGCCTTACTAGGCTTATTAAAAGAGCGGAAGGCAGATGAGACTTGCATGGCATCAAAGTGTGTAGGGGGCCCCGGTCCTTACACATTTATTATTTGCTGATGATTGTTTTCTTTTTTTTAGGTCCATAGAAAGAGAATGAAGAGTTATGAAAGATATTTTTGTGCCTTATGACAATGCCTCGGGTCAATCTATTAATCTCCAGAAATCAGAGGTTTTCTTCAGCAAAAATACTTCACCTGATATTCGAGAGCTAGTGTCTAATCTCCTTGGTGTCCCTGAGAGTTTGGGGACAGGCAGGTACCTTGGCTTACCATCCATGGTGGGTAGAAATAAAAAAGCCATCTTCAATTATCTCAGGGATCAGATTTGGAATAAAATTAGAGGGTGGACCAGCAAGCACCTTTCAAAGGCTGGACGTGAGGTTCTAGTCAAATCAGTGGCACAGGCCATCCCGTCGTATTGCATGAGAGCGTTTCACATTCCCACGTCTTTGGGTGAGGAAATGGAGCGCATGATCAATTCTTTTTGGTGGGGCTCTAACAGAACACAAGGGAGAGGCATTAATTGGTTGAGTTGGGACAAGTTGTCTATGCGGAAGGAGCACGGAGGTATGAGTTTTAGACACTTCCACTTTTTTAATTTGGCTATGCTAGGGAAGCAAGTTTGGAAGATTCTTTCCAACGCCGATGCTATTATTTCTTGCGTCGTCAAAGCTAAATATTTCCCAAGGGGGACTTTATGGGGGCCGCTCTTGGCCATAACCCAAGTTATGTTTGGCGTAGCATCTGCGCTTCATGGGTAATTGTCAAAGGAGGAATGCGGTGGAAGGTTGGGGATGGTTCCAATATTCGCATTTGGGAGGATCCTTGGCTTCGGAATCCTTTAAATCCGTATATCACTTCTCAAATGCCTACTATGTCTAATTTGTTCTTTGTTGCTGACTTGATAGACAGGGACACCAATGAATGGAAATCTGATCTCATAAATTTGACGTTTAATGCCATGGACGTCCAATCTATTCTTAAAATGCCAAGAAGAATTGCCTTGGGGGAAGACCAATTAACATGGGATTGGAGTAGAAATGGCTCCTATTCGGTTAAATCCGGATACTATTTTTGCTATGGAACACTTGGTTGATTCTTTTCATTTGCGGGTGGATGGAAATTGGAAAGCTATTTGGTCTCTCAGGGTGCCCAACAAAATCAGAATTTTGCTTTGGCGTATTGCAAGAGGGTGCCTTCCAACGCGTGAGCGACTTCAACGGAAGGGTGTGAATTGTGGTAATTTATGTCACTAGTGAAGCAATGATTTCAAAAGTGAATGGCATGTTTTCTTCGCGTGTCCGAAGGCGCGGGAGGTTTTGGAGACAGCTGGGCTATGGCATGATATAGCACCTTTGTTTGAGAAAGCCGAAGGTGCTAAGGAGCTCTTATTTGAGCTGCTGTCTTATTTTAATAATGATGATTTACCTTCTTTTGCAACAGGTTTTTGGTGCATTTGGAAGCGAAGAAATGATGTAATTTGGAACTCTAACGAGAAGCCTCCATGTTTGGCCTTCCACGAAGCCAAGTCCTATGTCGTTTCTTGGCTGTGCATCACCACCAATCAGCCAGTTCGGTTTCACCGCTGGACAACAGCAACAACAACAGCTCACGACCCAAAATCAGTGGCAGCCACCCCCCACAGGGCGTGTCAAGTGCAACGTCGATGGTGCATGGTTCGGGCAGCAACAACAATTTGGTTTGGGTATGTGTATCCGAGACCATTTGGGTAGATTCTTGGCAGCAACAACTTTTTGTCTTGATTGTTATTTAAAGCCACAAGAAATTGAAGCAACGAGTTTATTGGAAGCATTACGTTGGCTAATCCAAAGAGGAGCCCATGATGTTGATATTGAGCTTGATTGCAAGCAAGTGGTTGACACTTTCAACGGTGGTCTTAAGTTAGCTAATGAGTTTGGTGCTATTATATCTAGTTGTAAAACTCTTTTCTCTCAATTACAAAACTGTTCCATCAGTTATATTAGGAGACAAGCAAATTGTGTGGCTCATAGCTTAACTAGGGCAGCTCAATCTTATGCTAGTCACCAGGTGCATAACATTGTTCCACTTTGTATCACCTCTATTTTAATGAATGAAATGACCTAAGTTGGTTTTCCTAAAAAAAATAATTTATATCCTCACTCAAGTTCAGCTCATTTATTTAATGAGCTCAATTTCCTGCTCAAGTTCAACTCATTTGGTTCATGAATGAAATTCAACGAGCTATTCATCGAATCGAGTTTCGAACTTTGTTCGAGTTTGTTCGGTTCATTGCCAGTCTAGTGGCAGCGATTAGGTAATTTTTCGGTAGAGATCAAATTACGCAAAAAAACCTCAATTCAATTCTATTTCTATTTATTGTGTAAGAAAATAAACCAAACATGATTATACTACAATCTCTGCATTGGTTTCACTGTGCTAAGTAAAAGCTTTCGCCAAAATGATGAATATATATATATTTAATACTCCAATATCAAACACGGGAAGACACTACAGGAGGTATGTGACCTCAATTGTTTTAGTTGAAATATATGTGAGCGCAGATTTAGGATTCGTGTTTCCATGGATGGTGAATGAAGCTGACCTAAATCCATATTACAGGCGTTTAAAAGATAGCACTCCCGTTCGAAGTTGAACTAAAAAATAAATCAAATATAGAGCGTCTAAATTCATATAAAGATAAATCAAAAGGAAGATGGGAAAAATTATGGGAAAGTATTGAATATTGATACTGCCTTTAATTTCATCAGCTTACCCATTTTACACCTCGATAGCACCTTATAGTTCATTTAGCAATCATCTACGGACAAAACAAATAAACAACATAACCTCGGCAAAACAAGAGAAAAAACAATCAAATTCAAAATAAAGAAACATTTTCTAAATGGATCAGTTTCACCTTGATAAAAAGAACAAATCAAATTGAGATAATAATACACATTAAAATTGAGACCGTCCTTTGCCATCAAATTTTGCCATCCGTGACTGTGAGCGAGTCAATTTAACCTTTAGCCGCAGCAAGTTCAACATCCTTCAACGGACTACTGTCTACTGCATCCCTCAATAGTTTAATTTCTTCTTCTGTTAGGCTGTTTTTTGCATGAGGAAGAGTCTTGGCATTTAATTGCTTTTCAACCTCCACAGCCCAACTATATACTACCATGCCAACAACTGCGAGAATCATTCCCATGATATTCTTGAAAGTTAGCTCTGAATCAAACAGCAGCCACCCCAAAGTCAGAACACATAATGTTTTCATGTGGCCTAAAACCTGGAAGGAAGTTGCTGAAAAGCGCCCAATGCAGAGGTACTGGCTTAAATTGCAAAATATAGCTAGGGTGCATGAAAGAAGAATGAATAACTGCAGAGATTTACAAAGACAATTAATAAGCCATCCAACACTGCATAATTAATGATAAATACAAATCGAAACAATCTAGATTCAACGCAGAAAAGGATGATGACTTACAATGGCACCAGAAGACAATGTATAGTTGGTTATCAACTTGCCATTAAGATAGTAATCAACAAATGGACCAAGAATAATAAGAGAGAAGGCTTGAATGGGAGCTGTCTTACTCAGCAATTCGAAAGATCCAATTGAATATTTCTTCTGTAGAGAACCAATTGACTGCCACAACAAACAGGAAAACATAATCAGGTATTTTTTTTTGACAAGAACATAATCAGGTATTAAAAGGAATGAATCACACAAATAGCATGATTTCTAGTGTACAACACAAGTGGCTTTTATAAAAAGTAGTGTTTTAAAATTCAAATTGGTTAATATTGTTGTAAAAGCCATTAATTCATGATTCATTAGTTCGACCACAATCAACTTTCATTGTTGGAGTTATTTATTCTATTATCTGGGCTTAACCTGGGCTAAATAGCCTTGGGCCACAAGACTAAAATATAAATGACAAGAGAAAATGAAATCACAAAAAGAATTGAAATAAATTCTACGTTGCCTGCGTGGTGGGACAAAAACATTATATAAGTATCAAGAAGGTAGGTCGGTTGGTGAGCTACGGGACCTCCGAAGGAGTACATGCAGGAGGTACAGGACTCAAACCCCGGAAACTAACAACCCCCACCCTAATTAACAACTAACATTTGCTTATAAATAAAAATAGAAAAATAACATAACACTTACAATTTGCTGGAAAGATGATGATACAACTGCTAGACTGGCACACACGAAACCTTTAGCATTAACTTTTACATCAGTTACAGTGCAAACACCAACACCAATAACCACAACCATTACTGCCATTTTCACTTCCCTTGAGTACTGTTTGCTGTGAATGATCCATTCCATCACACAGACCACCGGAATCATGCTAAGTTTTGATATCTGTTCACATATACAACGAGAAAATTAACAACTTAAAAATAGAGGGAATAAAAATTCAAAGGGAAAATACGAGTGTGGACTCATTTTAAAGTTAGAACACATGGGAGGAAAAAGCTGAGCCTCAATGATGGAGAGTCAGAAGACAGTACGAGAGTGCTGCAAATCTCGATATTTAAATATTCAGATATAATGATAATAACTACTACACGTGTTTCTAAAATAAAGAGTTGAGCAGAAGTTGAAATTATTATAAGATCATGACGATCGTAGTCTTGCCAAAGCTTTCCTGAGAGCATATTTACAAAATGCCTTGGTTAACATCCAATGCCTATATGGGTTGTCAAAATCACTCTTCATGACATATATTTATGGTAGAATAATTTTTTGGACTCACAATTGGTATTGCTATTCTTTACATATTAAGTATATTTTCAGGTACTAGTACTGTGAGGGTTGACATTAGCAGTCACAGTTGCAGGTGGTGAAACAGCAAGGCATATAGACTTGAAATATCTCATTATAGTTCTTCAAGTTCAAACGACGAGTCAGGTATGTTGAAATAATAAAACCTAAAATATACAAGCACCACTCAACAAGCAACTCAAAGCTTCAATATGGATTTCCTGTCACATTCTTTAGGCAGGCTTTTACAGAGGAATCTGCAACAACCAAGCCTTGTAAAAAAGCTGGGGTTGGCTACCTGATTCACGATGCACCATTGGCCTTTACCAGGAATCAAGTTTTCAATAAATCCTTATAGTAACCTACCTATGTTCAAGCAGTTTTCCCAACAAATCATTCATTGTTCTCTGTTTACCTTTTTTTTCTATCAAATTATCTTCCATTGTATATACGTTTCTCCTTAATAAGTATTAGGAACTACCCCATCTTTTTCCAGAATACACTCAATCATGAATCATGATCTTTAATATGTCTACTCATTTGTCTAAAATTCTCAACCTTTAAGAATGGATTAATAAACCATACATGTACATACATCTATACATAAACACATTCATATATACACTGTACATACAACAGTGTTGTCAAATAGCGGCTATAGTAGCGCTATACCGCTATATCTTAACGAAATTTGGACAAACCTCTACTGTTCGCAATCTGCGATATGCCCATAAGTACTGTCAAATAGCGGCTATAATGGCGCTATAGCGTAGCAGAATTTGAGCAAACCGATATTTTCTGCAATTCGCGATTGACAACACTGACATACAAACATGCATACATACTCCTTAATTCTTAATTAAAAGCTCCTAGTTTTCGTCATATGATAAATCATAACAAGCAAATCATTAAATAAGTTTAGACTGGATACACATTTGAGATAATATTACTTTAATTACATACACTCATTACTTATGTTAACGAATGGTAGCAAAGACACTTGAAAATGAGAATGATGAAATGCATAGCTAAAAAGAAAGAAAGAAAACTGAGAATAAGATCTATCCATAGGGGAAGAAATGGTCTTAAGAAACCGTACTTGATAGAATCCAACAGAATTGAGCATGAGGCTGAAGTTCATCCCTGTGATTGATATATTAGCAACTATTGAGAACCAAATAAGCTCCCACAAAGGAACATGCTTTGACGCAGAGTAACCAGTAGCATTTGAAACCAGACCCACCAAAGCAGTTACAGCAAAGTGAAACCCAGTCAACGTAGTAGCTGATAAAAAAAAAAAAGTAATCATGATTACGAAAATTAATTATATCATTTAACAAAAGTAAATACAATTTCTCTAAGCTAAACACGTTTTTCCAATTGAAAAAAATATCATAAATCACATAATGATATAGAAATTTAGATCTAGATGCAGATCCAAAGCAAAAGAAATTAATAGATCTATTATATTCCCATCCCTAAGATTCAAACATGAACTAACCGAAACTGAAGGCATAGCCATTGTTGGACATGAGTTGCTTATTAACCATGATAATTCCAACGGAGCTAACAACGTTCATAGCCCATGCTCCGACGTTAGAAATAGCCGCGGATTTCTTTTCGCTTTCCATCTTCTATTTCCAAAACAACAATAGCGATTATGAAAGAGAAAACAGATCTGAGAAAGAAAATAAAGAAATTCCGTGGCTTGTGACAGATCCAAAACGAAGAATGAGACAAATTGGCGGTTTGGAATTCAAATCCAACAAATTGAAGGGTTGCGTGAGTGGAAAAGTTGGAAAAGAAAGAGAATGGGAAATAAAGAAAGTGAGGGAGGAGCTTTTTTTGCCGATTTATAAATTTGTTCAGTTCTGATAATGGCAGTTTAGTTCTATGTGTCTGTTTCCTCTCCTCCCACACATAACACTTTCGAGTTCCTTTCCCTCTTCACATTCACATTAGCGTCGTTGTCTCCTGCGTCTTCCACTGCACCTCTCTAAATCTGTAAAAAATATTATTTATTTATTATTTACTGAGGAAAGCAAGTGGCTTAACACTCGCATCTCATGGAATATGTATACCCCAAATATTCCTCTAGTCGCCTCTACGATGTTTGATCAGTAGCAATGTTTTGAAAATTGAATCGGGTGATTCTTTCGGAGTATGGTTCAATCGTTTAAAATTGTTCAGATTCGGATAAAATCGTTTTGAATCGTTGAAATAATCGAACCATATAAAATGTCGAGTTATGATTTAATTGGGTTAACCACTCCGATTGGTTCGATTTTTAAAATAAAGGTTAGGAGTAGAAAGAATATGAGTAAAATAACACACATTCCAAATTTGTGTAAGAAAAAAAGAAAGAATATAAGTCATACCTTAGAAAAAAAAAAGAAAAAATATGAGTAACTTGGCCTAATAATTACTTTTATATGAGTTCTAGGCTCTCTTTGGTATGACAAATTGCTAGCTTATAGTAGATAAACTATTTGTAAGTGTTTGACACAATTGAGTTAAAACATTTTTTTTTACAAACTTATAGTTTAGAGGTGGGAATAGGCCAGGTCAGACTTTGAGAGACCAGAGCTTGGCCTGTGGTGAATTTTTTAGACTTGAGTTTGACCTGTGATCTGTCAGAGGCTTTTTTTAGGCTTGACTTGACATTTTTAAAAGTTTGGTCTTTCCTGAAAGCCTATTTTACACTAAGGCCTCTAAAATGGTCCACTTTACATATTTTTGAATAGGCTAAACTAGTCTATTTCATATTAAGGTCTTTTAAAGTTGCAAAAGTATGATATATGTTTGTTCCCAATTAAAAGAAAGCTAATAAAATGATAACCACAATGAAGACTAACAAGATGATAACCACATACTTGTAAAAACCTTCACAAAGAAACAAAATGAGCTCCATAACTAGTAGTTAACAAGACACTCCCACATTGCAATAAACTACTAACAAATTTCGTCTTATTTAAGAAAAAAACACCTATTTGAGTCAAAAAGAAAAAGAAGAAACATAACATTAGTTTGCTCTGCAATTTGGTTTTTCCTGCTGCCACCAGGTTGTTGTTTTAAGAGATTTTAGTTTTCGATTATAAACAATTTCACTTTCTTGAAAAAGAGAGAAGTGTAGCTTTATATATCTGTCATCTGTCATAAAATAATAGTAATTTTCTTTTGTGTTGATACAGTAGTGTTCAATACCTTACTTAAGGATCAGAGTCCGATGGGGTTGGTACCTACAGACACTTCGATGCCAAAGTCAGCAATCAAAAGTCAATGAGAGGTACAAATGAGCGAAGCCTACCTGATTTCAGAGGTCAATCCTGTATTTATAGACACGGAGAAGGGGGTCGCTGTATGCCTGGGTTGAGCCTGGAGTGTTGGATCAGTCTGTTCAATCTCGACCGTTGATCTCGATCTCGCCTATATTAGCCGGTATTTGATTGGATCCAATGCTAAATTGGGTCGGTCTTGTATAGATTGGGCTGCTTGGCTTAGTCCGGAACAAGTAGTGTTGGTTTCAGAAAAGAAATTTCAAATAGTAGTGACACGTGAAACATTGGAATTGTGAGACGAATGAATGGCAATAAACTAGCATTGGTTTCGAAAATATCTAAATTAAGTACTAGTACTGCGTATGATGAATGGTGTTCTTGACTGGGACACGAGGCCCACTCAGCCAACTGGATCAGCCCAATAGTTTAGGATCCATATCCAAGACTTTTTGTTTATCACCATCAACGAGTCATATGCATCCGACCGATCCAACGGACAAGGGGCTGGCACAAGGCCTATAATTACCAGCCCATCTATTATACAAAGGTACACATTACTTATTTTCCTTCACACTCTACAATTCTCAATACTGACATGAGCGTTCGAAGTGGCTTTGTTGGTACCCCCCCTTAGAGTTTAAAACACTGAGATCCGAACCGATAAGAGCACTTACAACTGCAGTCTTGGATCCACTAAGACGACAACACAGTACAGAACCCCCATTTGCCTTAAAAGATACGGTGGAGTGCTTTAGCAAAGAGAAATGGATTCGTTTTTGCTTTTGCGCCTAGACGGGTACACTATAGCAGGTGTCATACGCTGCTGTAGGTGACCATTGAGAGCTTCTGAGATCGTCAACCCATTAATACTGTTTGTGATTGCTTCTTTTACTTAGAACAACTCTTTTAGCATATTAACATTTTTCATGTGCCATTTTGACCGTGTTGAGAAGAGTGGCAATTTTCTTCATGCTTCGGAAGCCTGTACAGTAGCTTCTGAACATTGTCTTCTCAATAACCTTCTGAGATACAATTGTAATGTCTTCTGAAGTATCTTTTGAGTTATTACCAACAAGAGTTCATGTTATTCAAAAGAGTATCTTGATTGCCATATGTTTCTTTGTTCCATGTTAGGCCACATATCATTGTCTCCTTGCTTGTTATCTTCTGAACACTTCATTAAGCTTAGCTAGTATCTTCTAAAACTCAATTCTTCTTCTTATGATGTGCTAATTTGTAGCACATGTTCTTCTTGAGATGTAACATTTATACCGTCTAAAAGATCACTCAAGAGAGCTTATTAGTTCACTAATGAATCAGAAAGCTTAAGAAGCTTATCTAAACTGTTTATTCTCATCAAACACGACTTAGGGAGTTTGCCTTAACGATAATCATATACATCCATAAGACATTTTCACAATAAGTTAGCATGTGTACCACTGGTGTGTGGAAAAGTGTGCAAGTATACACAGTCACAAACAAGTAGTATAAAAGATCGAATCCACAGGGATTGGATTAACTCTTGTAGCTTAAGTTTATAAAAATTAGTGCAGACTATCCTACTCACAATTTTGGATGATGATAATAAGAAAACAGAATGTAAATAAGCAATAAAATGTAGAGGAAATCAGTTGAAAATGATAGTTGAGATGTTTTCACCAAATAAATCATTTTCAAGAGTTTTGTGTTTTTATGTGGTGCAGTTGCACTGAATGCAGTTGCATCAGTATGAGCCTTTCAGTCACTTTCTTCAAAGTTTCATTACAAGCTTCCTATGTCTAGGCATGCTAAATAGGTTCACTCCTATATTTGAAGTACCCACTGAATCATCCTAAGGACGATGTTATCCTATGTCTAGGACTTAACATGGAATTAACAAAGGTTTCTTTATTAAGCAAGTTAACAAAGACTTTATTAAAACACTCACCCTTATTAGTTCTTGAGTTCTTAATTGTAAACCATGTCTGCTTTTACAAATCTACTTATTTTAAGCGATCAACCCTAAAACAAGTATTGAAAGAAGTATTACACAAGAACTAAAATGCATACACCACATAAGAACACAATACTTACTTAAAAGATCATTATAGGGTTAGAACATCTCAACTAAATAAATTTAGCTCATGTTAGACATTGCAAGGCAAAGATAAACTGAATAGAACATGCTGATATAATTGAAAGTACAAAAGAAAACAATAAGGTAGAAGTTACACAAATTGAAGTTCTTTTTCATGAGAATTCTAAGCAATGCAAGTGCACTGACTTCCTGCACTATACTATCTCTATGAAGAAGTGAAGGGAGAAGTTGTCAAGTCCTTCCTTACCTTCTTACAACTAACAACTATCTAAAACTAGAATGTAAAATATCATATATGAGAGATGAGAGATGATTGAGATAGATGTCTTCAAGTGAGAAGTGTGAGTCCTTATATAGCCTTCAAAAGTGAGCCCTTCCTTGGAGATGAAGTTAACCAAAGGAGTTAACTATAGTTACTTTTCAGATCTTCATAAAGTAATTTGAATCCCACACTCAAACACAATTGGAGGTCAAATAATGGATGGCCAAATGTCCCTAAGTGAACGACTCTTCAAAGTGGTCTTCAATTGTGGGCGCCGAAATTTGCATGTTGGCATGTGCCCCATGTGATCTATGACTAAGCATGATGTCATCATTGAAGTGCTAGTGCATTGGTATGGTCTTGAGGTTCTTCATGTATTGTTGTCTGTCTTCAGTGCAGGAGCATCCAGTGCAGTTGCACTTGCCATGTTTTTGCCTGTTCTTTGGTGCAGTTGCACCTGGTGCAGGTGCACTGTTTTTTTCCGGTGCAGAAGCATCAACTGCAGGTGCACTGAACAAACACATCAAACATACCAATATATATACAAAATGCTAGTATTAAGTGTAACCCTCCATGAAACTTTGAATGTTGTTTATTTTATTTATAAAACTATATTTAATAATTATTTTACTTGATTTTAGGCAATTATTTAGGTTTGGATGCATAAATAACTCTATATAAAATAGAGTTATCACACCCCCAAACTTAGACCATTGCTTGTCCTCAAGTAATGACAAAAAGAAAACACAACAGAGACTTACATAATTAAGAAGAACAGATCAGCTCATGTCTTTTCAAAGAACGGTTTCTTTTAAATGATGCATTCTGAGAACTTCATTTTTCAGAAACTTTGTCTTTGTGCCTTTGAATTCCAAAACATCCAAAGTTATTAAAACTCATTTGTGTGAGTGTGTGCTCCACTGAGGTTCAATTAGTTCCAAAACTAAATAAAGAGTTTCTCTTAGCCTTTGAAAAATTTAGATCACGTTTGGTCAAAGTAAAGATGTTTCAAAATATAGACTAGACTAAAAACTTCTTCAAGACTTGGGGGGGTTCTAAGCACAACAAATGGCTTTGATTTGAGTATTTGAAAACTGTTGAGTCAATGCACTATTCCTAATTTTGGTGGTTTTTCTTGATGCAGATGCATTGAGTGCAGGTGCATCACTTTTCTGAAGTGCAGTTGCACTGGACTTTTTGTAGTGCAGTTGCACTATATTTTGACGGTGCAGGTGCATTTAGTGCAACTGCACTGATACTATTTTCAGGATTTTGTAGCATATACTGCCCTCCTCACGACCCCCTTATGCATACTTTTTTTCTTTGTTCTTGTTTTCCTTTATTCTTTTTCTTTCTTTTCTTTTCTTGAATTTTTATTTTCAGATCAAATGCACTTTTGGAACGGGTACAGTTTATGACTCAGGTAAGTATAGCAAATTACAATACTTTGAACACTTTGTAGTACATTTTTGACAACCTATGGCATTGACTACTCTAAGTTTCTTATACCTTGCCTTAGTATTCATGGAAATTCCCCCAAACTTAATTCTTTATGCTCTTCTATATTTTTAATAAAAATTTAATTTTGACCTTAGCTTTCTAAAATTCCCTTTTGCATCAGACAGTTCTTTAAATAGCAAGGTTCTTTTTGAAACTCAGTTTTGATGTGTCAAAGTAATAATAAAATTGGTCATTTTGAGGAAAACAAGGCTTCTTTTCTTTTTCTTCCTTTCATCATCAAAATTCTTTTCAAAGAATGCAATTTATCTATGTTTGTGAAAAAGAACTTAAGCTGATCATGCTTCAAAACTATTAAATCTCATCAAAACATAATTGATGTACTCAAAATAGAACTTATGCACCTACTGTTTTTGAAAAGGAATTGCTTATTTTTGAAAACAGTTTTATGCATTTCATTGTACTTTGTAAAGTACCTCTAATCTTAACTTTTACACACATAAACAAACACATAGCTAAAACAAATACTAACTTCAGACAAATACTAAAACAGACATACGAAAACACACACACACACACACACACACATATATATATAGCACATGCATAGAGTAATAAAGTGCTCCCCCCAACTTAAAGTTGAGCAGTGTCCTCATTGCTCTAAGTTGAGTTCAAAATGAAATTTGTTCAAAATGGGGAGAGGGGTTAGTACATGTGGGATAAACCAAAAGATTATTAAAAACCAAGTATTTAAGCAAAATATTTAAACAACATTAAAGTTTTACTCTTTTCTTGCTCTACTTTTGAGTCTTGAACTGGCCCTGACTGGCTCCAGCTTCACCTTCTGCTTTTTGGCCTTTGGTTTAAGTGCAACTGCTTTGGATGCAGGTGCACTAGGTGCTTCTGCACCTGACTGCATTGTTGCTGCTTTTGCTGGGTCATCAGTCTTTGGATTCTTTTGAAGTGCAGATGCATCAGGTGCATCTGCACTAGCCTACACATTCTTCTTAGTTGCTTGTTGCTCAGTGGGCTGTTCTGCAACATTCTCCTCAGTTTTCTTTCCAGCATCAGGTTCATCTTCCTTTTGGGTTTCCTGGACAACAGTTTCAACACTTGTTTTCAAAATCTCATCTCCTCCTACCACTAGGTTCACCTTAGCAACACTTTCAACCCCAGCAGACTTCCTAAAGAATTTTGAAGTGTTTCCCAGTTCTTCTCTCTTCTTTGCTGTAAGTTCATCCAAAACTAGCTTGACAGTATCTTCACGATTGGCTGGAAATATAGTAATTGTTGGAAACTGCTGAGATGCAGCTGCACCAGGTGCAGTTGCATCAGTTGATGGCTGATTAGGATCACCTTCATTCTTTTCCTCTGAAACTGTCTTTTCACCTTCTACTAAGGTGTCTTCTTGAATTACTTGCAATGTTTCCTCAAAGACAATACTAGTAGTCATAAGAATAGGTCCAGTAGTGAGTGGTGGCGATTTTTGTTGTTCTTGTGTTTGAATTTAGGTGGGAGATGGTTCTTTGGTGGCTGTTTCTGTTTCTTTTTCTAGTTGTGTTTGGGTGGGTTCTGTTTGGGTGATGGTTGGTGATGGAGATTTTGTTTGTGATGGGGATTTTTTTTGTGGTGTTGGGGAATTGTGTTGTGGTGATTGGTGAGGTGGTGGTGAAGATGGAATGGGTTGTTGTTGAGGGATTAATTCTGGTTGTGGTTGTTGGTTCTTTGCTGCTGCATATTTCTTTCTAGCCATTTCTTCCATGTTCACATCTCCTCCCTCTCCATCTTGCTCACTTTCCTCATCTGTTTTAGTTTCCTCTTCATCATAGTCTTTCTCAATGTCCTTCACTACCTTTTTAATTGCTTCATCTTCCTTTGTATCTATTAGTTCTTCACTTAACAATTCTGGCTCCTCTTCAATGGCCTTCTGATCAGCGGTCGTACGCAGGTCAAAATATTTATAAAGATAGAAAATATAGTACAAGGTAAGTAACCTTGGTCGTCTCTCGAGGACCTCTAAATAATGAAATTACCAAAATAAAGAACCAAAATAAACAATAAAAGGGGGTTTTTTTAGGAAAAGAGTTTTATGTGTAACGAAGAAAATCAATTAAAGATAAACAATCAATCAATTGGTTTCAAGTGCGCTTCTTGGATTTCTCATCGATTCTAAAATAAAGATTCGTGCAAGGTTTGATAATTCTTGATTGATCATAAACTAAGTGAACAAGCGCCAGTCAATTTATACGAATTCGCACTTTTTAAAGCAAGCGTCAAAACAGTGTGTTCAATCAATCGTGATAGTGAACAAGCGTCACTAACACAATTAACATCATAACTGAATTCTATCAATCCTATAAACACGTCATAGACTCTATCAATTCCTATTCAAACTAAATTAAACAAGCGATAAAATAGTTTGTATAATGAAAGTTGTAAAACGAAATCATGATTAAGTGATTAAGCAAAACTGAATCATAAAACGAATCACATAAGCAAATCACAGAATTTGAGTAATTAAGCAAAACACAAACCGAATTTGCAGCAAGAATTACCGAGATGAAATTGATAGAGAAAGAATTAAAACCATAAAAACAAAATAAACATTAAACACCGAACCTCAAAATCCTTACGGCAACACCCTTCACCAATAGATTGATCTAGGGCTTTAAGCTTCCATGGAGGTTACGCTACCAAATCCTCAAAATTGTATAATAACGCGTAACAGAACCAAAACGAGTCTGAATAGTGTATTTAACTAGGACAAAAACGAAAACCCTAATCCACTAACTGGGTTACTAGATAGAAGCCCGATAACAAACTAATATTCTGCCCAAAACCCGTTTTACACATTACTGCTTCGGTATTTCGCAGTTTTGACCTTTCAGACTTCATATTTGGGTTTCGAGCTCAACAGAATAATTGTAGCTCTTTTCCTTATCTTTCCAACGCATGCTTGCACGACTCAATCGGATAGTCAGAACCAAAGTTATGGCCTGCAGAGTAGACAGGGGTCAATATGCAATAAAAACAAGAAATAATCAAGAATTTGCTATAACGCTCAATTAAGACCCAAAGTCTAGAAACGTGCTAAGGCTTAAATATTAGGTATAAAGAACAATTAAAAACACCAAGTGAAAAGCTATAAAGAGTGCATTAAAATGCGCTGATCACCTTCTTCTTTCCCTTGACTTGCTTCTTTGTTTCTCTCTTCCTCTTTGGTCTTGCTTCTTTCTCAGTCTCCTCTTCATCTTTCTGCTCTTCATCTGTCTCTTCTTCCTCCTGTGCTTGAATCACCCAACTTGGGAATACAAGGGCCTCCAAAGCTGACTCTTCATTAGAAATTTCCTTAAATTTTAATTGGAGCCACTCATGTTGCTCTTGTTGAAACTTCCAAACAGCTTGAAACTTCTGCACTAGATGCCCCTGCATTGTTGGAGTTGATTCCTTGGCAATTTTAGTTCTTTCTTTAAACTCAGCAGAGAGTGCACCAGGAGGAAATTTCCTTTGTAGTTGTTCACTGTCATCTATTACAACCCATTGTTTTCTACACAACTCAGTTATTAAGCAAGGATAGAACAAAAATCCAGAATCTTTCCCACTGCATTCTAAAATTTTTCTTGAAATGATTCTTCCTATGTCTACATTGCCTTCAGTTAAGATTGTGTCCAAGAGGATCAATCTTGACTTTGACAATGTGTAGGTGTGTGATGTGGGGATAATTGAAGCATTAATGAAGGAATGCCAATTTCCTAATTCAGGGATAATTTATCTGCTTTTTAACATGAACTCAGTGTGTGTGAATTTCTCCCATGGAGCACCTTCTATAGCTATCCTAGACTTAATTCTGGCCATATCCTTCTTACCATATTTTTCAAACCTTTTTTCAAAATCCGTAGCCTCATATGTAAGCATGAAATGGTCATTGATTCTTTTGGGTTCAAAGAAAACTTTTCTACCCCTAACCAGAGAATGAGGAATAGCCTTACCTCCCTTTGTGTCTTGGATTCCAGCATAGAATTCTCGAACAATCTGCTCCACATAATAAGCTCTATGTTGTACGAAGAGGTCCCAGTGGATATTTGCTTTGGGCATGCTTTGGCCATGTTATACCCGCGTTTTGGCAAGAAATTCATTTCCCACAAATGGGCGTTTCCTTCAGAACTTGCGACAGCAGCAGTTACGTTTTTCTTTGATAACTGCCTTGATGGTGCACCTGCACTAGGTGCAGTTTTGCCAGACGCTTTTGTTGCTGATTGCTTCTTTGCCATTTTTGAATTTGAATTTGAAATTTGAAATTTGCCTATTCTTTGGTGCAGTTGCACCTGGTGCAAGTGCACTGTTGTTTTCCGGTGCAGAAGCATCAACTGCAGGTGCACTGTACAAACACATCAAACATACCAATATATATATATACAAAATGCTAGTCTTAAGTGTAACCCTCAATGAAACTTTGAATGTTGTTTATTTTATTTATAAAACTATATTTAATAATTATTATACTTGATTTTAGGCAATTATTTAGGTTTGGATGCATAAATAACTCTATATAAAATAGAGTTATCAACCACGAAACCATAACAATTGTACAAATGTTAGTACCATCAAAGACCTTAAGTTCATAACTTGAACATATCAATCACAAACCTTGAATTTCCATGACAATTGTACAAACTTGTTGTACAATAGGTTAATCCTTGATTCCATAACTTGAATAACCAAACATGGCCTTAAACTCGTAATCTTTAACAAATAAGTGATAGTTGATTCTACTTTGGGATCTATCTTTGACCTAGTAGGTCAAGTTTCGAAGTATTACAATAGGTCCCTAAACTAAAAAAAAGTTGTAATTAGGTCCCTAAACTAATAAACTTTTTTCAGTTAGGTCCTTCCGTGTTATGCGTGCAGTGAGCCCGATTGATGAAAGTGGCATGGGCGCAGAGAGCTTTATGGGTGCAAGGAGCTTAATTGCTGAATACACTAACCGAGTCTGAGCATTACTTGAGTTGGACCAGACGGCTTGAAGGAACTGATATATTGTGCAGGAGATCATGTGGGCACACCCTGAGAGTATCAAACAATTGAGGATGTTTCCTAGAGTTTTGATTATGGACTTCACTTTCAAGACCAACAAATATAGATTACCTCTCCTGGAGATTTTTGGTGTCACCTCCATTGAGTTGACATTTTCGAACATTTGCTTACTTGTCTGATGAGTGGTATGATGACTACAGATGGGTTTTGCAGAAACTGAGAGATTTGATGGTGATAGATATCCCACTTCCTTAGATTATCCTCACCGACTATGAGAATGGATTGATGACTGCTATAAAGATTGTGTTTCCTGAGAGTGTTAATTTTCTTTGTGGGTATCACATTAACAACAATGTCAATGCTAAGATTAAGAAGGAGGTGAAGGGAGAGAGAGTGAAGTCAGTGATGAATCTTTGGAGGGGGATAGTTGACTCTACATGTGAGGAGGAGTTTTATGAGAGGTTGCATGATTTTGAAGAATCATGTGCCGATATACCCCACGTTGTCACTTATGTGAACAAGTATTGGTTGATTCCTCACAAGAATAGATTTGTTGGACCGTGGACTGATAAAGTGAGACACTATGGGAATACCACCACTAATAGGTACATCAATTTGTTTCTTATGTGTTTTAATTTTATTTGGTTTCAATTTGTTTCTTATGTGTTTTAATTTTTATTTGGTTTCATTGTTTTTCATATAGGGTTGAGGCAGCCCATTGGTCATTGAAGAGGGCATTGGGTTCTAGTGGAGGAGATTTATGCAAATGCTGGGAGTCAATACATGGTATGGTCAATGCACAAATTGATAATATCGTCAGTTCATTTCAAAAAAGCATCAACCGTGTGGATGCCCGTCACAACACTCCATTCTACAAGGATCTACGCAGTTTAGTGTCGTTGAATGCATTGGATCATATGGCTGATGAGTTTATTGGCATGTTGGCTGGAGTGGGCACCGATAAGAGCTGTTGTGGTGGTGTGATTAAAGTCACCCATGGGTTACCTTGTTCTTGTGAACTTGGTTATATGCACCTATCGGGTCGTCCAATCCCATTGGAGGTGGTTTGCTCTCATTGGATGAGGCTCCGTTTGAAGAGTTTGGATGAGGAGCGCGTGAAACAAGCCTCAGTTGAATGTGACATAAGTTATACAGTAGAGGAGATTCGGAGGCGGTATAATGTTATGTCTCTTGAGGAGAGATTTGTCTTTAAGAAAAGTCTTGATGATTATGTCCTCCCAAGCACTACACCCATGGTTCCACCTAAGCACAAAGTCAAGACTAGGGGTGCACCAAAGAAGAAGAAAGAGTATGATGTGAAGAGAGATCCTTCTTATTGGGAGCACGTGAATGCCTCTTTAAGCTCAGTTAAGCAACCCTCCCAGAAGTCATCAAAGAAACAACCCCAACGGTCCTCACAACAACTCTCCCAGCTACTATCACAGAGGACAACAAAGGAGCGGGCACAGCATGACATGCACTTTATATGTCACTTTCCGGAGCATATCCATAACTACATTGATGACATTATTAATGTAGTCCAGGATGAAAATTTTGGCTATAAATGTATTGCTTCCTCACTTGACTACCCGGAGAATAGTTGGCCACTAGTTCTCCATAATTTGATTGAGGAGATAGACACATATTATCGTATATACTCACAGGTGATTGGTGACAACTTTCAAATAGTTAGGGAATCATTAATTGCTCTCCCAACTGATTTTCAACCTCGTGAGAAGTGGATGTCGATGCCTGACATGGGACATGTTATAACATCTAAATATCAGATAACCCTTGTTATGTTATCACCTGTAGATGGTGAGTTTTTCACATTCTTCCCTTTGAGAGGCTCGTATGTTTGTAGTCAGAGCCGCTCGTTCTGTGTTGGGTTTGTCAATGGGAATCATTAGATCCGAGTTATGTTGAGCTGTACTAGTCTATTACCTCCTATTCATGGATCTTGGTCTGCATATGCTTCATCTGAAGCTAGATTGTGGTTATATCCATATGTTGGACGCTACAGTTATGGGATTCTTTTCTTCCAAAGCATATTGCACCGACCGTGCCAGTTGATTACTAGTGTGAGAAAAATATGACGTGCAAGTGTACACAGTCTACAACAAGTAATATAGAGAAAGAACATATCGTACTCACAGGGATTGAATTAATTTTTAGGCTTGTATACATAGAGAGAAAAGTGTTGAGTAAACAAATAACAAATAATGGATGGTGGTGTGCAAACAGAATGTAAACAAGTTATATAAGATGAATGAAATCAGTGGAGAATGATAGTTGGGATGTTTTTCACCAAATAAGTCACTTTCAATAGTTTTGTGTTTATATGTGATGCAGGTGCACTGAATGCTGTTGCATTAGAAATGTGCTTTTCAATTACTGTCTTCAGAGTTTCATTACAAGCTCTTATGTCTAAGCATGCTAAATAAGTTCACTCCTGTATTTTAAGTACCCACAGTATCACCCTATGGACTATGCTATCCTATGTCTAGGTCTTAGCATGGTTTTAACAAAGTTTCCTTAATTAAAACACTTACCCATATTAGTTATTGAGTTCTAGTTATAAACCATGTCTGTATTTATAACTCTACTTATTCTAAGTGATCAACCTCAAAATAAGTGTTGAAAGAAATATAAAACAAGAACTAAAATGCACACATCACATATGAACACAATAACTTATTAAAAGATCATTATGAATTTTAAAACATCCCAACCAAAAAAGTTTAGCTCATGTTAAACATTGCAAGGCATATATAAACTGAATGGATCATATTCATATAATTGAATTCACTATAAAAGAAAACAACAAGGTAAAAGTTACACAAGTTGAAGTTCCTTTGCATGAAATCTCCAAGCAATGCAGGTGCATCAACTTCACTACATTCAGCTAGCACTACTTAATTGTATTGAAGTAAATAAAGAAGTTGCAAGTTCTTCCTTGCCTTCTTACAAGAGAAAACAAAAATTAAAACTAGTCTAAGGTATCTTGTTGATATCTTGAGGTGTGTTTACAAATGAGAAGTGAGGGTCCTTTTATAGCCTTCAAAAAGTGAGTTTGCCTTGGTGGTTAAGTTAACTTGAGAGTGGAGTTAGGGTTAGTTTCTGAACTTCCATAAAGCAAGATGAATCCCACACTCAAACACAAAGGGAGGTCCACTAATGGATGGACAAGTGTCCCTAGGTGAGTGACTCTTCAAAGCTAACTACTATGGTAGGCGCCAAAATTTGCAAGTTGCATGTGCCTTTATGACTAAGCTTGATGTAATCAATTGGGTGCTGGTGCTTTTTGATGGTCCAAGGATGCTTCATGCATTGTTGTCTGTTTCCAGTGCAGGTGCATCCAGTGCAGGTGCACTGTTGTATTCTGGTGCAAGAGCATCAACTGCAGGTGCACTGAACAAACACATCAAAAATACCAAAATATATACATACAAAATGCTAAGTCATAATCATAATCTTTCCTGAAACTTTGAGTGTTGTTATTTTATTTATAGAACTATATTTACTACTCATTTTTACTTAGATCTAAGCAATTATTTAGGTTTAGATGCATAAATAACTCTATATAAATAGAGTTATCAATTACATAGACATTACCTGATTGTATTTTGATATATTTTATTTCACAAGCTTATATTATATTTTATTTCACAACTTTATTATTTGACGGTCTAGATTTTGCCGACACTTTTTAACGATCTTGATGTTGCCGACACTTTCAGTAGTCTAGATTTTTCCGACACTTTTCATCAGTGGTGGAAATCCGCTTTAGGGTTTCAGATTTTTCTCTATAAAAATACCCATTTAGGTTTCACTTCTTTCACACACAACACAAGAAAATGGACACCCTAACACAATACTCTGGCGATTCTACACTCACTGTCCTTCATCATCAGGACACCATCACCAACAGAGATGATGGTGTCTATTTCCAGTTTCCAACAACTATTACATACAGGCTTAAACACAACATCACTTTCGCTGCTCTAAAAGATAAACTACACAGTAAGGTACAACTGGAGGGCGACGAGCGAGAGGTCACTCGTATCATTTATCAGAAACCTGATTGGGGTGGTCATAGACATGTTCGTTGGTCCATAATGGATGTGAAGAATAACGATGACGTCCGAGCAATGATGACCAGCCATGGTGTGTTTAAATTTAAGGGTCCTTTGCAGTTGTATGTGGAAACCACACGGAGCGTCGCTGAGATCCTTCGCCGTTTAACTCCAACATCACAGTAGTTTCTGTCATGTTTTAGACCTTGTTTTTGTTTTTGTTTGATGTTGTAATTTGTTATTTTCGATCAATGTAAATGGTGTTTTTAATAAATAGAATAAATGTTGAATTTTTAATTTTGACTTCCGGAAGTACATTAAAATTGATATATCCGAAAGGTATTTTTTTAGAAATTCCTGAATTACGTCCGAAACACATAATTCCGGGACACTCCCAGAATTATGTGTTCCGGACGTAATTCCGGAATTCCTTAAAAAACTTTTTCCGGATTTATCACTTTTTACGTAATTTCGAAAAACCTAAAAAAAACGTTCCGGAATTAACTTTTACGATGTATTTCGGATTTTTTTTGGAAATCGGGGGTAAATTCGTCTGTTTGGTATATTTGGTATAATGTGGGGTAAAAAAAGCCTAAAATGGGACGGAGGTAGTAAAGTGTATCCAAACCCAATCTCGAGGTTCAAATAACACTCTCCTTTTTACCTTTGTTGTCACCTTTTAAATACCGCACCACCTTTTTCTCCATGTGTGCTTTAGCTTTGCAATGAATTTCTGACATATTTTGTCTAGCTTTTGCATCCTTATGTTAAGCATCATTAGATTGGCAAGGGAATCAAATCAAGTTGAGTTAAACGGTTAAAACCCCAAGCAATCTCAACCGGTGAGTAAGAGGTGGTGCCGTGGAGCTCATAATATTCAAACTCAATGAAAGGTAAGTATTCCTCTCAAACCTTCATATTATTTTTCAAAAGGGTCGAAATCATGGTGCCAAGGGTTCTATTCACCACTTCCATTGGCCTATCAGTTTTTTGTGGCATGCAGTAGAGAAAAGAAGCTTGGGGCCAAGTTTAGCCCATAAGGTTATCCAAAAATAGCTTAAAAATTTAGTATTCGTATCTAAGACAAAGGACTTGGGAATACCAAACAATCTCACAACATTTTGGAAAAATTATTAGTTATGTGACTCGCATCTTCCACCTTGTGGCATGCAATGAAGTGGGTCATATTAGAAAAACGATCCACTACCACAAATAGAGTCGTGCCAATTTTTGTTTTTGAGAAATCTTAGCACAAAGTCGATGGAAAAATCTGCCCAAGGACTTGTGGGAATGGAAAGTGGGGTGTACAATCCATGTGGCATGAGAAGAAGCAAAATTCATACAAACTAAAAAGGAAGTCCTAGGGTTTCAGTGAGACGCGACCTTTAAGGTGTGCGCTGCCACCACCATTAGGCCCGGTACGGTCTTAGGACGTCTTTGTCGGAACGACAGGTACCGTTTGATCATGATAATATGCATCAAAAAAAATTCTGCAATATCCTTGTGAGTTTCTATTTTGCTGCCATCTTTTACAATTATCAAGGTGGGGGTCAGTTCTCCCGTTGTTACTGTTGGAGGGTTTATGCCCTGGTTACAAACCCAATTTTAGGCATGTGCTCAACTAAATCTAAAAATCAAGTCATGGTTAATTGTGAGACACAACCTTTTGTTCTTTCCCTTCGTGGTACAAACAAACGTGATTGGAGTCAATTCCCCAATAGGAGCCTAATATCACAGGGACCAAGTTGTGTACTAGTAGAGCAAGGAAAAAGTGTAGAAACACTTAAGTGATGTCTTACCCAATACTTGCTTGGATTAAAGCCTCGCCCCCTCATGAAATACATTGTTTTTGGGAATTATGGTTAGTGTGAGTGGTGGCATTCTATCTGGTCACTTGAGTGACCACCAATAAAACCACCAGATCGTGGTTGGTCTATTCGATGGTTAGCGGGTAGGTTGAGGAGCCTATTGAAGGTTAATTGATGTTTCGATAATTTGAATGGAAGGTTAGGAGCAACTAATGGGCTTATAGTTTATCTTAATTGCTTGCGTAATCCTATGCGGTACCCAAATATTAGGTTATGTTATAATTAATGTATTGTTTGTGACTATTGTCATTCATTAATGAAATGATACACTTCTTACCCTAAAAAAAATCTACGTGGTATGTTTTTTGATTTTTTCCCGCTTACATGCAATGCACCTAAAACATATTAAGTGTACATCATGTCGCATGTGAGGCCAAACAAATTGCTCATGCAACATATTAAATATTTTAATTTCCCCAAAATGCCTCATTATTCCCCCTAATGTACTTTCCTAATCAATAACTCTCTTAATGAACATTTGGAAATATAAAATCGTTAACCTTTGAACAAATAACCATTATGTCAAAAGTATACATCTTGCACTTTCAACTCATGCATTTTAAATAGGACAACGAATTCTTCATCGTCTAACTCGAGGTGTAGAAAGAAAATTGTGCCTCCTAGAAAATGCATCGTCCACAATGTTTGCCTTACCCTTTTTATCATAACTATATAAAATCATGAACAATCCACATGGACTGTCCATGTAGGCTGCCACACATAATTTAATAAAAAGCCACGCAATCACCAATTAAATACGTTGCATCCACATCAGTTGTGTGCCGAAGAAGGTTTAAAAAAACGCTTATTAATTAATGCTAATAAATAGGGTCATGTTGCTGTAACGGATTCTGGCCTAAAATCATGGAAAACAAATTTCAGCAGCTCATACAATCACCGTGTGCCAGCTTCATGAAAATTAAATGAACATTAGTTTCTCCATCTTCTCTCTTCCGTCTCATCTAATCATCTTTCTCTTCCCCATAGAAAATGCAAAAACCATAAACAAAAACCCTAAAACTCTCTCTGAATCTTGACTCCTTCAATTTGAACAAATCAAAAACCCTAAATCCATCATCTTCCTCTTTTTGTTATCAACTCGCATTGACAACAACTTCGAACAACCCACCGGTTATGGCACATCTTTATCATCTTCCTCTATTCTTGTCACCTCTGAATGTGAAGATTCTGATTTATTGGTGTTCTTAGGTTTTTTGGTTTGCTTTAATTGGAGGTAAGTTTCACGCATTTGATTCAAATTTTTCTCTTAGGTTTTTGTGTTCTTAGGTTTTGTAGTTTTGTTCTTTATTTATTTATTTATTTATTTATTTATGTTTTCTTATCTTTTAATTTGTGCAGGTCTTCTTAGGTTTTGTGTTTTCCCCTAAATTTAGGTTTTGATACTCTACCAAGTTAACTTTTTTTTTTTTTATTGATCTTTGTCTTAGTAAGTGTGCAATAATTCATTGTGTTGCTATATACCTTTCCAACTTTTATGATTTTTAATATTCAGTTTTCTTCTTTAAAGTTGCTACTAACATTTACAAATGTTTCAGACTTACCAATTACCAACTATATGACTATCTCTTTAGTATTTAGGGGGTTAAATGGTTCTTCATAGCATTGGGTTTATACATAAAACTATCCACCATTTCTCCATTCTTAAGTTTATCATAGATTGTTCGTTGTTGAGAATAGTTTTAGAAACTAATGTGATGTTTTTGGGATTTGTATTTCATTAACTTGAGATGCAATGTGTTGTTATATACCTTCTATGGGGTTATCTTTAGTTATGTGTTCTTTAATCTTTTTATTTTCCCAACAATCGAGTTATTGAATGAGATGGGGTCTGTTGATTGCGGTTACTTGCTCAACATTGGCACATTTTGATTCTTTCAATTATGAGTTGGCAGGGGAATTTTGTGCTTCTTATTGTGCATCTTCTTCACCTGCTTGCATCGCTGCTGCAGCTGGTAGGAACAATCTTCTAAGTGTGTAAGTTGCTTCATCTCAACAAAGGTAACACAATTTTATCACTTTCCTTTATAATATTAATGCTGAATGCCTGAATTTGCATTTGTCCCTATTTGAAAGTGCATTGAATTTTAATTCAAAACATCATTGAGATTAAGTAAATGATACTTTCATTTTTAAAATCAGTGAATATAATTTCTTAGACATGAAACAACCCACTTATTCATTCTTTTTATGTAGTTAGAATCATTTGGTTGCTCCACTACTAACAAGTCTTCAAGATTTAGGCTGTTTCATTGTTTTAGCCTGACTTATAGAGCTCTTGGCTAATCATTAATATGTTATTGAAATTTTATTAATATGTTGCATATATTAATCATTTCAGATTTAAGCTTTGGTTACACTTGATTTTACTTTGTGGTTTGCTCTCACTGCAGTGTTCTTTCAAAACTTAATCCTTAGAATCCCCCAACATTTAAAGAGCACGGACATCACAGAGGGGTGACAGAGCTGGTGCTATATGGTGAGCGAGAGGGTGCTATATGGTGAGCGAGAGACGCAGTCGCAGAGGCTAACGGCGGCAAGAGGTGGCATGATGGCGGGCTCGCTTTGCGGCAGAGAGATTGACGGAGGTGAGAGGAAATTTTTCTTTTATCTTATTTAACATGTTTTGTGCTCTTTTCCATGCGCTATCATTTTTAACATGTTTTAGCTTCTGATTTTGTACACTCTCAGCAAGCTCTCTAATTTGTCTGTTGTTGACATGTTTGTTGGTTTCATTTTGCTTCTTCAAATGCTATTTTGGTTTCATTTTGGTTCACGTGTTGCTGTGTTTATTTTCCCTTTGATGGTTTCATTTGACTTATTATGTCTATATCCTATGTTATCTCATGTTTTTGCGATTTTTTGCAGATACAAATTTGTTATTTCAGCTTCAGGAAATTGCATTTCCTCCTATTCGAAACATTGAGGTATTTGTCCAGCATTCTTCTAAATAATATTATATGGTTTATACTCTTTGGGGATGGCTGTCCAAAATTTTAAATAAATCATTAGCTTCTTTTATTTACATGTCTAATGCAGTTTTGTTTTGAAACTAAGGAAATGATGAGAGAGACGTTTCACATTATCATCTCTAATTTTAAGTTCTGTTTTATTTACTTGGACTCAAGGTTGACATAAAATTTATGAAATTGACATTCTACATTTAATTGGACTCAAGGCTGGTCATACAGTTGCCACCTACTAACCCCTTTGTCAATTTTCCCAAGACAACACGGTGTTATATTAGAGTACATATATCTCAATTGAAGTATAGAAATTTAAGTAACACATAATCATAGATCGGTATTCATGCAAGAGAAATCTAACATGGTGTTTGCTATTATAACTTATTTTTATTAGAACTTTATATTGGCACACATGTAATTGGAAATATGATTTATTTTGTTTGTTCAAAGCAATTTAAAATGTGAGATTTTAAAATGGTTTGACTTATGTTTCTCTTGTACTTTATGGTCTCACCTTTATGTTTCTCTTTCTTGCTTTAGTTTTTGATTTCATACTTGAGTTTTCATGCTTTCTGGACACTGACAATATTTACCAAATTTTCTTCTTCTCTTTCAATGCAAGGAAGGTCTTCTATGACCCATTTCTTCTATTTGACTTTTCGTTTGTTCTGTTTCTCCTATCGTGAGTAACCAAGAGAGTACATTGTATTTGGTTGGTAGGGTTGAGAACAATGGAATCTAGAGGAGCTTTGACTTTCCTATTGGTGGAAATACAATGTGTCACTATTCTAACAGCACTTGGAAAAGAACTCAAATGTAAGTCTGATATTTAATTGGTACATAGACCTTTTGCACATGTTTCAGTTTTCATTTTCAAATGTGGATTTTGGTTCAACATGCACCTGTTTAGTTAAGTCTTGCCATTCATTTGTGGTGTAAATATATTTTTTAATCGTGGTTCAACCGTCTACATACACTGCAGCTTTGCTCAACTCATCAAAATCTATATTGATCTTTTGTTTGTTCACTGAAATCAGTTATTTAGCAACTTAGCAAACCTGCATACTACTATTTAAATAGACAATAAATTCACAATATTGTTTTTGTTTTAGGCCCAGCCTTTATTACTTCAATTACTAGTGATAAGTTCAAATTGGTTTATTTAAAGGCAATCCATTTTATATAGAGCACAGTCCATTATATGCCTATTTGCTGCAACTGACTTCTAAGTTCTAATAGAGCACAGTCCAAACAAAAGTTTAGATTCATAAACAATTTATTCTATTTCTTCAATTTAAAAAGGTTTTAATGTTGAAGGGTTTTTATTGTTCAGGTTTCTTGCTTTAAAGAGTTGCTGATAAGTGAAGGAAGAGGCAATAAGGTCAATTGTAAAGTGCATTGAGAGGTGGGATTAGCATTGATGACCAAACGAGACTCAACATGGACAAGCATAAACATCAATTTCCTCTTACAGTGTTTAGAAATGATCACTAAACTTGAAAGGAATTGTATATCACTAAACTAGAAATGATTACTAGACTTGAAAGGACAGATTAATATGTTAAACTATTTTGAAGTTGTTAATAAAATTATCATTTAAAATTTATCATCTCCGTCTCCTACTCTTATTGTTATAGGTTATTCGTCTTATTTCCAAGTTACCATGTTATTTTTGGATGAGGAATTTAACATGTATTTTGTGTATATCTACTGAAATCTCAAAACAACATGGTATTGAAAGAATAAGACCAGGTTCCATAAAATCCCAAATTTTGATATATGCATGCAAGTAGAATCAGAAAATTACTATGATTTTTGCTTGATTACATCACAAATTAGAAGATACATTCGACCTACATGCAGTTATGAATTTTACCTATGGTTGTTTGTGCAGGAAAAAATACTTCAATTTATTGTCCACGACTCTTTGACAAAAGATTAACAGATTACAATTTGTTTATTTTATCAATTAAGCCAATCTGCCAGTGTAAAATGGTTTTTTTCTTGCTCCTTTACCCAAATAAAAGACACATTCTTTTTAAGAACTTCATTTAAGGGAGAAGATGTGGTGCTAAAGTTTTTCGTAAATCTTCTATAAAAGCTAACAAGGCCATGAAAAGCTTCTCACCTCATTCACATTTTCAGGGGTGGGCCAATCCATTACGGCCTACCTTTTCTTGGACCACTTTCACCCCTTGTGAACTTGCAACAAAACCCAATAACACTATTTCACTTTTGCAAAATGTGCATTTTTCAAGGTTGGTATACAAGTGTTGTTTTCTCAAACCATTACACTCCTCAAATGAATATTGTGATCCCCTAGTGGTAAGGAGTGGGCATTAGGTATGGGTCATGGGTTCAAGTCCCACACAATGCAACATTTTCACTTCATTTTATTTTTCATTTCATTTTATAATGATATATAAGTGACACGTGGCAACCATGTGAGTGCCACGTCAGAGTAGAGTTAACAGTTAACGCTGTTAAGCTAAACTAACAGCAGGGGGCCCATTTACAGGGACCTATTTGGATGTGTGCGTGTATATTTTAAAATAATGATTGAAATTATGCATCGATTATGATTCACCAATAATAAACACATCCACTGCTATTGACTCGCCAAATTAGATTATATCAAGATAAGATAACTAATCATTTCCTATGTTTCATATCTAGATTACATAACGAACTTTGTATAGCTTAGAAGCATTTTGAAGAAATGGTTAAATATTTAATGTTTTATGATAAAAATTATAGATGATTTAAAATACAACACATAGTTCATAAAATTACAACAACATTCATAAGGTTTAGAACACTGAATATCTCCATATTAAAGAAGAACAAAAAATAAAAACATCCATAGGTAAAAAAGTGTCTCTCTTTCACTTGTGATGCTCAATAATTTGTCTAAGCAACCAATTTATATCACCTATGACAATATTCCTGTTCGCTCCATGTGAATATAACCTCTTTTTTGGTGCGATAGAAGTTTGCTTTAGGGTCGTAGTAATACTGCACGAGAATGCCAAATATCGTTAGTTATTGTATAATTAAACATTTCTCATTTTCAATCAATGAACACTAAACCAAATTAAAATTTCAATTGATTATCCTCCCAAATGTATACCAAAAAGGTATAT